>QLTV01003654.1:1516578-1552376 GCA_003457575.1 Thermophis baileyi
AAAGAGAAATGTGCTTGAAAACAAACAATTTGGCAAAGAATTAGTATTCACTTTAATACTAAGCAATTATTAGTATTAAAGCCTGTTTGTTTAAAGAACAGTGTGTGTGTGTCGCTTTCTGGGGGTTTGCCGTGCTGGGACAGAACAGCATCCTTGGTAATCTCTGAGCTTTGTTGTCTGCTCACGGACATTTCAAGGTTGACTCAGCCTTCCATCCTTTTGAGGTCGGTAAAATGAGGACCCAGATTGTTGGGGGCAGTATGCTGACTCTGTAAACCGCTTAGAGAGGGCTGTAAAGCACTGTGAAGCAGTATATAAGTCTAAGTGCTATTGCTATTACCTGACCAGGTAATATCAATGCTACACAATATTGCACGCTAATTCTGCTGACCGATGGCTGCCAGCGGTTCGGTAGTCTCAAGGTTGACTCAGCCTTCCATCCTTTTGAGGTCGGTAAAATGAGGACCCAGATTGTTGGGGGCAGTATGCTGACTCTGTAAACCGCTTAGAGAGGGCTGTAAAGCACTGTGAAGCAGTATATAAGTCTAAGTGCTATTGCTATTACCTGACCAGGTAATATCAATGCTACTTGGTGTAGACTTTGCTCCCTGTTTATATACAGTAGTTTGCTATGCCAGTGTTGGTGGGGTTGTCATTTTCTCCTTGGTAGTTCCTTGATTAGGATATTGTAAAATCCTAATTCCGAGGATTATTGGGTGTTGTAAAATCCTAAATCCAAGCATTAGTGTATTGTAAACCAATATCCTAATTAAGGAACTACCAAGGGGGGAAAAAACCAAGACTGGTGGGGTAAGCTACTATACATAAACAGGGAGCAAACCCCACTCTCGCTAGCACTGATGATGTTAGCTAATCAAGTAATGAAACGTCTGCAAGCAAATAACCAAGCTCAGAGATCATCGTTCAACCCCGAGCTACATTTATTCACTTCTATTGGAATCTTCATTTTTTATTTGCAGCATGACCTTAACACTGTTTGCTCTTACCCTTTGGACTTTTACTGACAAAAATGAACTTGTGATTTATGAATTTGACAATTAAAAAAGGGCAGTTTATGGAAAGAAGGAAGCTATGATGTAATATTAGAGAGAGGATAAAATGTAAATGCATTTATAATTGCTGCAAAGAAGATCGTAAGATGCTTCCTTATAATCTTTATTTTTCCTTTTTTTGTTTTTTTTCCCTTTCCTTTCCTTTTTTTCTTTTCTCACTATGCACTATTTCTCCTTATGTACTCTATTTCTTTTTCAATGGTTTTTACTTTGTTAAAATTTCTTTGACACAGACACACAAAGTCCCTGGTTCAATGGAATTGCTCTGTTTTAAACTGACTCAGTGTTGCATCCTAAGTACCACTCCTTAAGCACAGGAAACTTGATACGGTACTTGCCATTTAAATACTCCCTAAATAATAATAAAAAATTGTAGAGAGGAAAATATGAGCAACTTTGAATGAATTGAGCTGAATGGTGTTTCTCTAAAATTAACTTTTGTTTTCAAAGGAACTGGAAAATCTTACTTACTGAAAAAGATTGTGGCCTCCTTTCCTCCAAATGGCACTTATGTCACAGCCAGCACAGGAGTGGCAGCATGTCAGATTGGGGGCATCACCCTCCATGCTTTTGCAGGTAACTAGAGTTCAGATCCTGAGAAGGTTGGAAAGAATTTGGGCCTGGTATGCCACTCTCACACCCTCTTAATTTCCCTTTTGTAGGTATTGGGTCAGGAAAGGCCCCTCTGCCTCAGTGTCTTGAGCTGGCCCAGAGACCTGGGGTTCGGCAGCAATGGCTGAATTGCCGCTGTCTGATCATCGATGAGATCTCAATGGTGGAGGGGGAATTCTTTGATAAACTAGAAGCGGTGGCTAGGTATGTAGAACCTTATGCAGTATGGAGTCCCCTTACATTTATTAGATTAGCTTCTTCCTGGATGACATTTAGAAGTTTGTTCAAAACAGACTATTTCCAGAGAAGGTTCGCAATGCTTAACCACTATGCCATCTTTTTTTTAATTTTCTATTTTGGTTAGTTTTATTGTTAATCTCTACCTTGGTTATTAATGTTATGCTTTATTTTCGTCACTTTTAATCATACTGTACCATAGATACTCTGATTTTTTTTTTTTACTTATATAAAGTACTGAGAGTCATGAGTTTTTTATTACTTCTCCATCCACCCCACCAAAAGTATCTGAAATCCCTGAAACATTTTTCAGATTTTGGCAGGGAGTGTGCCAATGGTCTGATTAACCCTTAGAGGAATTGTGGATTTTTGCAATGGACTGGGAGCCTGGAAGGGATCAGGATTGTAGCCAGTATTGTCACTGTGCTTCTAGAGAGAAGAGGGAGGGAGGGAAGAAAGGAAAGAAAGAAAGAAAAGAAAAGGAAAAGGAAAGGAAAGGAAAAAGAAAGGAAAAGGAAAGAAAGAAAAAGAAAAAGAAAAAGAAAAAAGAAAAAGAAAGAAAGAAAAAGAAAAGGAGAAGAGAGGAGAAGGGAGAAGAGAGAAGAGGGGGAGGAAGAGGAGAGGAGGAGAAGAGAAGAAGGGAAGGGGAGGGGAGGAGAGGAGAGAAGGGAGAGAAGAGGAGAAGAGGAAAAGAAAAGAAAGGGAAGGGAGAAGGGAGGAGGAGGGGAGGAGAGAGGAGGAGAGAAGGGAGAAAAGAGAAGGGGAGGAGGAGAAGGGGAGGAGGAGAAGAAGAAAAGAGAAGAAAAGGAAGGGAAGGGAGAAGGGAGGGGAGGGGGAGAGGAGGGAAGGGAAGGGAGAGAAGAGAAGGAGAGAAAAAAAAAAAAGAAAAGAGGAGAAAAGAAAAGAAGAGAAGAGAAGAGAGAAGGGAGAAAAGAGAAGAAGAGAAGGGAGAAAAGAGAAGAGAAGGGAGAAAAGAGAAGAAAAAGAGAAGGGAGAAAAGAGAAGGGGAGGAGGAGAAGGGGAGGAGGAGAAGAAGAAAAGAGAAGGAAGGGAAGGGAGAAGGGAGGGGAGGGGAGGGGGAGAGGAGGGAAGGGAAGGGAGAGAAGAGAAGGGAGAAAAGAGAAGAAAAAGAGAAGGGAGAAAAGAGAAAAAGAAGAGAAGGGAGAAAAGAGAAAAAGAAGAGAAGGGAGAAAAGAGAAAAAGAAGAGAAGGGAGAAAAGAGAAAAAGAAGAGAAGGGAGAAAAGAGAAAAGAGGAGGGGAGGAGGAGAAAAGAAGAGAAGAAAAGAAAAGAAGAAAAGGAAGAGAAGAGAAGGGAGAAGGGGGGAGGAGAAGAGAAGAGGGGAAGGGAAGGGAAGGGAAGAAGAGGAAAGAAGAAGAGGAAGCCAGCTATTGGAAATGGGAGTATGACTTACTTTTTAAGACATCCTTTCATAATTTGGTGTTTTTCCAGCTTGACTGGGAATCCTGGGATTGCAGACCTAAAGCACTAAAAAAGATTATTCTTGGATACTGCACTCAATTTTCTTGGCCCAGAGCATTAAAAAAAAACATTTTTGAATCTTTTTCTGTTTGCTTTCTGGCTAGAAATGTCAGGAAATGTGAGGATCCATTTGGAGGAATCCAGCTTATTATCTGTGGAGACTTCTTGCAATTGCCTCCCGTTATCAAGGACCACAGACAGCCCAAGTTCTGTTTCCAGGTTTGTTGTAGTTGCTGCTGCTGCTGCTTCTGACTATGTGGTCGGTCACTAGCTGACCAGGAGTGTGCTTTTATAGGCAAAGAGCTGGAGAAAGTGCATCCATCTGAACATGGAGTTGACAGAGGTTCGGAGACAGACTGACAAGGAGTTCATTTCTCTTCTGAACGCTGTCCGTCTTGGCAGGTGAGATATCATCTTCTTGTTCATTAGAACCATCAGGTGGGAAAGGATGGGGATCTGTCCTCTTGGGATGGGATAACTGAAACTTAGAGATACTTCTTTTCCCGTCTCTCCCTAATTTTACTTGTGAATGTTGACACTTGTTACATCTGCCAAGTTTGAATGCTGATTGAAATTTCATCATTTTCTTTTAATTGTTCACAAAACTTCAAATGTAACATTCTTCGAATGCTGGGATCCTAAGAGAAATATTGGTTGATATTTGCCACCAATGAAATAATTTGTAACAATTGTTATGGCAACGTTCCTGATTCATTGGTTCAGCTATTCCTATCACTAGCCAGGCTGGTCGGAGTTGATGGAATTGTACTGTAACATGCATGGAGTTAAGACAGGGGTGTCAAATTGGCGGTCCGTGGGCCAGATGCGTCACACACAGGCCACGCCCACCCCCGCTCTGCAAATAGGAAAAACATCGTGAAATGTCATGTGACGGCAACGTGACATGGCGAGTTTGACACCCGTGAGTTAATAGGAAGTTACAGTGGAGGAATGGTCTTTTCCTCAACAGGCAGGGAAACATACAGTACAATTTGTCAAATAGATAAATATTTAGTGTTTTCTAGAGTTGCTGTGATGCCAGGATTTCTATACATCCATGGATCTCCATTACAGAACTTAGCTCTTGTAATTTTAAATACCTCTACTGCAATCTGACAGATGTACAGAGGAAGTCACCAGACTGCTGACCCAAACAGTAATGCAAAAAGTGGAGAGAAATGGAATATTGGCTACACGGTTGTGTACTCACAAGGATGATGTGGAGTTCACAAATACCATGCAGCTGCAGCAATTAGCTGGTAAGAATCATGCAGCGACTCCTAGTGAGGTACAGTAAGTAGCTCTTTCTTTGCCTTTGAGAAAGAAGATGACTTCCGATACCAGTTGTAAAAACGTAGAACCAATAGTAGGAATTATTTCATATCATTTTTGTTTTGAATGAAATGGCAAAATGTGATATACCGTCCTACCAATTGTAGAGATTATAAGGTTGTTGCACTTTGGGAATCCTGTGAACTCTTGATGTTCAAAATATTTATGATTGTAGAAGGATAAACTGAGAGGCTTGTGGTCGGTTGCTGGAACATTATTTAGGAAGCTATTTTTTCAAACTAAATTTAACCAGAAGTCCCCCACTCATTTGCACCAATTGGATAAATTTGGAAATTTGAGAACATACTGTGGGGCAGCTTCATAAACTAGATGCAATATTGGGTTGTCTACTCACATAATTTTTGATATGAGTCACAGAACTGCCATTTCTCAGAAATTAACCAGGTAGGTATGTTGCTTGCAAAATCTTTACTTTTCTGTTATTCCCCTATCCTCCTCCCTCCCTGCTACTACTTCTATAGCAATTGCACTTATTTACAAATCCATGCCCAGCAGCCCCCTACCATATTATTTCTTCAAATACTTTAAAGGTCTTTTTTTCTAGAGGCTGGAGCTTTAGTTTAAAGCATGCCAGTTTCCATTCCTATTTATTAATTTGAAAAAAATGTTAACAAGCTTAGTGTTGCAGGATGTCTGAGAGGATATAAGTTTGCAACACTGCAATCAGAACTCTAGTGAATAAAATGTTATTTCTTTTCCAGGACAGCTAAGGTCTTTCAAGGCTGTTGACAGTGATCCTATGTTGGCAAAGACTCTTGATGCACAATGTCCTGTGAAGAGCATGATTGAACTCAAGGAAGGTGCCCAGGTGAACAAACAAAGCAGCACTGCTTGGGACAGAGGTGTTGTGGCTGCTTCTGAGATCCTTCTCTTTCTTCGCAACACATCAGATCTTGCCAAATGCTAGAGTCTCCTTGATTTTAACACCTATATCCTAAACGCTAAGCACTTCTCTGGATGATTCCCTTACCCACAAATGGGTGGAGGATGGTTTTGTTAGCATGCAGTGGAAGTAAATCTACTTTAGAAGGTGCCATGGAAAAATCCACAAAAGCATTCCTGTGACTTTCCTTTTTTGATAGGTGATGCTTACAAAGAATCTTGATGTTTCTCAAGGTCTGGTGAATGGGGCTCGTGGAGTTGTGATTGGATTTGAAACTGAAGGAAAAGGTTGGTTTCTGACGGGCACACTTTGGATGATCTCCTCATGGGTAGTCATGTGGTTTGGTTTCTTTTTGCAATGAAGAAAATACATTCAACTGTTAAGATTGTAATGCAACAGTGGCATTAATATTAATAAAAAATAGCAAGGAAAGCCATCAAAAAGGTTATGTCGTATACAGAAAAACTTCCACCCCTCTTCCATTGTCAAACTTGTTTGAAAGTGCTGTTCCTTTCCCTTTGTCCCAAACAATCTGGTTCAGTTCTAACAAACTCCATTGCTACAGATCAAGTCTAGATTTCACTTTCTAATGTAATTTTGTGCATTGTTCCTTTAGAAAAGTTTTACTATAGTCTTAGATTTCTCTGCTCTGTGCCGCAACTTCTTTGCAGAAGCAGTTCTATTTTTGCTTCACATATAGTTGACAATCATTCTATATAAAATGAGAAAATGTAGGAAAATACTGTGATGTATGGTAGTTTGGCATATTACCTATACAGGTAACCCTCAACTTACAACTGGTTACATAGCAACCATTTGATACTTACAATCTGGTTTCAAAGTTCTGATCGCTGCCCCTGCCCCACCCCGCTTCGTGTCATATGATCACAGTTAAGGCACTTGGCAACTAGATTTATTTATGGCCATTTGCAGTGTCCCCCATGACTGCAATTTTTGGCATTTTGTTTTGCTGGAAATTGCCATTTACTTCTGTTTTCTGGCAAAAAGCAATGGCTTCATTTAATGACCATGAGAGTTCATTTAACTTCAGTATTTGCTTAACCACTGCAAAATAGGTAATAAAATCAGGCATGGTCATATGGTGTCCCCCCTAAAAACATCCAGAACCTATGACCAAAATTTCAGACTAAATTATGGTTGTAAGTTGAGAATTACCTGTAACCAGCAGTAGTGACATATTGCAGTACCGAATAATAACTGTAGACTTGTGTTTTTTGCTACAGGCCTGCCCAAAGTGAGATTTCTTTGTGGTGTGACTAATATTATTGGCTTGGAAAGATGGGTTTTTAAGGGGCCAGCAGGCACTTACCTGAGTCGCCAGCAGCTGCCCCTGAGGCTTGCCTGGGCCATTTCTATCCACAAGAGCCAGGTTTGTAATATATCTTATTTTTGTGGGAAATACGTAGTAATAATGGTTTATCACTGGGGTTCTTTAAGTAACAGCAGAATTTTGATTTTTGTACTAGACTCTTTATAAATGTTAAAATCCTGGAATATTATCAGTCAGTTTCCTCTTTTTTGCCCATACCTGATGGAATCCAACTTGTTTTGTTCCTATCAATGATTTATAAAACTGAGCAGACTAAAGTTGCACACTGAATGCCATTAAGGCACAGCTTTATCCCTAAACTTTAAAGTAGATATTCTAATACTAAAAAAATCATGTACAGGTAATCCTCATTTATTAACTACTTGTTCAGTGACAAGTTACAACAATGGTGAAAAAATAACTTTACAGCTCATTTATGACCTCTGCGGCATTCGTGAGCACCATTACGGTCCGTAGGCGTGGTTCTTTGCCCAACCTGTGGTTTTTTTCTCCCCCATCCCCACCTCACAGATTAATTGAAGAGAAGGGGATTGGAAGAAAATAAGCTATTTGTTTTTCTAAAAACAATCCGATCACGTCGGCAGCCCAGGGCTGGGAACCTCAGGCATAGTACTCTCTAGAAATCTCTTTCCAATCTCTCTGCTTTGCAGGGGGAGGGGATGAAAAAAGCAAGCAATTTCTGTAAGCAAGCTCTTCTTTGTCTGACCTTTTCCTACTGCCACTTTCTATTGAAGTGTAGAAGAGCAATGACTTATTCTCTTGAAATCTCTTTCTCTCCAACCTCTCTACTCTGCAGCAGGGAGGATAAATAAAGGTAGTGATTTCTGTAGGCAATCTCTCCTTTATCTGACGCGCACACGCACACGCACACGCACACACACACACACACACACACACACACACACACACACACACACACATCAGTGAGAGTCAGTGTGGGTTTTCCTCCCTGTTTATATACAGTATAGGTAGTCCTCAACTTACAAACATAATTGGGACTGGAATTTTAGTCAGAAGTTGTTGTTGCAAGTCAAGATACCCACGAGATTGGACCTAGGTTTTTTGCTGTTTTTACAGTTGTTAAATCCAAATCACATAGTAATTGGAGTCCTAGTGGACAACCATTTAAATATGAGCCAGCAGTGTGCAGCTGCTGCCAAAAAAGCCAACACAGTTCTAGGCTGCATTAACAGAGGGATAGAATCAAGATCACGTGAAGTGTTAATACCACTTTATAATGCCTCGATAAAACCACATTTGGAATATTGCATCCAGTTTTGGTCGCCACGATATTAAAAAAAATTGAGACTCGAGAAAGAATGCAGAGAAGTGCAGGGAGTCTAGCTATTCTCCAAAGCACTTGAGGGTAGGACAAGAAGCAATGGGTGGAAACTAATCAAGGAGAGACGCAACCTAGAACTAAAGAGAAATTTCCTGACAGAACAATTAATAGTGGAACAACTTGCCTCCAGAAGTTGTGAATGCTCCAACACTGGAAGTTTTTAAAGAAGAGATTGGATAACCATTTGTCTGAAATGGTATAGGGTTTCCTGCCTAAGCAAGGAGTTGGACTAGTGGGATGCTGCACCTGGTCATAAATGAGAGCCAGTTGCCATGCAACCACATGGTATCAGTGCAAAACTTTATAGGCCATTGTATCTTCAAACGATCATTAAATGAATGATCATAAGTCAAGGACTACCTGTAGCTTCCCCTGCCAATTTTGGTGGGAAACAAAAAAACCCAAAACACATCATTTCCAGTAGCCACCATCCAGATAATCATGGATTAGCACTAAAAAAATAATCACACACTATACAATGCCCTAATCAAGGAACTGCCAAGGAGAAAACCATACCTCCACCAATACTGGCAGGGCAAGCTACTGTATATAAACAGAGAGCAAACCCCCCTCCCACACCCCATCAGCACTAATGTTACCTGGTTAGGTAATGAAACATCTGTGAGAAACAACCTCAGAGAGCACCAAGTTATCTGGGTGTTTGCAGCCCTAATCTGGTAACCCCATTATACCATTTAAAGTCCTATCCCCTAATTCTGGGGTCAGCAGAAAAGTACACTGGCCTAAAATTTGCTGCCCCAATTTCTGAGGATATATACTGCTACACAGTAATTAAGTTGATGATTGGTGCCCTCCTTTTTTGTTTTTATCTGGGACAGCAAGGAAAGAAATTGGTGGATTCCCCTGGTTTCTCTTTCCTTGACTTCCCTTCCTATCAAGCAATGCTCACCAGCTGCAAAATAACGACTTTTGCTAATGTGGGTTAGGACAGGGTTAGGTGAGTGTAGGCAGGTACTCAGAATGGCATAATTAGCCTTCTGTCAAACACTCCAATTAAAATTACTTTAAAACTGGAACTAAATAGTTTAAGCTACGTTAAGAAGTAGAATAAGTGGAACGGGAAACAAGTCAAGATCTTGAGGATACGGACATTAAAAAAAATAGTTACTATGACATAATTGTGCTGCAGTCAGAATACAGCAAGCTCATACTTGTAATTCTATTTACTGAATATTTTTCCATTATTATTCCAAAGATAAACCTGGGATATACATCCCAGCAGATGACTTATGTACATACTTCAATATACATTTAACTGTTGGTGTTGCTAGCTCAGTCTTGTCTACTTATCTAATGACTTTCAATTTTCGCTTATTTCTTTTTCTAGGGTATGTCTTTAGACTGTGCCGAGGTTTCTCTAGCTCGCGTCTTTGAAAGTGGGCAGGCATATGTAGCACTTTCTCGAGCTCGTAGTTTGGCAAGTCTCCGCGTTTTGGATTTTGAAGCCAAGGTAGTCAGAGCTAATCCATATGTACTGCGATTTTACAAGGAGCTGAAGAGAGACCAATTTTTAAATCAGGTAAATTGTCATTAGGCTATTCCAGAGTAGTACAATTTGGAGACAATATATTCCTATACAGACTGGATACTTGGGGGTGGGTGGGTGAGAATTAGAAGAGACTAGAGCAAGGCCCTTAACTGATTAGTGGCGTTACTGAGGTTTCTGGATAGAACAGTCCCAAACTCTTGAACAAATATTTTTGGTTTGTAGTTCTCTGTTTTTGCAAAAGGTATTTTCCATTTGCCCTCATCATCTTTAATAAATTACAGGCCACAACTTTATTACTTAAAAAAAAGTTTTAACAGATCAAAGTAGATCTCAGTATAAGGGGCTGAATAGTATAAGTATAAGGTGTTTAATAACTTGAGTCTGACTTTGTTTGCTTTTACTCTTTAGGCTTCTTTGCATTCCTATATTCACACTGATAAAGAAAATGAAAAAGTTAAAGGATCATTTACAGGTTGAGAATCCTTGGTACCATTTTATTAATTAATTTACTTTCGGAACAACTGCTTCTACAAATTCAGTATTTCTATAAAGTATTGGAGCATTGTGAAGAAGAGAATTATGAGACATCATTTGCTATAAACATGGACAGTCCATCTGCCTAAAATGAACACTGAGGTTTTAACCCAAATCGTTCTGCCTCCGAGTTTGCACTGACAGATCTTAAACATTACTTTAAGCCACCTTGACGGAATAGTTAAATTTTGCTAGGATATTTACTTCAAATAGCACTTACACTGTGTGTATAGTGAGTATTTGATATTACTGAATAAAACGTAACTTTAAGGACTCGTATTCCTTCCTTAATAAACCAAATGAGATTTTACTTAATGATCGTTATAAATTTATGATTGATAATTCTATACCCTGGACTATTTTGCTTCTCTTAATTTACCAATTTTGAGAAAGGTCTTAGATTTTTTTAATTGAAAAGAGAAACTTTCATTTTCTTTGTACTATACAGTATTGTATGCAGTATAGCTTCTCAAGTTTAAAAGAAAGCCAACCAGATAAGTGTAATCTGCATCGCATCCTAGTGCCTACAAAGATATTTTCTGTACACATTGCAATTTCAAGAACAGAATTTGTTCCCTTAGCAGAATTTGAAACAAAATCATTCAATTTAAAATCTGAACACCTTTTGAAGAAAAATTAATTTTACTACTTAAATAACATTGCATATACTTGTTAAAATGCACTCTCTTCTACATGTACAGCAAGCAATGCTAGGTGAGATTTTCTGTTACGGTAACTATTTAAGAAAATAATTTAATGCCCTAGCGGTCTACCCTAGTGGTTAAGGCACCAGGCTAGAAAACGGTAGATTGTGAATTCTAGTCCTACCTGAGCCATGAAAGCCAGCTGGGTGACTTTCACTCTCAACCATTCTCAGCCCAACCCACCTTACAGGTAGGTTGTTATGAGGAAAATAGGCGGAAGAAGGAGTATTAGGTATGTTTGGTGCCTAGAATTATTTGTAAAATAAGGCAGGATACAAGTAAATAAATAAAAATATTGCTTTTATATTGTATTGAAAGTATTACAGAGCTACACTTACGTTAATTATTCCCTATCTATAATCTGCAGACCAATCAAGCTACTGCAGGTTGACCATACTGCAGACATCAGATTAAATGAGATTTTGAAGTTTCCCCTCAATTTGGAATTATCTTATTTTTATGAAGTGATTGCCTGAAATAAGAAACCAGAAATTTAACAGGAGCTTTGCCTCACCATCAGCTCACAGAAGTTGATTATTCAAAGTGATCTTGAATTAAAGGAACTTGGTCAATTATACATAAAGGAGCATGCAATCTTTTTCATAGCACTAAAAAAACATTTCAGCTCTATTATACTGCAGAAACACTTTAATAACACTGATTGCATTTGATACATCTGGAATAATCTATATCCTGACAACAAAGATGCATACTCAGAACATTAATTATGTAAGCACAAACTTTCTAAGTTGAGACTGATTTCCCAGGAATAACCAGTAAACTTCAGGATTTTTGGAGGAAAAATTCTAACCAGTCACATATATCATTAATTTAAAAATACAAAGTAGACATATTCATAAGTCCAGTGTTAAATACTGAACCAAATTAAGGGACCATGGTTGGCCAAAATATGAGAGTTGTTTTTCCACTCTTACAGATACCAAGACACAACATTCATGACATGTAATAAAATAAGAGTCTTCAATCCAAAATCTCTTTTTTTTGTGCTAGAATATCCAAAGGAAACCAAAATGAATTCAGTGGGCAAATACCCAGCGTCTTCCAATCCGTGGAAGATGTTGATGCTGTGCCATTTGTAGAAGAAGGACTAGAGCTAGTATCCTCTTGCTCTTGTGAAAAGCTATTTCCGGCTGATGGCACATTATAAAATGTTTCAGGAAGATCTTCATTATTGTTTAGAAGCAGGCTGATCTTTGCTTTCCTTGTACTTTTTTCATTCTTATAGTGTGCACTTAAATCAATATAGCATTTGTACATATGCCCCTTAAGTTTCTTATAATCCAGATGACGCAATTCTTCCGGTAGTGACAAAAGCAGATCTAGTAGAACAGCTGACTCTGCAGAAAACAATAAAGGAAGCAAAACGTAAGTAGTGAATGGGAGCTAATTCATGCTGTATTTTATTTTCTAATTGACATTTTCACAAGTTTTTTCTCCTATACTTCCCCAAAAAGTCTAGCAAAATAATGGTCATTGTTCACTCTTTCCTGCATCAACTTATTTGAATTTTAATTATCTCCAAGTCTTAAGAGATTTATGGCAATTTCTAACATGTTTTTTTTATGAAAAGCTAAATGAAAACTCTGGTCATTACAATAACAGCTATAATTTCCCTACTATATATGTAGAAAATTCTTTTAACTCACTTCTCATTCTTATTTTCACATGGAGAAATTTGCATTTGAAAATTTTTCCTACTCTCTAAAATCTCAACCATTGTTCCATAAACATTGCTAATAAACAAGCACGTTTTATTTTGAGCTCATGAGGAATAATTGGAACTTTAAACAAGCCTTTCCTTCATTTATCATCCTAAAAGTGCAAAAGTAGGTGGCCCACAGAACTGGCCCTAGAATATTGGATGGGAAATTATTTTAAAACATTGCAGTACAGACTATATGTTTCATAACTGCTCTTTTGTTTACTATATTATATAATGGATAATTTTTCTGTAGAATGCATAAAGGTGGAGCCTTTATGGAGGTTTTTTTTTTTGTATCTCTGCAACTGGGAAACTAGGGAACTGCTTTATTTTGAATTTCTACTAATTCCTATAGTGAAAATTTTGAAATAACTAGTTGAGTTTGTAAATTTGTATATATGTGTAATTCACACCAACACCACAACCAAAATCTCAAATGCTTATCCAACTGCCATATTCTTGCTTCCTTCACTGTAAATATTGCTCATTTTATAGCTTTCACACATCAATATTGCAATTAAAAATATATAGTATCTCTCACCAGAGTCACACTTGGAATAAATAAGCTTTTGGGGATCCTTGGTGTTCTCAGCTTGGTAGTTTTTCTGCAGATATTTCATTACCCAAATTAGGTGACATCATCAGTGCTAATATTTCCCTTGTCAATGTTAATGGATGTTGTCTTGGAGGTTCTACTGCCCTAATTAAGAACTGCCAAACAAGGTATCAGTAAACAGTCCAACCAGGGGTGAAATCCAGCAGGTTCTAACAGGTTCTGGAGAACCGGTAGTGGAAATTTTGAGTAGTTCGGAGAACCGGCAAATACCACCTGGCTGGCCCCAGAGTGGGGTGGGAATGGAGATTTTGCAATATCCTTCCCCTGGAGTGGGGTGAGAATGGAGATTTTGCATTATCCTTCCCCTGCCACGCCCACCAAGCCATGCCCACAGAACCGGTAGTAAAAAAATTTGGATCTCACCACTGAGTCCAACCAAATGCCACTGGGAACAGCAGAACCTCCAAAACCACTCCCATTAACACTGACAGGGCAAGCACTAATGATGTTACCTAGTTTGGGTAATGAAACATCTAGATAAAAACTACCAAGCTCAGAGAGCACCAAGGATCCCTGATTTCAACCCTGAGCTACAAATATTCTCCTTTATTGGTAAATAAGCTTTCAAATGTACTGAAAACCTTGGAGACGTTCAATATGTTCTTTCCAGTTCTAGGGCTTTTTCATTCCCTGCAGCTTTTATGCAATTTAAGAGTCTTCCCTTCAATAAGAACCCGGAGCAGTTTACAAAAATGAAATTTATTATAAAGAACAACACAATATTAAAAAGTAGATATAAGAGCAACTAAGATTTAAAGATAGAGTAAATAAAACAATTACAGCCACAAAAAAATAGATATAACTCCAGATGCAGGAATAGCTCATCTTATCTTTTCATCTTGATCTAAATCCTGACTTACCACCAGGTGGTAGCTCTGGTGCTTTAGATCCCCGTGAGATCACCGAAAGATACTTGTATATCTTTTCAAAGTCCACATGTAATTCACCATTTTTTGCAGGGGTCAACTGTTCTACATTTGATGATATAGTTGCTTCCTCAGATTCTGTATTGGATTTCATATTCTTGCTAGGAACAGCTGGGGTCATGCATTGAGCAGCATTTACTTCTACAGGTTTTGGTGGCACAGAGTGAAGCAAAGAGAGTGGCTCTGCAGATGCAATTGTTAAAACCTAATTAAGATAATCAGAAGAAAAAATATCCAATAACTCAAGTGCCAGAAAACAGAAATTCTCTATAATAGAGTATATTTTCGACTACTGCATCTTTGCTTGGAAAAATGAAAATCAAAGGATTGAATAGCTGTAGTTAGCAATGGTAGACATGCTTGTTTCAAGAGAACATTTGCATATCCAAACTTAAAAATCTCTGAAATTATTATATTCATAGAAATATTTATCTTAAGAAGATCATGTCATGGGGGGGATATCACTGTTACCTGGGAAAAAGCAGCTGTTACTGCATCCTCAAGGCAACCTGTTAACTTCTTAGCTAAACGAATCCATACCTGGAATAGAGAGTATGACACAATAAATGAGTATCTTTTAGCCTACTTGTCTTATTTCTGAAACCATACTTTTAATAATTTCAGACCTCTATAGGTGCTGGAACTGGGGCATCTTTCTCTTTGCACTGGCGATATCGATACCGTGCCTTGACTGCTTCCCTTGCCACACGTTCTTTCAGCAGGTCTACAAATGCTATGATCTGCAAAATATTACACATGAATGTTTAGAAGAAGGCACATTCTACTCTTAAAACAGCACTGAAAATGGTTATTTTCAGAAAAAACTGCAGTTTATTCCTGGTGCAAAAGAGAAACATTACAATCAAAGTAGAATTATTTTGTTTTCTGTAACTTTGAGCTTTGTCAGTCATAGGAATAGTTATATCCAGCCCACTTCATGAAAACCCCCAACTGTTAGTTTTGCTGATTGCACAAACAAATTGAGACATCTACTGAACTTTACATTTTCAAAAATGGAGAACTAGAGTCATCCATTAATGAAAATTCTTTAGCCACAAACACTAAGTGTAAAGTGAATCCTAAGAGCTGTGATGGCATAGTGTTTAGAATGCAGTATTGCAGGCAAACTCTGCCCACTGCCAGGAGTTCAATCCTGACTAGCTCAAGGTTGACTCAGCCTTCCATCCTTTCGAGGTCGGTAAAATGAGGACCCAGATTGTTGGGGGCAATATGCTGACTCTGAAAACTGCTTAGAGAGGGCTGTAAAGCACTATGAAGTCATATATAAGTCTAAGTCCTATTGCTAAGTATCACACTCAGCAGAATCTGATCCAGAGATTTTCAAACTGTTTTAGGCTATGTAACCTGCTAGTTAAACAAAACTGAACACCTTATTAAGAGACAAAACTTTACTAATAGAAAGCTGGTTGTACCTTTTTTCCCCTTGTTTTATCTCATGGAACCCATTTCATGGATATTTTGGACCTGAGAAATAATTAGTCCAAAGTCATATCTCAGAATTGTAATTTTGAGGATTAAAATACAGGGAGACTCCATGTATGCTATTTGACCTCTTTGATAGAAAGACTGGATGGAAATGTAATAAAAATACACACAAATAGGAAGTCAAACATTTTTCTATTAACATACTTCAGCTTTAAATTTGGCTTGATGATGAATTCTTAAACATGGGAAAACTTATTCATAGTGGTTCCATTTCTTTAGACATAAGAAAGTATTGCTGTTTGACATTTAGGCTTCTTTTACAGTTCAAGAGGAAAATCCTCTACCGTTCAAAGGCTATACACTCAGCTGACCACAATGCAAGATAGACTCTTAGTGTATGTTCCACATTCTTTATGACAGAGACAAGGGTTTGTAATTAGTCCTCTCTCCTTGTTTTCAAAGCTTGGGGCTCTTCCATTCCATCTTTAAATGTCCTGTTTGCATCACTCTAAGGCACTCCTGTCACTTTCAAACCCACTTCACAATTAGAAATATATTAAGTTCCCATCTTCAAGCTAGATTATTGGTATTATTAATCTCGTATTTGGGCAGTTGAAACTCAAAATGGACCATTTTAAAATGAAAGATATGAATGTCCAGATTAAATAGTGACTAGGATAACCGAAAACCATTCAACCCATAACAGTAGGTAATTATAGAACATAGTATAAAGCAAGTACAATACGGCAAAGAAATAGATGTAGAATAGAGTAGAATAGAATAGAATAGAATAGAATAGAATAGAATAGAATAGAATAGAATTTATATATAGAATAGAATAGCATGACCTGTTGATTGTTTCGGCTGTACTGTTAGAAATAGATATTATGTTTTATATGTATATCCTGTGTACTTCGAGTGATCTTATCACAGTCTAAACAGGCTAGCAGTTTCTCTGTTCCCACAAATTCTTCAGATATTCCTATCTTTCGTTTTAGGAGGATCCCATCGAAGCCTTTTATGTTATCCCAACCCACAGACTGCGCCTATAAACCCACCTCATCTTCATTTCTGGAAGGCAAGTATTTCTTCAGCTGTTCCGGCCGCAGCGGGCCCGGAGTCTGGGCTTGAGCTCTCAAAGCCTGGAGAAGACGTCGCTTTTCTCGATCCGTCCAAACCCGGATTGCGGGGTCCAGGCGGAAGCGAGCGGGCGCCGATCGCAGCCTCGACGGGGGCTTCATAGCTCTCCACCCAGAAAAGCCCAGGCACCAAACTAAGAAAACGCCAGGGGGAAAAAGCGTCTTCGCGTTCCCGCGCAATAAAGTTCGCAGCCCGCGCGGCTCAAGACCGCATTTCGTACACAAATTAGCAACACTTCACCAAGGTACGATTTCCAAAACTCGCGTTCTGATGACGTAGGCATCTTACGCAATCACCGGCGACCAGAAGGAGGAGAGGGGGCTGGTGACGTAGCGGACGCTTCCAAAGGAGGGGCGGGGCCGGTAAGCGGTCGCGGAGTTACAGAAGGCTTTGAAGGGTAACTAAGGAGGATGCGTAGAATGCCTTTCCTCCCTCTCGTTACCATGGTGATAGAGTGGGAACGCCCTCCGGCGCGGAGCAAATTATCCTCGAGTGTGGCTACATGTCCATGTCAGGTCGAGGGGTTGGAGTTGCTTTGGGTGTCATAATCCTCTTTCTTTGGGAGAGACCTGGTATGGAGATGGACTGCAGTGAGATGGCTGGTCCTAGAAGGGTGGGAGCTTCACCACTGGAAGCTTTCAAGGAGAGACTGGACTGCCATCTGTCAGAGATGGTGTAGGGTCTCCTGCTTAGGCGGGGGTGGGTGCGCGTGTGGACTAGATGACCTACAAGGTCCCTTCCAACTCTGTTATTCTGGTTCCCATCGCTTGGAGGCTGGGATTTCAGGGGATGTAGAACGCCTTGAACAAGACAAGCCTTTGATAGATGCAACTATATAGGGCTATTGTGTTGTAAAGATGTTGTAGCTCTAGAGAAAAGATTGAAGGTGCAGCTTTCCCCATGATGGCGCCTTCATACTGATGAGCAATATTTATCAGTAACTGTTTGTTGGGAACATTCAAAAAACGATTTGACTTGGCCATTAGCAGATGAAATAGATCAACGCTCATCTTGGCTCCCAGGCAAAATGGCTGTCTGTGTTATTTCATGAAAAACTTAAGTTTGGGTGAAGTCCTAAATCACAGATGTGCACGATTCATTTTATTTAGAAGCTTAAAACACATCAAGTGAAGGCAAGGGCAAATGGAAGGAGAAAAGTGGGAGGTGAGAAGAGTAAACAGGAGGTAGAACTAATAGGAGAATGCTAATCGTTTATTAAAATAAATATTCACTCATGAGTCATATTTTGAGCAAGCGCTCTAAGATATAACATACAGACTTTCTATAAGGACTATATTTGTAGTCCATTCAGTAAACATTTAGAAATTTGAGAGCTACCCAGTTATAGAAATACCCATCTCTACATTTTCAATTTTAAGAGCATGGGAGTTCATATTTCTTGGCAAATAATGATTATAGTTGTGTTACCATCCCTTCTGTTTTAAAAGACACTTAAATTGTGTACAAAAATATCGCCCAAACGAAATATTATTTGTTGAGTTACTTTAGGTTCCCTATGCCCTAATAGTGAAAATTATAAGCACAAGCTTCCTAGTCAAGAAAATTCTTATAAAGTGGTCTTTGAATATTAATAACTTGGGATGAATAGATTTATAATACAAAGAAATCTCACTTTACATACTCCCATTTACATTGGGGGAGGGAATAAAAGATTGGTTATATGAGATCACGGTTATACTTGACAACACCTGAGAAGTCAGTAATTATATTTCAGATCTGTTCATTACTCTCAGTTTTCTTAATACTCACATTGCTACTTATAGGACGTATTGCTATTAGTTTCAGTGAGCCACTTTTCAGTCACTGATGTAATTTTGCCAAACAATGGATTGAAGGTGAATGCAGGAAGGCAGTGGTGGAAGCAGTACAGTAAGTGCGTTGATTGTGATTTGGCCACCTGATCTTTACTGATTATGAGGAAACTGTGGTGAATTCAACAAGTTGTGAATCCTGATTTGAGGCTCACTGTATTAGAACAAGGCCAACTGTAATGAATATATTATATTGGTTGTTATTAAACTGGGAGTGAGAAATCCTTATAAAATCAGGTTGTGATCCAAAGATCTGATATTATATTCTGATTTACTTTTACCTTACACTTTGTTGGTAGGTGTGAGCTAGCTTTCAGGAGTTGCAGTGCACCATTATACTGGAAAAGGCAGTTTTTTAAACATTGAAAGTAAAGTACTGTGAATGTAAAAAAATTTCCAGCCATAGCAGCTTGCTGAGGTTTTACCTTGTTTTTCAGGCCGTGCACTCTTTCTTGATTTGTACAAGTCTGATAATGAAACTTTTTCAGGGCAAGCACCTATTGAAGAGAGAGATACAGGTAAAAAAAATTAATAAAGTTGAATTACACTTTTCCAGGAAGACTTTGAGATCTCTAACAATAGATGGGGGTATTTAGCTTTTCCACATGTGTAACCCCTGGATATTAAAGTCTTAAATCTCTAGTCATGGCATCATGTTCTGTCCAACTGATCTAGTCATAAATATAGATATTATTTAGAACTATACATTAATACAGCTGAAGAACCTTGTCATCCTACTCTATTAGGACTCTACCTCACTTTCATTTCTTTCAGAACTCATTTTTGTCCACATTGGTGCCAAGGAATTCACTGTACCATGCAAGCCTGAGAAAACAGATGTTGTGATTGGTATGAATCCTACCTACAACTGGAACCTGGAAAATGGAGGTTAGGCTTTGTTGCTCAGGGCTGAAGATTTCTTTATAGAGAATAGACATATATATATATGATGCAGGAAATAGCATTTTTTCTTGTGGAAGTATATATGAATATGTTCTGGCTTTCAATGCTTCTTTAGATCATTCTGCCTCAGATTTTTGGAGAGCTGAATTCAAATTTTTATATTTATTCCTTTATTTTTATATTTATTCCTACTATAAAATATTTATAAATATATTTTATAGTAGGAATAAATTCCAAGTGCCTGTCAGACCTGCACCAGTCTGATCTCCTAGGGAAGTAAGACTCTCAACTCCGTTTGCTTGAAGTGAAAAGGCACTTTTACTAAGAGATGCTGATTGCAGTAGAGTCAAGTGGAATCTAAAGTTCCTGTGCACCAATACAGGACTAACCCCTTGGTTCCCGTTAGCCCTCCCCCCATGGTCCGTCTGTGTGTAGCCAATCTGGCATCACCGAGATGTTTTGGGAAACGCTGAGGTTTGGGCTGGTGAAATTCCACTCTCAGGGTAAACTGCCTTGAAGATGCCAGCGCGCCATCACAAACTGGATTCCAAAACGCTCTGTTCTTCCTCAACTGTCAATCTCCCCTTCCAGTTTCCCATCATTAAGGTATACAGCTTTATTGCCCATTTGTTCCCTGTCCCTTCCCCGATTGATGGCAGAATGCCGGCAAGGCACCAAGCCGAAGCTGATGGATCTGACAGTGCCTTACATGTAGCTAAACCTTAGAGCAGCAGTAGATAAGTTGGCGTCCTTCAGATGTTTTGGTCTGTAACTCTTAAGATATCTGATGGTTGGTCATGCTGGTTAGGACTTTTGGACTTCAGACTATCTGGAGGGTTCTTTTTTAAGACTGTTAAAAGATTTGTACTTGCTATGTTAAATTAGCACATAAAATTCTTTCCTATCCTAGTTTAACAAGTTATTGAGAATTGACTATAAATACAAATTACAGGTCGCATCACACACCTTTAAAATTATATTATTAAATTGGCCTTTTAATTTGTAGTTGGTTTCCAACATAATATTATTTCTGGATAATAGTTACTCAATCTGGACAAAAGGTTTTGAGGAGATGGAAATATTGCACAACAACCTTTAGTATTTTTTCTAGTTTTATTTTTTGTAAAATGTGCAATATAATTTATTGCCAATTTACTGTAGCAAAAGATATGAGTTCACTATCAGGTTTTTACAAGAAAACAAATAAACAGGCATTCAAGGATAAATTCAGATAAGTAGATTTACTGTAATAGTTATGAAAGAATTCCTGCCTTTGCTGTGTATTAAATGAGAACCCTATTTATGATGCATTCGAAGTTCAAATATTATATTTGTAATTATTTATTTATTATTATTTTATTTATTAAAAAGAGGCTATTCTCTTTGGATGGGAGTGAATGTTTTCTGTCTGTCTCTTATTCTGATAGTAGGTGGATCAGGTACTAAGCTGTTTGCTTGTATTGTATAACTTGGTCTCACATATGCTTTTTTCCCCTCTTTTCATCAGTACATTTTAAAAGTGTGGAATATAACATTGGCTGAAAATGTAAACACAAGAAAGAATTTTGAAAAATTATTTACAATTTGCTATTTTTACAATTGGTTTCAAATGTTTAGTTATATTAATAAAGTAATTCCCAACAGATAATCTTCATCTATATGCCTCCTTTTCTGAGCAGAAATATTGAATGTAGATGTTTAAAATGTTGTATCTCTCCAAAATATTACAAATGTACAACTGCAAATATCTCTGAAATAATTTATTATTGTATTGTATTTTATTCTTCATGATATTCCTTTCAATGTGTTGTTAATGTATTGCCTGTATAAATATATAACTTTAAATACCTGGAGGGCACATAGTTTACTTCTTCCTTAGGCAAAAGCACGAGCGTATAATGTTCGATTTGCTAATAGTTATGTGTGTCTGAATATGCACACACAGAGAGATGGAAAGTCTAGAGAAAGAAATTTAGCTTGTCAAGCCAATTTCTGCCTCCTGGATCCAAATCTTAAGAAGTGCTGGTGGTAGTGCTGTAATTACATCGATGGCTTACTAATGGGCTCCCAGATGCTACTGATTGCAGACCAACATTGGTCTAAAGCAGGGGTCAGCAACCCGCGGCTCTGGAGCCGCATGTGGCTCTTTCATCCCTCTGCTGCGGCTCCCTGTCGCTCAAAATATGTGTCACAACCGCCAATGTGTGATACCTGCTGGCATGCGATTTATTGAGCTTTTCGACCCCCGGTAGGCCAACCATGGATAAATCCAAGAAAAGAAAAGTTTCAGAAGAAAAACAGAACGTTTAATTCAACTATATATGCTAGTTCTGTGGCCACTCAGGAATAGTCAGGCACGGGAAGGGTTTTGTGGCTCCCAGTGTTTTCTTTTCTGTGGGAAACGGGTCCAAATGGCTCTTTGAGTGTTTAAGGTTGCCGACCCCTGGTCTAAAGTAAGGAGGATTGAGACAGCGAGGCAAGTAGATTTAAGTAAGACCCCTATACCTGGGCTACAAAAACTAGATGGCACTAAGAGATGCAGAAAATTCTAACTCTGCTGTCATGTAGTGGTCCTCCAGTTTTTTGCAGTTCAGATAGTCCTAATTATTTGACTCTTATCCAACTACAAACATAGAATTTGAGCCCTAAGACAAATCTGCAAATGTGCTTTTCAACTTCTCAGATAAAAAGCCAAGCTGATCAGAATTCTAATTTTAATAATAATTTCTCTATATTAATCTAGGCAATTCAATAGATTAGGCTCATTTTTTTCTAGTATCTATTTTATAATGCAGAAAATATTGGAACAGCTTCTTTGAATGATATTACTGAGTGTAACAATGCATTGACATAACTATTTTTTTCTATTTAATTGAGAAACATACATTTTTATCTTTAAGACCCTTGACTCTGGAAAATAATAATTGGAGTAAGTCATGAGAAAACCTAATATTTTCGAGCATGTAATTTAATTATATGATTAATGATATACCGGTATTGAAGGCATGATATGAAAAAGTAAGGTTAATAACTGATTTTATGTGGGATAGTCATAAAATCAGGACAAATTAGGTTTCAAGGTTTCATGAACTGGGCAAAGAGAGAGAGTTCGTATCAGAAGATTCATTTCCAAAAGGACTGTTAAATGATTGGGGAGTGGGTTATGGGTTCTTACACTGTGAAATGTTAATATTGTAAGCTGTCAGAAGTCACTTTTTGTGATTTGGGCAGCCATATAAATTTCTTTAATAAATGAATAAATAACATTTCTAGTTCAGTGCAGGTGCTTTGGTTGATTGACTAAGATGAAGTTGCCATTCTCAAATGATACGACTTTATTGTCTGCTTTCCAGAAAACCTAACTCTCCATTCTGGTGCCTCCCTGATTTTGCATGAATTTCGTGCTGAGGAGAGTGGACACTATACCTGTTCCATCTCTTTCACAGAGGAAGACCAGCTCCATACTATGACTTTCTCTCATACGGTGGTGGGTGAGTATATCCCTGCTGTTATGAAGGATAGCTAAACAACAGGAAACCAATGCTATGGATGCTTGATAAGAGAACAACATTTGATTTGATTTATTTGATTATATGGAGAGATTGTGGAAAAAAAATGTTTTTCAGAAACAAGTATGAAGAAAACAGCTTTCCCGTGACTGGATCCTCTAGCTAAATGCCAACATACCTTTTCAATTTTCTAAGAATTCATTATTGTTTTCAGAATTTAGAGTCTGATATTTTCTTCCTGATTGCTATGATGTGGTGCATTCACTATCCTTATAGTGGAAATTAAATTTACATTTAATTTTGTTCCTTTTCTCAGGGTATCACATACGTGGAGAATTACAGGTCCTCCTGATTTTTCAGAGCAACTCATGTGATAAGTCATTGACACGTGAGTTTGTGAGGAGTCTACACACACAGCTGAGTCAATTGGTGTCTCACCTACATTGTGAGCTCCTTTCTGGGAGCACCACTTGCTTTCCTACTGTGGAGAAGCCTTTGGATGAGTTCAACCTCCAAGTAGAGATAAAAGGTCAGAGCCAAAAAGGGATATGGTTTGGAGGCTCCCTGATGAATTCAGGAAGATAGATTTCAGTTGTACTTTGGGGAGAAAGTGAAGTTTAGCATAGGAAAGATTCATGCAGAAAAGAAGATTTTTCTACTTTAAGTTTGGCTTTCAAACTTTCAGAGGTAAATTTTCCCTGAAATCACTGTCTATTGCTCATAATAAATTTTGGGTAAAAAGTTGTTTTCTTGGAATGGTGGGAAAGCTCTTGTTTGAGGGGCAAGGACTATTATATAAATATATTATGAAGTAGACAACTGTCTAAAGTTTAGCCACTGTAATCTTCATGCATGCAAACTGGGGGAAAGCAAGTAGTATACTGTCAATTAATTTTACAATGCACTTCTTCTCCAAAGAGCACAGAACACTGTCCAAAAAAGATTGTGATGAAAATGTTTTGTGTATTATTATTTTGCAGTATTTCAGGGTGTTTGGATTCTGTGTGTGGTGGTAAAAAAAGAGAATCTATTGGTTAGAGCAGATCACAAGAACTGTGCTGACTAGAGATTGCATTGTGGGAAATGTAGACAGAGATTGCATTATGGAAAATGTCAGGGGTGGGTTCTAACTTACCTCGCTGCAGGTTCGCTTCCTCCCGCGCTGCGTGGGCGCGCCTCATGGGCGCGCGCATGCGCAGAAGAAAAAAAAATTCAACAAAAAAATTCAAAAAAAAGATGGTGGCGTCCACGGACCGGCACCGACTGAACCAGATCCGTGACATCATCGTGACGTCACCAGTGGGTCGCTACCGGTTCGGGTGAACCGGTCCGAACCAGGAGGAACCCACCTCTGGGAAATGTAGTCCATGACATGTGACCACATCTGTGTGTCTGATTGGTCACTGAGGCTCTCTGCCTGGCCATTACGAATTGCAGCTAAGAGGAGAAACATGCTTTCTGAATATGGGGAAAGATCTACCGCTCTTTTATACTAGGAAATGGGATAGATTATGAATAATCGGATGAATCTCGTCTTGACTGTAAGTTTTTGATTTGAGGATAATAAACTTGATCTGTATGAAAACCTGTTTGCTAGATTTAACTGGCTGCTCCAGGCAAATCACAAAGCCTGGATCCAGAACAAGAACAGTATTTATTTTATTTATTTATTTTATTTCGTCAAGCATGTATTAGATAACAGATATAAGTATAAACAACTATGAATACATGAAATGGATATGAATAAAAGGGAACATTAGGACAGGGACGGTAGGCACGCTGGTGCGCTTATGTACGCCCCTTAAAGACCTTTTAGGAATGGGGTGAAGTCGACAGTAGACAGTCTAAAGGAAAAGTTTTGGGGGTTTGGGGAAGTAACCCCAGAGTCAGGTAGTGCATTCCAGGCATTAACGACTCTGTTACTGAAGTCGTATTTTCTGCAATCAAGTTTGGCGCGGTTTACCATAAGTTTGTATCTATTATGTGCTCATGTATTGTTGTGGTTGAAGCTGAAGTATTCATTGACAGGTAGGACATTGTAGCAGATAATTTTATGTACTATGCTTAGGTCGGACCGAAGACGGCTAAGTTCTAAGTTGTCTAAGCCCAAAATTTCAAGTCTGGTGGCATAAGGTATTCTTGTTCTGACCTAGGCTTCCTGATAAATCATAAATCACAAACGTAGTCCCAAAAAACCTCTTTTTCTTTCAACGGCTGTGAATTATGTTCATTCCCAGCCGTAATAAGTACCAAACAGTTTTAATTAGTCCAACAGAAGTCTGCCACAGTCTTTCGGGAGAAGGCTGATACGCACCCACCTTTATCTTAACTGTTCTTGCCTTCTGGCAGCTCTGCGCATGCGCGCATTAGGAATAGGCTCCCCCTGTTCCTCTGCCTCGCTGATGTCAGCCTCTGGAGGCTCTGGAGTCAGCACAGAACTCCCAGATGGCCCGGGCCCCATCTCTGCCTCCGACACAGAGCCTTCTCCAGACTCCAGGACTGGCCCATGTTCCTCCCCAGCCTCCTCACTGTCCGACTCTGCTGCCAGCTCCGCAGGCCGCTGGTGGACCACAACAATTCTGTTACGAGCAGAGGAGTGGAGGACTCTTCTCGTGATATATCTGTGGACTCATTCGATTGTATTAATGTCCGATATGCAGTGCAGGTTCTAGACAGATGAGCTGTATTCAAGAATTGGTCTAGCAAAAATTTTGTATGCCCTAGTTTGCAGTTCAATATTACCGGAGAAGAAGCTACACAAGATTAGGTTAACAACTTTTAATGCTTTTTTGGCAATGCTGTTACAGTGAGCTCTGGCACTTAGATCGTTAGAGATGAGTACTCCAAGGTCCCTGACAGAATGAGGGTCGTCTACAAGGTTGTATCCGCCCAGCTTGTATTTTGTGTAATACAAAGTAATTTATAATAAATAAATAAATAAATAAATAATAATAAATATAATTTATTATTTAAATTTAAATATAATAAATAAAGTAATTTATAATAAAGTAATGTATTTTTGTTTCCCAGTAACTCCATTTGGAAAGGACTGGGATAAATCCTGCTACCCTCAGATTGATTCGATGGCATTAGAATGTTACCACTCAGCAGTCCAGAAAAATCTACAGGAGGTTTGTAATTTGTCCCACTAGGAAATGACTTGCTGGGTTTTGGAGCTAGTTACATTTTCACCAAATGCCTGCTAGGAAGCTTGTCTTTCAAAATGCAACAAGAGGTTTCATGTACTTGGATCAACCACATCTGGCAAAGGTCAACGGGATGCATAGCTTTTTTATTCTGCTCTTGTCACTACACTTACACCTAATCAGAATCTGTGAATATGCATTTTGTATCCTCAAACTAATAGTTGATACTTAATTGATCTATGATGGTGGGGCTATTTACTGTGGGATGGGAATCAAGAACATCAAACAGCAAGTCTGTTGAAGAAGTTGATGCATGCTTTTATCCATAAGACATTTAGTATACAATTAACTAAGTTTTGCCTACTCACTTTTATGGAATATACACGACATTACCAGCAATTGCTGACCTCCTAAATTTTCTGTTCACTTTTTTACTTCTTTTTTCAACTACTCACAAACGTACACACACACACACACTCATAGGAAAAGTGGTTGTCTGTTTCACTTTGTGGCTCCAAAAGTTTTCTTTTCTTGACCCATTGCTCTACAGGCCAAGGAAGCCATGACTGAATTTATGGAGAAGAATAAAAACTTTTCTCTGGAAACATCAAATGGTTCGCATGTTTCTTTTGTCAACACCTTTTTCAATTTCTTAGAAGATGGAAAGTGCCAAGATGGTTATGGACAGACACAGGAGCTGCAGTCACGCTGTCCCGACTGCTGTAGTGAGTTAAGCAGGTGATCCAAAAGCTACTGCCTCATCTGTCTTCAGACACTGTCTTTGGTCTATAAACTTCTGTTTCTCTCTATGCTGTGGGAAGTCTTTTACCCATTCTGTTCCTATCCATATCTTTTTCATATAATGTTTTCTGTAGCTCCGTCAGGTGTATCTTGGAACCCATGCAGATTCTGTCCAAATGTAGGGACTTACCTATTTATCAGCCTGTACTGCATATGATTCCTCCAAATCAAGACTTTAAAACAAAATGTGTAGAAGAGCTCAGATTTTCTAAAAAGATACTTTTGGTAGGGATCGCCCTTATGTGGTCAACATTGAAATTCATCTTCTCTGCTCCCCACAAATTAGGTTAATAGAGAAATGACATTTGTTCTTTTCACTTTACCCTTTCTTTTTTTCCCTTTATCTGCCAATTTTCTGAACAGCTTTGTGCCCTCCTGGAACATACAGTGTGGCTACCACTGACAGCTGTGTTCTCTGTCCAATTGGGAGCTATAGCTTGCAATATGGGACAGTCCTTTGTATTTCATGCGAGAATAATTGGCTTACCTCTCACCCTGGTGCCAGAACATCTGCAGACTGCATGAATATGAGAGGTATGTATTAGATTGGATATTTCCTTAGAGTCCCATTTTTGGCAGCAATTATTGGCAGTCAGTTTTTAATTATTTTTTAAAATACAAATACTAACGTCAGAAGGAATTTTCAGGACTTCAGCAGGAAAAGGATTCAATTTTTTTCTCTTGTTTCAGTCATAATCATAAGCAACCCCATAGCCCTACTAACATTACTAATACATGTTAAGAACTCCATGCTAAAAGCATACATGCAGTTAACATTGGGCCTTGTTTGGCCTCCCAGTGTTGTTCTTTCAGTGACATAAATTGAAGGAAGTGGTGAGATATTCCATAAGTCTGTGAGTATGGTTATGGAGGTGTCTGAAAAATAGTTTCCAAGACTCTATTTTTTTTGTAATCCTGTTCATAAATAAATACAAACATCTAGTTTACTGTCCTAGTTGCGAATCTTAATACATGTGTAGTCTTAACACATGGGAAGAACACTAGGTTTGGGAAAGTTTATATAGTAGTAAGTGGAAATGAAAAAGTAGCAGGTGAACATAGAAGAACACATGTAGATTTACTGTAGTGCTTGGTCCCAATATTTATGTACCCTAGTTTCCTGTTTTCCTTCCATATATAATACTTAATTGGGATAGGTGCTATAACTGTATAGGATGCTGAAGATCCCTTAATCTGTCTTCATATAGTCCCTCCTTCACGTCGATTTTCTGTAGTGATGATAGCCTTTACCGTGCCTCCACTTGGTTGCCTCTGTCTCATTGTGATGTAAGTTCTGACTATTCTCATTTCCTATCTTATTTCATTCTTGTAAAATTTCGTAGGCCAGATAGATTGATGGGTAATCAGTTTAAATTAATCAGTCTAAAGAAGAATTATGATCTACAGTAGTTATAATTATCTAATCAGGTAATTTAGGTATAATTACCTAAAACTTTCTTTTAAGTTAGCAATTACAAAACTTCTTTTCAGTATATGATATTTCTCACTATGCTTTGTAAAAGGTTATATACAGTGGGTTCCTAGAGAATTGAAAAACACAACTCACGGGAAAGAGAATGTTGTTTTGGGAAAACAATGGTGTGGATGTCTTTTGGGGTTCACATGTTTCTAGTTAAGTGCTTCTCTGTCCATCTCTTGCAGCTGTTGCTATTGCTTTCGTCGTTGCTGGCAGAAACGCCGTTCCTCTGCTAAAATTGATGGGCAGACCAAAGTACAAGAAGAAGTTCCCGCTTCTACTACAGTTGATGAACAGACCAAAGTACAAGACGAAGCTCCAGCTTCTGCTGATGACACTGCCCTTGTAGCCACTGAAGAACGTCATTCTCTCCCCTTGCCTTTTTCTAGTTCTGGACATCCCAACAATGAACGGGGCATGTCTCCACCTCTTTCCAAGCTAGAACCACGGGCTCTTCCTGGGCTGGCAAATCCTGGTGCCAGAGGCCTTTTGTCATCATAGCTCTAACTTGCTTTGAATGATAATTCCCAATAAATTATTATCCAGGAAGCAGCTTTGGTCCTGTTGTTTCTACTGATAGGTTAGTCCCCACTAACTACCCTACTCAGACTTTTCATTTTCTATGGTTCTCTTCTGCTGTATTTTTTGCTAATTTATTTCCGTACTAAGAAGGTTAAAGATTATGTATTCCTTAGTAACCACAGCCCATTGTACCTTATTTCACTAACATTATAGGCTAGCAGATTGTATAAAATTTGAGCTGAGTGTTCATTTCTAGGATCCAAGAAGAAACACTTCAGTTTAACATAAAGCCTGTGAAAAAGGCAATTGAAGAAAACAAAGGGATTAATAGAGCAAAATGCACACTTATAAATACAAGAAAGAAGGTTTTTGCATTAAAATGTGAAGATGGCTCTGTGTGTAAAACAAAACAGGAAATGTTAAAAATAATTGGAAAATTCTATTCAGAGCTATACAAAGATTAAGATCACTCAAAAGTAATAATACCCACGAAAGAGGAAATGCCAGATATCCCAGTGGAGGAAGTATCAAGTGCCATAAAATCAATGAAAAATGGCAAAGCTCCAAGAAATGACTGTTGAAATCTTAAAAGCTGGTGGTCGCAGTTTACTCAAGATACTAGAAATCTATACTCGAGATGCCTCAGAGAAGAAAAAATAGCCACCGCATGAAAAAAATGCTGAAGTGATTCTTATACACAAGAAAGGGGCTCAAGATGATTTGAAGAACTATCGCCTAATAAGCCTTTCAGTCATCTACAAGGTTTTCACCAAGATAGCAAAAAGAATATTGAGAACATTAAATGATGCACAGCCAAAGGAGCAGGCAGGGTTCAGAAATGGCTACAGCACAATGGATCACATCCAGGTGGTTCAGCAAGTCATTCAAAGGCACAATGAGCACACCATGCTTTTGTGCATGGCTTTCATTGACTACAAAACGGCGTTTGACTCAGTATTTCAGAAAGCGATAATTAACGCATTGCTCAACCAAGGCGTAGACACTGCTTACATAAACTTACTGCAATCAATATATGAAAAAAATAATGATGACAATTTGCTTTAAAGTGGAAATCAACATAGAACGAGGTGTACGACAAGGCAATACAATATTACCTATCCTTTTCTCAGCCTGCCTTGAAAAAGTATTTCGCAAACTTGACTAGGCAAAAGATGCAATAAAAATCAATGGCTCCTATTTAAATCACTTAAGATTTGCAGATGATAATGTTCTTTTCTCACAAGACCCAGAAGAGCTACAAAGACACATACAAGAGCTACACAAAGCAGGAGAACCACTTGGCTTAAAAATAAACCTGAAAAAGAGCCAGGTTATGTTTAATAAATTCACCAGAAAAAGATTTTTTTTTAATATCTGGAGAAGAACTAGACATAGCAGATCACTACATATACTTTGGCCAATGGATCTCAGTGGAAGGTGATAGAATAAAGGAAATTGAACGGCATGTTAAATTTGGTTGGCAGGCATTCGGCAAGTTACGCGTAATTTTGAAGAACAACCTCCGCCTATGCCTGAAGAGAAAAGTTTCGATCAATGTGTGCTACATGCTCTAACATACGCCGGTGAAACATAGACACTAATCTCACAATCGTTAAAAAAGCTAAGAGTGGCACAGAGCCATGGAAAAATACATGCTCGGCATTACAAGACAAGGTAGACCTGCACATGGATTAGAGAACAAACAAAAGTATATGATATAATCAAGAGAGTAAAAGAATGGAAATGGAAACGGGCTGGTCACATAGCAAGAAGAACTGATGGCAGGTGGACCAAGGCAGTCATAGAATGGATCCCACTTGATAAAAAGCGTCCACAAAAGAGACCTAAAACAAGATGGATCAACAACATAAGCAGATACTGCGGGCTCAGTTGGCAAAAGAAAGCTCAGGGCCATATGGGTTGGAAACATGCGGAAGAGGCTTTCATCCTGCAGTGGATAGACAATGGCTAAAATGATGATGATGATGTGTATTGCATTAATTTCATTTCATTTCACTTAATAGTTATGTAGAGCAAAACATCCATAGGAGGCAAAGGCTCCAGTCTTCTTGTGAGAAAGCCTGTTTTATCCATCCAGGCAGAATCAGCTATTGATCAAGGTTCTAATAAGGCAGCCATATCTCTGGCTATTACTCAGTAGCCAACCAGTAATTGCTTCATGAAAAGATCATGAAGAAAAAAAAAACATGTTATCAAAAATAGGAATACTTAGAGCAATGATTTTTGTGGTGCTAATGTATGGCTGAAAAATAGATTGAAAAAGATTGGGGGGAAATAGCTTTTAATTATGATTTTGCAGAAAGTGAAATTACCTCAGGAAGAATCAATCAGTCCTGCACCAAATAAAAAGTGATTGCTCTCTTGAGTCAATAATCAGTAAGAAGAAACTCACATATTTGGGGCACTTGAAGAAAGAGATGATCATAGTTTAGAAAAAGAAGCAAATGTGTAATTTTGGTATTATTTGGTAATATGCCTGAATTTCTTTTCCTAGCCATAAAAAAATAGGAAACCTCTGGAGCCTTCCATTTGTTGAATCGTAAGAGGTTGTTATTATTAAACTTGCTGAACTATAGATTCCAACATCCTTCACTGTTAGACATCTGAGTTTAATCTACTGGCATTTCTTTTAATCAGCATCTGTCAGCATTTTCAGAAATACATCTATGGCAAGTGTGGCGTATAAAATCCAAATCAGCTTCACTCCAACCTTGAATGATAGGCTATCTTCAAGTACTAATGAACTGTATTGTATAGTGATATTCACATCAAATCCTAAATCAAAAAACAGTCTAGGAAAATACACACTTTTCACATAGCTACCATCTGGGTAAATGTCCTGTGTATAAGTATTATAAAAGCAGATATACACTAGTGATGCAACCATGACATAGCTATAAATCTGAAGTCCACATGCAACAGTAGATAGTCCTAGCTATGTCAGAAAAATCCTTTAAAGAGTTTTAAATGCTTTAGCATTTTATCAGCATGGCTAGTTTCCTTATGCAGGCACAAATAAAGTTAAAATATACATTAAATTTCTAAAAAAGGTTTGGTTGTTTATAACCAAATGGGTAATGTTAGGCCTGTGATCTTGGTGCATAGGTACCTAGTATGGCAGGGCTTATATGTCCACATAATATGGTTGCAATCTTCTGTTCAACCAGAGGTGGAATCAATATTACTACAGTTAGCTAGACAAACAAAAATTAAACATAGCAACAGACAATCACTGCTGCAGAATCACTGGCAATGTTCAAACATAATATTTCTTATCATTGATACCCTAAAGTACCAGGCAATGCAGAGCAATCTCTAAAGGGCACTTTGGGATCAAACACCAGACAGAATCAACAGTTACATATGTGAAATCGAATTTGGGTCGGTCACTAGGACCAGAGATTCCAGAGAGCTCAGAAGAATAAATCTCTGGTCCCAGTGACGGACCCAAATCACATCATTATCCTGGGACACGTATATTTGCCTTCATTTGTGAGATATATATGTTCTTTTGCACAAGTTGCAGTTCTATGTGGATACAAAATTTTCATAAGAAATCTAGCAAATTCGAGTCCTGTCCTAGGGTTGGGGGACAAGAAAACTGGGTCTTAGGTTCAAATTTAGATACTTGCTGGTTGTTGTTTTATGAAAAAAAACATCATAGTACTGTATATTTAATTTTATTGTTGTAATCTGTTGTAGGTTTAATTTTACAAATTATGGTTACAGCTCTAAATTTTTGAGATGCTGCAGACAATATATTTGTATTGCTTTCTGTAAGAAGTGCTAGTATTTTGCAAGAGAGAAACCATGGAGCCATATTCATGAGGAAGAGTAGAAATACACCAATATGCAATTATCTCAAAAGGAAAGGACAATGAAATAGAAAACAGAAAATGAGAAGTCAGTCCTGACTTAGTTAAAATGCAAGAAACCGATGTAATCTCTAATATAATGGATACCCACCTCTCCTCATCCCAAAGTCATTCCACTGAAATTTAGCAGCAATTATTCCTGAATTTTGGCATAACTTTTTTCAGCACTTAAAGTGCTTTTAAGAGTTGGAATAGGAGCAGTTTGCCTTTGGGAGGGCTCCTCTCCCCTTCGTTATCCTTAAAATCCCCCTTACTAAAGACTGAAATATCTGCATAACATACACCCAGCTACATTTCCTCAATTATAACAACCCTGAATGATCTCTGGTCCTTCAGAAAATCAGGAGGATGAATTGTGACCCTGGCTTAAAAGAACAAAGACCATATAGTTCCTTTAAAAAATGCAGAAAAAAACCAAAAGTTTAGACACTGCTGTTTACACTTTGTCTTCAAAATCTCCTCAAAGATTTGTGCGGCTATCAGCTACCAAAAGGTTGCCCATTCCTGATTAAGGATACTTTATAGGCTCAAGGAAACAGAAGCATAATCTGTTAATTTTTTCAGGAACAGAAACTGGGCACACCTAGTTTATGTGTTTGCATCTGACAGGCTCTGTTAATTTCCTCATTTCCTATGCAGCAGTGATAAATAGAGCACCCATCTGCCAGCTCTTGATAAAGAGCTTAAAGAATGTATTGCTAATGAGAAAGAAAATAAATGGGCCAGAACTGAGGCTGCATTTCCACAAAATAATGCCCAGTATTTATCTTGTTAGGAAGGGAGGCAGGTTAGATGAGTACACTGCTGGCAGAAATTAAGGTAACAAGTCCTGTTTTGTTCTCATAGGAATCTGATCCAAATATTCATCTAAAGCACATGTTTGCTGGAGAATTCTGGGAGTTGAAGTCCACACTTCTTATGGTTGAGAAACTTGGATCTCAATTCTAAGTTTTTATACAACGATGATCCAACCATCCAGGGGTGAAATGCTCCCGGTTCGGGCATGCCTGCAGGTCGTCGGACAGCCGGTAGCAACGGAAGCGGGAGACTTCGCCCACCCGCCCGGACGCCACCATTTGGGTTCTTTTACTCTCTGCGCATGCGCAGAACACTTTGCACATGTGCAGAGGGTAAAAAAACCCAAATGGGAGCATCCGGGCAGGTGGGCAAAGTCTCCCGCTTCCGTCGCTACCGGCTGTCCAGCGACCTGCAGGCACGCCCGAACCGGGAGCATTTCACCCTTGCAACCATCCATCAGCAATTTAGAAGCTGAGAGTTTGTAATCTGGTGGCACATTTCTATAACTCAGGGGTCGGCAACCCACAGCTCCGGAGCCGCATGCGGCTCTTTGGGCCCTCTGCTGTGGCTCCCTGTCCCATCACTGGTTGGCCCCGCCCCTTGCTGCTTTTAGTTCTTTTTTGGATATTTTTGGAAATCCAGGCTGAGGAACGATTGCCAGCCGTGGCGGAGCTGTCCCTTCGGGCGAACCTCCTCCTCCCCCTCCTCCCCTCGTGACCCTCTGGCTGGCTGTGGCTGAGCCGGGAGCGTGCGCAAGCGCGGGGAGACCCTCCTCAAGCGAGCGCCAAAGCACAGGAAAGGTGCGCACAGGGCAGGCGGCCACTCATTTAGGGAGGGTCTCCCCACATGTGCGCACGCTCCCAGCTCAGCCACAGCCAGCCAGGGCGTCACAAGAGGGGGAGGAGGAGGAGGGTCACCGAAGAGTGCAGGAGTGAAGCGCCGCTGTACCTGCCTTCGCTGCATGTAAGGCAGCCTTTGCTTCCTGCCGCTTCGGGCTGGAGTTCGCGCCCTCCGCACTCGGCCGAAGAGCTGCTGGGGGTGGGGGATGACACAGCAAGGCGATGGCTGGAGCATTCATGCAGGATAGAAGCTGCGTCCTGTTAAGTGCAGCGCTTTGAGCGCCTTTCCCTGCAAGGGGATCTCCTCAGCCCTGGCTTAACAGACATCAGGAGAGCAGGAAGAGGAGCAGGAGGGAAGCTGGATTCCCAGTCCCCTTTCCTGCCTCTTCTCTAGGCACAAAAGCATTGCGAGGTTCTAGGTTGCGAGAGGAGAAGGGGGGGGGGAGAATGGTCGGCCGAAGGGAAGCTGCTGCTGGCGATCGTTCCTCTGCGAGCCCGGATTTCCAATAAGAAGAAATAAAAGACGTAGCGAAGTGCCCCAAAAAGAGCTTGCTGGCTTGGCCCAGCCGTGGCAGAGAGGGGGGGGGAGAGAGAGAGAGACATAGAGACACATACAGAGTGATACACAGAGGGGGTGAGAGAGACAGAAGAGACACACACAGTGATACACAGAGAGAGGAGGAGATGGGGAGAGAGAGACACTGTGTGTCTGTGTGTGTGTCTGTGTGTGTGTCTCGCTCTCTCTCGCTACCTGCCTCTGTGCCTCTTCTCACTGTCGGAAAGCCCTTTTGGGCTTTTCGCCAGCTGTTTTTTTTTCTTCCTTTCCTTTTGGAAAGCCGGGCTGGCGGAGCAATGAGCACAACCTCCTCCTCCTTCTCCTTTCGTGCGCACCCTCCCGGCCCCATCACAGCTGGTCAGGGAGGAGGGAGAGGGACGCCTCCACGGCAGGTTGTGCTCATTGCTCTGCCAGCCCGGCTTTCCAAAAGGAAGAAAGGGAAAAAAACAGCTGGCTAAAAGCCCGAAAGAGAGCAGGCAGGGCAGCAGGGCTTTCCGACAGTGAGAAGAGCCACAGAGGCAGGGAGCGAGAGAGAGCGACACACACACACACACACACACACACACACACCGACAGACAGAGAGAGAC
>QLTV01003654.1:1552926-1574597 GCA_003457575.1 Thermophis baileyi
AGGCAGAATTTTATTTTCTGGTGCAAATCAGAACAGAAACTGGCTGTTTGTTGTTTGCTGCAAGGGGGTAAGTCAATAACTATAAATGCCTATAGAATGTTCAAATTATTAGACTTATTTTTTAAAGACTGCTTTATTATTGTTCTAGACAACTTAACAAAATGAAGAAGCTTTTTAAAATAAATGCTTGATCTGAAGAGGCCCAGTGCTATTGTATCTTCTTTTAAATAGCAGAGAATAATGTATACTTCAAGAAAGCTACATCAATTTTAACAGCATCTGTACAAGTAATAATCTGAAATGTAACAGTGTCCTTTTTTAGTATTAAAATAAGGCAGCTGAGTTAAACCCTGACTTAGTCATGTTTGGAGTAAATCTATTTAAATAATTGGGAGGAGTTAGTGTGACTACATTTAAGAAAACTTTCTGGCATTAATATACTGCCATAATGTACATTTCTCCAATTCTTTGCTATTTCTATGGGTCAGGCACACATGCACAGAAATACACAGCAAACAGTGTATATCATCTGTACTGTTTGCTGTTTGCTGGGAGGCAGAGGCAGATTTTTTTTTCTTGTTTTCCTCCCACAAAACTAAGGTGTGTCTTATACTCCAGTGCGTCTTATACTCCGAAAAATACTGTAAGTGGCTCTTTGAGTGTTTAAGGTTGCCGACCCCTGCTATAACTGCTCAAGACCAAAGAATATGTAGGTAATACATCTAGTGTCTCCATTTGTTCATTGCCATTGTTGCGATTACATTTCTTTTACAGTAACTTACTCTTGCTCTGCCTACAAACATTAGTCGATCCCATTTATTAACTCCTGTAAAGCTTTATCTGGTGGTTTCAGTGGATGCAGAAGCTGATAGAAGCACATAAGCAAACAAAAATACCATACTTCTCTTTACCTGGAACCCTATATGGAATCTCAAATGAGTAAATACTACTCATTTCTACTGAGAAAATAGTAGAAGCATTTCTAGGCATTTAGCTGACATATGGCTTCAGATAGAAAACATTGAAAACCAAATCACTATATGGTTCATGACAAAGTGATTTATTCCAACATAATCAGATTAGAGTTCTTCAATGAATCTGCTATTGCTCTTAGGACTTGAGGCAATGCAAATCAGTTTTGGAATTACACCAGAGGTGGGTTGCTAATGGTTAGGACCGGTTCGGGAGAACCGTTAGCGGAAATTTGGCATGGTTCCCCGAACTGGCAGCAATCTCTGGCTGGTCATGCCCCCAAACTGGTTCCTGCTCGTTCACCCCGCCCACCCGATGCTTGCTCACCTCACCCATCCGATGCTCGCTTGCCCCGCCTGCCCGATGCTCGCTTGCCCCACCCCCCTGATGCTCGCTCGCCCCGCCCGATGCTCGCTCGCCCCGCCCAGCCACTACTTGCAGAATCTAGCCGCGTACTACTTCTGTTCACCGCTGCTGGCAAAGGTACGGCAGAAGGGCATGGGTTGATGGGTGGGCGGGGGAGGGAGAGCTGGTGGAGGGGTGATACCAGCAGCGGGTGGACCGATGTGTGCGGGGAGGGAAGGGGGAGGGGGGGGGGCGCACAGGAGAGCGGTGGGGGGGGGGGTGGGGGGGGGGGGGGGGGGGCGGCGGGTGACGAATAAATAATCATCGGGCTCGGGGCTCGGCCTCGGGACATCGGGGAGAAGCCGAGAGGGGAACGTCCGAGGTGGTGGAGGGATGATACCAGCAGCAGGTGGACCGATGCATGCGGGGAGGGGGGGCAGGGAGGGGAGCGCGCGGGAAGTCGTCACGAGTAAACTGCAGCTAGGATCTCTCACGCGCTTCCCTCCCTCCCCGCCTCCCTCCCTGCATGCATCGGTCCACCCGCTGCTGGTATCACCCCTCCAACAGCTCTTCCCTCCCGGAGCCCCGGAGCCCTTCCCATGTGTTTCCCCCAGCCGGCCTGGCCTGCGAGGGAAGCACACGGGAGATCCTAGCTGCAGTTTACTCATGAGCAACTTTGGCCAGGAGAGGCAGGGAGAAAGGCCAATGGTGCTCACGAGTAAACTGAGGCTGTTAAGGGGGGTCGAGTTTCCCCGCTCACAACATTTTCACCTGAGGGCATCCTGCATCCTGCTCTTCCCGCCACCTCCTGCCTCCTCGATGCACGGAGGCAGGAGGTGGCGGTTTTGTTTGCTGCCTGGGAGCTGCGGGCAGCGAGCAGCAGAGCAAGTAAGCCAGCTATCTGCCGGCTGCCTCTAATCTGCAGTTTACTCGTGAGCATGTTTACTCGTGAGCATGGTGCTCTTGGCAGGGGACCGCCCTACGCCTGCTTCTCTCTCACCGTGAATGACCCGCTGGGCTATTTTCTTAGCCGCCTACAACTATCAACTGATTCATCGCCCCAGAAAGACTCTGGGCCATGCTGACGCCCTCAGCAGATGCCCCCTGCCTGAACTCCTGGACGATCCTACCCCCGACACACCTGTTCTGCTCATTGACTGCCTGGAATCGGGACCAGTGACATCTAATGACGTCGCACATCACTCAGCGAAGGACAGAACAATTGCCCAAGTTCTGCACTGGGTGTTGAGGGGATGGCCCAGGGGACCTGTTGGGCCTGAATTTAAATCTTATGTAACTAAACAAAATGAATTATCTGTATTAAGGGGATGTCTTCTGTGGGGGGACCGGGTGATTGTTCCAACCAAACTGCGAGTTGCAGTATTAGAGGCTTTAGATGTGGGGCATCCGGGGATTGTCTAGATGAAGGCATTGGCCAGAAGTTATGTATGGTGGCCTAACATGGATGGGGAAATCGCAGAATGGGTGGCAACCTGCACACCATGCCAGGAATCCCGACCAGCTCCCCCAGAGGCGCCCGTGCACGAATGGGAATGACCCAAAGCACCCTGGTCCAGGGTGCACATTGATTTTGCAGGCCCCACACACGGGCAAACTTTCCTCATAGTCATGGACGCCTACTCAAAGTGGCTAGAGGTAGTCCTCATGGCCTCCACAACGGCAGAGGTGGTCATCAAGGCACTACGGAGACTTTTCTCCACACACGGCCTGCCCGATGTCTTGGTTTCTGACAACGGGCCCCAATTTACAGGCATCAACTTTGAAATCTTCCTAGCTGAACAGGGAATTAGGCATGCCCTGGTCTCACCATTCCATCTGGCCAGCAATGGTCAAGTGGAAAGAATGGTGAGATTGGCCAAAGAAACCCTATCTAAAATAGGGCCAGGAGATTGGCAAACATGCATTGATAAATTCCTCCTAGTGCAGCACATCACGCCAAGCGCTACCACAGGCAGAAGCCCCTCCGAACTCCTAATGGGCTGCCGGCTAAGGTCTCCCCTAGATCGGCTACACCCAAACTACTCTGCCACGGCCCCAGTAGATTCGACCAGCTAACTTAGGTCATTCAGCATAGGGGATCAAGTTTACGTCCACAACTATGCTGGGGGTGCTCTCTGGGTTCCTGCCACAATTGTAGAAATCACCATGTCAGGGTTCCAATAAACACCCCCAACGAAATAAAACTCCGAGGCTAGAAGTTCCTCAAAGTTCCAATTTATTAGAGATGTCATGTTGGCAACATCTGGGAAAACCCGAATCTGAAAGCTTCCGGGTTTTCTCACCCAAACAAAAGTTCAAGTCCCTGCCCACTCACATGTCCATCACACAATCCAATCAGGCACCGTCCAAAACTGAAGATATCTCCCAGTCACTTCATCGCAGCTGCAGGGCACAGGGGCCTTGAATTTCTGGAAAGAATGTTATTTAGACTACTACATATCACCTACTCCATATAATCCCCCGTCCCATTTTCCCACAGTAGAAAATGTGGCAGGCCTGAATACAAAAAGGTAAAAGATGGCTTCCAGGCCTGACACACCGGTCCTTGCTCCTTTAGATTAGAGCTCGAGGACGGTAAAAACTGGAGAAGGCATATTGACCAACTCCAAGGCCGTCTCAGCCACTCCAATCTTAGGCAACCAGAAATAACTTCTGAACAAAAAAAACAAATGCCTACCCAAATGGAACGATCACACACTCCCAATACAGAAAGCTCAAACCCGAAAGAACCGGAAAACTTACCTGGGGATGTAAGTACCGGGGGGCGAGTTCTGAGCGAACCGGTTCCCGGAACTCCAGCCACACCTCGGGAAAGATTCCAGACACTTCCATTGGTTGAGCTTGGAGACACAAAGACCCAACCGACCTGACCGCAGCCTCAGCTCCAACTGAGCAGCGCAGGTCTGAAAGAAGCACTAAACGCCCCGCCTATCTACGTGACTACGTCACGAGTTGGATCAACCCAACTAAGAGGGGAGGGGTGTTACGTACTGGGACTAGAGCATTAAGGCTCCAGTCAGATCCTCCATTCCGGTGGGAAAATACTTGAAGCCGATTGGCTGAGCAGTCTGACAGCTCCCTATATAAAGGGAAGACAGACAGAGAGCTGCTGGATTGTTCATAGTTGTCTGAATAAAGAGCTGTTATTGTTACTGAGCCTGATGTCTGCCTCATCCGTTCACCCTATCTAACACTTTTCATCATTCTAAATGAGTCTGCTTTCATGGTGGCTCAAAAGGCATCATGGGGAAGGCACAGGGAAAATCAGTATTATTGAAGAATTCTCTTTTCTATACTTAGGTTTCTGGCATTAAGAAGAAGATAGCGAGAAATAAATGTTAGCAGGACTGATTGTTCACATTGTTTGCCAAGGGAGGACAGTGCTGGAAAGATTAATTGGTCCAAGCAATGTAAATAATGCCTTCCTTCTGTTTGTGTGACATTGTGATCTAACAGGACAAACTTTTGCCTGTAGGGGTGCGGGAAATTCTCACCAACCCGATCATTGCTAACTGCATTCCAGAAGCTTGTGGCATCATCTGTATTTATGTAGGACAGGAAGCTATCCTGGACTGAAAGTAGATCAACGTTGCAGGCAGGGAATTAGCTACCTTTTGTATCTGAGTTGTATGGCAGACGATTGCTATAATCGTCCAGGATGGGTGGACACGACATGCTTTGCTCCAGATGTTAATGGGGTAGCTACATTGTGTCTTTGCCATCTTGGACTGGGTGAGTACAGGATTTGGCAGCTGCTGGACTGGTGCAAGGATAGTGGGTCTCCTGTCTTCCATCAGCACAAATGTTCACAAAATTGCTCAGTTGCAGACTCATTATTTTCAATGAGAACCGTAAGCATCTGCAGAATCTCTCCCACTGAAGTCAAAAGAAATTAAAATGCTAGCAGGAAATGGAATCATTTACAATAACTCTAAAGAAGGCAGTTTACCCAGTGAATCAAGAGAAAAAGATTATCCCCATTGTTCTAAAACACATTGCCTCATTTTTTTGTGTGTGTGTGTGCAATGTGACGAGAAATAGTCCACAATATGGAATCTAACAGCAAGGAAAGCAATTTATATGCATGTGACAATAATGTTAGTTTTCACAAGGCCTGAGGCGACACAAGAATAGATTTTTGTCTCACTAAAGGTGCAGAACTGGGGTTAAGGAAAGCTCAAAAAGAAACGGAAGGGAAAGGTGCTGGGTGGTAAATTTTAACATCAGATATCGGGATGTATCCAGGCAAATTTTTTATTAACATGAACTGTAATTAGGAATTCCTGATCAACAGCTATTCAGCTCACACCGTGGAGTGATAATTGGCTGCATGAAGTCAAACTATCCATTATATAGGAGATTTGTTATTGGTTATCTCAGTTTTTATATCACTTTAAATGCAAGTGCAAAATGGGCTGAAAGTGTACGCTCCTACATGGCAAGAAGTAGAAATATGTTAAAAACAGAGCCTGCCTTCCCAGTTTTACATAAAACTGGTCTATCTTAATGTCTATATTTCAAAGGCAAATAGTTAGTGGGCTTGGTATATTTTGGGGCCAACCAACCAGGCAGAGGTGTTTGTTGGTTTGAACATTTTTATTAAAATAACAAAAGCAGCATGAAATCATTGTGCTGCAAGTATTGCGCCTTTTGTATGTTTGTAAGGTCACAATGTATGTATCAAAGAGGCAGAGCTGCCTTTGTTATTTACCTTGGTCCCCCAAGATAGCCTCTGCCAGCTAGCCCTTTCTTTCATGCTTCAAAACTGATGAGATTCAGCTATAGATTGCCATGTAAAATGTTATAAAGTCTTAAAGGCAGGTCAAACATTTTAGTATTGGGCATTTATAGCTTGCCAAGCTTCATGAAAATCTGCCAACTCTTTCTGGTAAAACCCCTACACTATTTTTGGCTGCCACACAATGGAAACCGGTCAACTGATATTTTTGGAAGGTGGCCATCTATGGCCATTCCTAAGAGTGGGAATCAACAGCTTACCTCTACTTCCCTCAGCTTCTCCACTTTCTTCAATGGGAAGCAAGCATTAGTCCTAAAGAAAACCAGTTTGGTGTAGTGGTTAAGACACCAGGCTTTAAACTGGGAGATTTTGAGTCCTGCTCCCACTTTAGGCATGAAACCAGCTGGATGACGTTGGGCTAGTCACTCTCTCTTTGCCTAGGAAGCAGACAATGGCAAATTACTTCTGAAAATGTTGCCAATAAAAGTGCAGGGAGTTACCAGGAGTCAACACTGACTCAAAGATATGCATGGGTGCGTGCACACACGCACAACAGAGGTGGGTTCCTACCGGTTCAGAACGGTTCTATAGAACTGTTATTAATGTGCCGGCCGGGGTCGCTGGAACCGGCAGCGACCCAGGCCTGCCACGTCCCCGAGCCGGTTCTCTTGGCGGCACCATAGGCGCCACCATCTTGTTTTTTGCTTCTGCACATGTGCAGAAGCTTTTTTAAAGTACCGCGCATGCGCGTGCCCGATGCACGTGCGCCTGCACGGCACGTCCCTGAGCGAACTGGCAGTACCTGAATCCAGAACCCACCCCTGACGCACAACCTAAAAAACTTACCAACTGCCTGATACTTAGGATGCAGTGATCCTGTATGTTTGGGACCACAGAGGTGACCCTTCTTTCAGTGTCAGAGTGCTGTGGGCAGCAGGCAGAATTACATGACTAACAATTGTAAATATCCAGAAATAATCTGGGAAGGCTGAAATCTCATAGTTACAGAGCTTCTTGGGAGAGAATGGGTACATCCTCTGTCCTTGAAGGGTTCCATGTTGTGGTAACCATTGTTCCAGGTGAGCCACAATTTTGCACCTCACCTCAGCTATTGGATGCCTCCCATTGGATCTGTACTTACAACTGGAGTTGCAAAAAAATTCCAACCTTTCTGATGAGGATGTCCACTTGACAATTTCTGTTTCTACAATTTAAACTGGAAATCACCTATAATTCTTATAAAGAAAAGGATGGGGTGACAAAATGGCTGGCATATATAAGCATTCGCTGAAAATTGCTGAAGTTATCTTACTAACTGCTTATTTAGAAGCATGCCTTGGGCCTGCCTGAATTCCATATTCTGTCTGCAGGTATAAGCTGCAGATCTAGAGGTATGATGAATATGACAGAGGAAGAAGAGGGGTAGAAGAACCATGAGATATCGCTGGAGTCACATGCCAGTAGGTTTCATCTGTGCTTAGGCCAGATGATCCTGAAAGGTTCTGCCATATTAAATATTTCCCACAACTTTCCATGAGAGTGGGGTATAGTTTAAACCAGCCTGTTCCTTTGCTTTTCTGAAACTCTCTCTTGTTCAATGCAAATGGAAGTTGGTATATTTGTCTCAGGTCATCCCACTACCATCTATAGATGTTAGCATCTCCTTTCCTTCCCACCTTCTTAGATGATAGTATTCTTTTGGAAGATGGCTGAAGAAGTCACTTGTGATCCCCCTGGTTCCAGAAATTGCAGTAGGCGCAGTGAAGTTGTGGAACAGGTACTTGGGTACTGAAAGTCAAGGGTCACTGCCTATCTATCAGTGGCAGAGGAGAATGTTCTGTCACCCATTGCAGCATGTATTCTTCTCCTTACATATATGTGTTTTTGGAGAGAGAGGACACATTCCTGGCAGAAAATCAGTCCTATGTTCAGAACTTGCAGCACCTGACCAAGGAGTCCAGACAACTTTGCAGATCTGCTAATAGCATGTCCCTGAGCTGCTTTGTGCTCTGGGAGAATCCCAATACTATGGGTGTGAGCATATGGTGATCTCTAAAATTACGTGCATAACATTTCTCAGTTAATCTATCAGCACCTATGAGCTTAGAATAGAAATTACCCACAAGGACTCACTTGTTATGTAAGGATTTACATTCATCAGACAAAGAACAAACAGCGCAGGGCAATGAACCTCTCTGCCCCCATGTTTTATCTTTGGCTTTTGTCTGGTCAGATGGGCATATGTCCCCCCTCAAAAACAAACAATCAAACAAACAAAAACCACTGGGTTTCACCACTCACCATTCATTTTTGAAGAAATCTGGTTATGAGGTCAGGAACACCTCTGGAAAGGTCAGAGGTACTGGGAGATAGCCTTAGCTTTCCAGTATATGTGGTTCCCTTTCCTTCCTGCCTGCCTAAAAGAATTAAATCAGGTACAGGATGCTTAACCTGTGCCAAAGCAGATGACTGCAAATACATTAGTTCAAAAAGGTACGTTGCTTACTTTTGAAGTAAGCCATCAATCCTTGGGTTTGCCTATATTGCTGTCAAATGTTGATTCACAGAGTATCTGTTACTTAAAACAGCCTTGTCAGCCCTCCACTGTGTGAACCTAAGAGTCAGGCCTATCATTTTATCTAGATGCAACTCTTCATTATTTAAAATGGTTATTTAGAATATTGGCATCTCTGCAGTTGCCTAAGAATCTCCCTCTCAGAAAAAAAGAAATGCCATAATGCATCTTAATTATGTGCAGTTGGATTGTGCCATATTATCTATACTCACTTCTTGACTCTGAGATTGCCCACTAGCTTCCCATATGGTTTTGTAATGCCCAATTGCCCACTTATAAAAGTGATGTAAACATCCTACCTCTTCTCACAGAATGCACATCGGGAGACTGAAACTGGAAATAAAGAGCAAGACAAGATTTGGATGCTGCAACCTATACACATCCTTCTCATATCAGAGTACTGTCAAGTTTTTTTATTGGCCTCAGCTTAGGGAATCCAGTAAACCAAAGTGCAGGCATTGGCCTGTTACAAAAAATGATAGAAACCGGACAAATGAAAATATCAGAACCTTGTCTAAATCTAATAACTTTTCCCAGATACCTTTAACAGCATCCATCCCTAAACTAGAGGGTAAATGGCAATGGAATGCTTTTGTGAGAAGTTGGATCTATTTTTCACCCAATGTGGCACCATGCAATTTGACCTACATTCCAAAGCACACTCCTAATATGCCTAATACAATTGCTCTATTTTTCTTCTTACAAAGTACTCCCTAGGGTTAGGAACATGTTTTTAGTGCTCTTGCTGCCTACATAGCCTGAAGAAAATGTTGGAAAATTGAAAAACCAGGTGTCTCCATTTGCAGTATTTCTGTTGGAGAAAACTTTAGTAAGATTTCACAGTAAAGTCAAGCATTCCTAGGAAATGGTTAGTGGAGAGCCCAGTTGGGACTTCTTTTGACCAAAGGGCCTAATTATACAGCCCAAATGATCCTAGTAACACCTTGAAAGTTCAAATCTGGAAACACATCAAGCAAATCAAAGATACATACTTCATGGATGTTTCAGTGACTCTCCCTTTGGGTACAATGATGAATCTGAGGTGTAGACTGAGTAGTCCTAAAACTAAAGCAACCAAAAGCCCGAAGACCCTACACTCTAATATAATTAAACAAAGTAGGAGGGCACATAGCTTTGGATAATTTTCATGTGATGTTTTATGTAACAATAAAATTAAGGATCAGGAATGCTGTAAAACTCAATGTGAACAGCATGTGTAGGGAGATATTATACACACACACACACACACACACACACACACACACACACACACACACACACACTGTATATATAGGCACACTCCATAATATGTATGTATATATGTATGTATGTATGTACCGGTATGTATGTATGTATGTATGTACCGGTATGTATGTATGTATGTATGTACAGTATGTATGGCAAGATTGTTTTATCAACAGGACCCAAAGCATGCCCATCAATGAAAATAGCCCAGGTGAACAGCTGAAAGACTGGAGGGAGCTATTGTTGGTAAAGCAGGAATTTCTCTTCCATTACATTGCTAAACATCCACTTTCTGTTGTTCAGTCAGGTATTTTTATACATGAACCTAATGCTCTTCCAAAATGGTGACGAACACATGATTAGAAATAACCTGGCCAGGAAGCAGGTGGCATTGTCCTTCCTCTTACACTGTGCAACCCTGCCATGCACCATTTATTCATTTAACAAATATAAGGCTGCCCATTACCAGTAGCAACTCTGAGTAACGAACAAGAATGAAAACACAATGCAAATATTTTAAAATGCAAACACACACATTAAAAGTCAGCACTATTAAAACACAGAATTCTTAAAGATTACTTACACTTGCTCTGAAGTAAGTTTTGACAGATGCTTAAATACACAATCTAACCTCCCCATTCCACATTAAGGAGGATTTCCGGTAGCTCTACTTCTGCTGGCTGGTATTGGTTGGTGGGAGAGAAGAACACCCCCCTCCCCAGGGGAATTCAAGAATAACTTTCCTCAATGTGCCCTTCACCCAGTAAATAAGGATACCTCAATCTGGTGGATGACAGGTGTCTGTGGCAGAACAGACATCAACAGTGAGGATAGCAAATGTTATTCCTATTTAGTTTTCTCTTGGCTCACAGGTTAGGAGATATCACTTTAACTTTGCATTGAGGGGGGTGGGGTGGAAAATGAATAAAAACTGTGTCATGTGGAAGTCCTTGAAGTCTAATTTGTTCTCCAAGCATTCATGGGCTACAAACAGGGCTTGACAAAAGCCTGTAAGACACAAGTTCAACTGTCAGATCATGTGGTCTTCTTTGTGTGAATCTTTGGCATTGCCAAGCTTAGGGAAGAAAGAAATAGTACAGGTAGTCCATGCTTAACAAACCACAATTGGGACTGGCAGTGAGACATGGTTGGGACAGACTTTTTAGGTCTGCATCTAATATAAGCCCTACCCCAAAGATAAGCCCTAGTTAAGGCCCCACCTACTCAGTTCCACCATCTGGTTGTACGTGGTGGGGCGAGGTGCATGCATAGAAATCAAGCTAGGGTGGGGGTGGGGGGTTGGAGCAGCGGCACGACAGGTGTCGGGGCATGGGAGGCCTGGCTGCAGTGGTCCTAAGATAAGCGGGTGCAGGGTGCGTGGGGAAGCTCCACCCCCCACTCCACTCCCTAGTTTGATTTTTACACATGCGCCTCACCCCACCTCATACAACCAGATGGTGGGATGGAGTGGGTGGGGTCTTAACTAGGGCTTATTTTGGGGGAAACATGGTATCATAAACACCTGCTAGTTGGAAAGTGCCCCAATTTCAATCATGTAACCATGGGGAGGATGCAACGGTTGTAAGCGTGAAGGCTAGTCATAAAATTACTTTTTCAACTTTGAACGGTTGCTAAACAGTACAGTTGCTAAGCAAGGACTACCTGTACTACTTATTTGTTCTGATTTCTGCAGATCTGGTTAAAGATCCAAGAGTAAACTAAGTTGTGGGTTTTTTTTCCTATGGCCAGTTGGCAGCTCACATACATCAAAAGAAAGAAAAAAAAGAGAAGCCTACTTTTAAGAATCTCAAACTATGTGTATTTCATGGTAGATGCCACAGTCCTTAAATGCACTGCTTGGACTTTTTCATACTGTATCTTAAGTATTGACAAACACTGAATGAAAATGAGTAATTTAAAAATGCTGTCATAAGGCTGGTATGGCATTTTCAGAGCATCTGCTTCTACCTCTGTGAACTGCTGTCAAGCTGACATTTGTAAAAAAAATAACTCCATGACTCCATTGGGACATTGCATGCACTACAAAGAATCCCAGGGAACAAAGCTCGATAGAGAGATGCTTAAAGGACACACTTTTATAGAAAGCGAGACAAGTACAACCATTCCTTTTAGATTCTTATTTCAGTGTCAGAATAAGCCAAGCATTCCTAGGAAGTGGTTAGTAGAGAACCCAGTTGGGACTTCTTTTGACCAAAGGGCCTAATCGTATAGCCCAAATGATCCTAGTAGCACCTTGAAAGTTCAAACCTGGAAACACATCAAGCAAATCAAAGATACATACTTCATGGATGTTTAAGTCCAAATGCCTTTGGCATTGAGCAAATGGTGTTCATTTAGAATTGTGCTTGTTTTATTCATCTGTTCATAAGAACCCTTTCAGGTTGCTTAGAATACTTCGAGTATAGTTTTGCTATTGTCACGATCACGAATTCGATCATTTAAGACAGGGGTCCCCAAACTTGGCAACTTTAAGACTTGTGGACTTCAACTCCCAGAATTCTTCAGCCAGCTGGCTGGAGAATTCTGGGAGTTGAAGTCCACAAATCTTAAAGTTGCCAAGTTTGAAGACCTCTGATTTAAGAACAAAGCAGGATGAAATATTTTACTTTCCCTGCATGCATGCGTACATTACATGCTTGTGAATGTGACCGAAGCATCTACTACTTTCATCTAGCATTTCAGTTCAATTTGTTACAATTGTATGGTGTCATACATGAAATTTTTGTGGGTTAAAATGCCATTAAAATAATGACCCAAGTTCTGTGCCAGTTCCTTCACTCATTCCATAATGACATGAGTTAAGCTGCAGCTTCTGCTTCTTTATCTGCTTAAAGTCAGCTCAATAAGGCTTATTTCTCAGAAGACAAGTGTACAATTGTGGTGTCACTGTTCACTTAATATCCTTCTCAAAACAATCTCCTTATGAATGGAATTAACACAAGTGTGTGGTTTTGTGGAATGAATCTTTCTAAGCTTATTTACTTGATAATGAATAGAAGGCAATATTCACGCAGGCTATTACTGATGCTCAGACAACTCTTAGGGCCTCCTTCGCTTGTAACTAACAAGCGCAGCAGTAGCATTCTTGACAACAGATTTTGCTTTTTCTGCAGCACCCACAAAATACTGCCTTTATCTTGTCCTAAGCCCATGAGTAAGACAGGCATCCTTAGACTACATTAAAATATTTTCCTCTTCATTCTGATGTAATTCAAGAGCAACCTCAATTTTATAAAAACTGCTAGGACTTGTCACCCATTGCATTGGGAGGAAATCATGCCACTGGCACTGACTGGCGATAGAGGCAATAGGGACAGGTTAGGGGTTTGCAAGTGGACAGTAAATTTCACACCTGTTTCATTTCAATTTTCGTGGAGGAAGAAAAGACTTTTTCCTACATACACTGCAATTTGCAGTAGTATTTAATGTACACAGTAGCAATAGCAGAACCGGTAGTGGAAATTTTGAGTAGTTCGGAGAACCGGTAGCAGAAATTTTGAGTAGTTCGGAGAACCGGTAAATACCACCTGACTGGCCCCGCCCCAGAGGTGGGTTCCTCCCAGTTCGGACCGGTTCGCCCAAACCGGTAGCAACCCGCTGGTGACGTCACGGAGCCGGTTCAGTCGGTGCTGGTCCGTGGACTCCGCCATCTTTTTTTTGGATTTTTTTCTTGAAAAAAAATTTTTTTTATTTTTTTTTTCTTCTGTGCATGCACAGAAGCCGAGTTTCTGGCACTGCGCATGCATCACCATCTTGTTTTCGGCTTTTTTGGGGGATTTTTATTTTATTTTTTGGCACTGCGCATGCGCGCACGTGCAAAGCACACACATGCCCATGAGGCGCGGCCAAGCGGCACGGGAGGAAGCGAACCGGCAGCGAGGTAAGTTATAACCCACCCCTTCCCCACTCCCATCTATTCTCTGCCTCCCGAGTCCCAGCTGATCGGGAGGAAATGGGGATTTTGCAGTAACCTTCCCCTGGAGGGGGGAGGGAATGGAGATTTTGCAGTATCCTTCCCCTGGAGTGGGGTGGGAATGGAGATTTTACAGTATCCTTCCCCTGCCACACCCACCAAGCCACTCCCACCAAGCCACACCCACCAAGCCACACCACGCCTACCAAGCCACGCCCACAGAACTGGTAGTAAAAAAATTTTGAATCCCACCACTGAAATAGCAATAGCACTTAGACTTATATACCACTTCATAGTGCTTTACAGCACTCTCTAAGCGGTTTACAGAGTCAGCATATTTCCCCCAACAACCTGGGTCCTCATTTTACCCACCTCAGAAGGATGGAAGGCCGAGTCAACCTTAAGTTGGTGAAGATCGAACAGTAGCCTTAGCTTAACGAACTATAAACATTCAACTCTAAGCAGCCAATTTCAAAGAGCATTTTACAATGTCTTATCTGTTTCATTCTCTCCCTGTCTTCCTCACAGCTTCCTTCTGTGCTTGTATTTATTCTAGGAAAATTAAAGGGAAGAGGGGGGAAATGCCACTTTTGTTAAGCTGCCTTTGCTAACATCTGGTCTATTTCCTGAAAAGTGCAGTCCTTTTCATCAGCCAGTTTGCTTGAAACTTTTTGGTGACTATCAGGCACAAAGCTTCTTGGCGACGATGTGATACTGAGCCTGATTTTGATCCACAGGGAGAAAAAGTGTTTAACAAGGTGCGACATGCTGACTCAAGTATTGCTGGAGAGTACTTCAGCTCAGAAGTGGGGAGCTTGAAGAAGAGTAGAAAGGTAATGTTGAAGATGTGCAATAACAATAACATGGAGCAGTAGTGTGGAGACAACAAGGTGAACAATGCAAATTCCTAAGTATTTTAAATATCTTTTCTATATGTCATCCCAACCCTGGAGAGCACAGACCGATACTGTGGAAATATGAATGTATCTGATCAAAACATGTAGAATTTGGGGAAAATGATTTTGCCCAAGGAGATTAATTCTCTTGGTCTTCTAATATGTCGGATCACCTTTGGTAAGATTTCTTGAGGTGGTATGAATCAACATTGTTCAGATGAATTTAGCAAAGTGACACAAATAGATATCAGCTGGGATATGGCCTTCTTTATTTTGAAAAACTGCTATCTGCAAGTGTTTCTTTTGACATTTTGGTGATTCACTGCAAGGCATACAGAAAGTAGAACTAGGGCAGGTTTATAGGTTGCCACATGACATTATCCTGTTGTTTTTGAAATATGTAGGACAACAATACTCTGAGGAGGTTTATCTTTCATTTACGGACAGACTTCACTGCATTTTATGCTCATTTAGTAATAATGACTTCAGAGAAAACAAAATATTCATCACCTCTATCAGATGCAACAAAAATGAGAAACAATAAACAAAGAACAGCTATTCTTAATGTTATTAAATTTCGTCAGGCTTGGAAAACACAGAATAATGATTTTTTTTTACTGTCCATCAATAAAAGCGATCCATGTGTGCTTCGTAAGAGTAAAAACACCCCAAAGGACAACTAGATTTGAGGGCTTCCCTGGAGCATGAGAAATGGCAAACAACGGGATGAAGCAAATGGCAAAACCCCAATGGTTTTAGGCCACATTCTTAATCTCAAAACTAATGACTATATATTGTAGAAAGTGTGGACTAGAAATCCCACCAGACCAATATGGTCAATGATCAGGGGAAATGATAGCTGTGAAGCAATTCTCTTGTGCTATAATGATTACTGTGCGTGTGCACTCACACATGTGTTAGTGCATGTGTGTGGGGGGGTGGGAGGGAGAGAGAGAACATGTCAGAGAGGGAGAGAGAGAGGGAGAGTCAGGCTTCCTCATCTAGTACAGTCCAAATGCAGTAGAACAGCATTTTCATTAAGCATTGTTATGTTTTAAACCAAGAGAGAGCAAAACCTGGAATAGATATATTGGTATTCAATCTCACTGTATTCAATTTTGGAATTCTATAATTTTGTATCTCTTGAATATTCTGTTCTTTGTCTCACGAAACCTTGTTATTAACTATTTTTTAAAAAATCAGATTGCTTTGGGTAGTCTCTAGGTTAGGCAAGTAATATTGTCAATATGGTCTTGGTCCTCCCCTTTTTTGCTTTCTTGGCCACCTACTATTAAGGGATAATAAATCTTACAATGTGGGCAGCAAACTAATAATGTAAGATAAATTCAGTTAGGAATGGGATTGTTTGTGGGAAGGGGTAAAAATGTCAAGATGATGTGTAGAGGACCAGGCTGAGCCCGAGGGAGGGGTCAAACGCATAATCAGTCAGTAATTGGGCCCACAAATCTAAATTCAGCCCACCTTTAATTCCTTAGGTAAAGGTAAAGGTTCCCCCGCACATGCATGCTAGTCGTTTCCGGCTCTAGGGGCGGTGCTCATCTCCGTTTCAAAGCCGAAGAGCCAGTGCTGTCTGAAGATGTCTCCGTGGTCATGTGGCCGGCATGACTAAACGCCGAAGGCGCAAAGTGCGCTGTTACCTTCCCACCAAAGTGGTCCCTATTTTTCTACTTGAATTTTTTACTTGCTTTCGAACTGCTAGGTTGGCAGAAGCTGGGACAAGTAACGGGAGCTCACTCCGTTACGCAGCGCTAGGGATTCGAACCTTCTGATCGACAAGCTCAGCATCTTAGCCACTGAGCCACTGCGTCCCTTAATTACTTATATATGGCCAAATAGCTTTGACTGTTAGTAGTTCAGATTCTTGTAGAGAGCTTAAGCTTGCAAAAAATCTTTATACCCATTTGAAACGCCTGGATCTCCTGATTTCCCTGGTGCTTGACAGATGGTGGGTACAACCACCTTGAAGCACTGAAACCATGCATGTATAAATGGGGTATTACGAAGGTAAAAAGCTTCAGCTTTTTACCTTCTCTTTCTCACCCCAGACTGGGCTGATAGGAAAGAAAGGAGCTTGATGTCAGCTGGAGGGACATGACATGGTCAGTCGCAAGTTTTCAGAGCCTGTGCAAGACCCTACAGTAGGAACGCATGTTCTTTCCTGGAATTCAACTGAATTAGGAAACATGGGAGGCTGAATCTACCAAAGCTTTTTTTGAAGACCAGTTGGGTAGAATGGTATTGTTTAGGTATAAGGTATAATAATATACTAAGAGTTATTTTAAAACACTTCCTGCCCTGACAGTTTTTCAATTTCAATCATCCCAAATTAGCTATTAATTATGATGGAGTATGTTCTTATTTGTACTTATCTTTTTTCTTCCTATGCAGCCAATAGCAGCAGCTGCCAGGTTAGAAGTTTTCTCTTAACCAGCAAATAATTACGGGGAAAGATAGAACATCTAACTATCTTCTCCGCACTCATCATGGGATCAAAATAAATACTACCCCCTCCAACTGATTGAAGCAAAGACATCAAAAGAACTGATCACTTGCTAAGTAGTTTGATTTTGGAACAGTCACAGTTTCAATCTTTGTTCAGGTCTGGAACATATCATCTCACCTTGTAGTTGCATAAAGAGAGGATCAGGCTTCCACCTCTCATGAATAATCAATTATACCTTGTGATAAACATAACACAACAGTTTTCAGGAAGCTGAAGAGAGATAAGCATTAAAAAAAAAAAGCAGGAAACTTCCCCCCCCCCAAAGTGTTATATTTTTAGATATGTCATCATATAAAAATAGCATATAATGCAGAAATTTAGTGCTGTAGGTTTGCAGAAGAAAATGATAAAGTAATTGTTACTAGTCTTTGATAATAATTAAGAATATTCCATTCGTTCATTCATTTTACATCTCATCTTTCCTCTAGGAAACTCAGCGTGGCAGAACTGCTGCCTCAATTTTTTTCCTCACAACCACTGTGAGGGAGATTGAATGGGAATGGCTGGCTCAGACATCCAGCAAGCATCCATTATTGACAGTGGATTTTAACCTGTTTCTTCCCAATCTTAATCTAATACCTGATCAGCATACGATATGGATATGTGAATTTTAATGAAAAACGGATATGCTTCAGGTTGATCAAAACCAAATAAATGATAACAGAATGCATCACAACACAACAATTGCTACAAAGTTTAACATTTCATTAGCACAATCTGATGGAGTAAGGTGGAGTTAATTCTTAGAAGAAATTATTAAATAAAAATGTTGTTGATGACTCTGCTTTAAACTGATTGTTGAAGTCCTGGAGAAAATCTAGAAGAGCATTTAATCTATTTTTATAATAATTGTAATAAAGTTTATAGTTACAAGAATAAAAAGAATACAATTTAAGAAAATGTAGGACTAAAAAAAGAAAAAAAAATTAAAAAGTGCAAATAAAAAATATAGTACAGGTAGTCCTCAATTTATGACAATTGAGCCCAAAATTTCCATTGCTACTCAAGGCCATTAAGTGAGTTTTGCCCCATTTTATTTATTTATTTATTATATTTGTATGCTGCCCAACTCCCAAAGGACTCTGGGCGGCTTTCCTACCTTTCCTACCACAGTTGTTAAATGAATCCATGCAGTTAAGTTAATAACATGATTGTTAAGTGAATCTGACTTCCCCATTGACTTTGCTTGTCAGAAGGTCGCAAAAGGTGATCACCTGACCCCAGGGCATTGCAACCATCATAAAGGCGTCGGATGATCACTAAATGAATGATTGTAAGCTGTGAAGAAAAAAGATAAATAAATTATTTTCCTTTTAATCATGACAAGTACAAACAATTTCAGTAATTTATCACTTTCTCTGATAGTACAAAAGCTCCCTGCTTCCCATATCTCATATCTTGCTTATAAACAAATTCTTGAAGCCTTCTCATCTAATTCTAATCAGCAAAAGTCTATTAAGAATTACTGGATATTTCAGCTTAATCAAATCAACTAACTTTACATTCCTTTAACTTACTATTATTATTATTATTATTATTATTATTATTATTATTATTATTTAAATTTGTATGCCGCCCAACTCCCAAGGGACTCTGTTAACATAATAACTTTATATTCCTTTTACTTTTAACATAGTAACTTATTACTTTCTTATTACAAAAGATCTCTTTTTCCAGTGTCATATCTTATAAACATATAAACAAATCTGTCATTTGATCCTGAGTGTCAAAAAAACCCATTAAGAATTATCAGAAACAACATATATATTTAACCTTGATCAAATAAACCTGTTTTATATTCCTTTCCTTTGCTTTTAACAATCTTGATCTATAATCCTTTTAAATAGTGTCTCAGAACTCGATTTCTTTTCAGTTTTTCTTTGAAAGTCCTTCAAAGCATTTAATAAATCTCTTTTGAAAATCTAAAATGAAAAAGTTATGTAAATCATTCTTCTGCTTTGTTATTTATATATCCCTTTTAATTATTAAGACTCAGCCAGCTTCATTTGTATATCCAGTGTAACATCTTTACCCATGTTATACTTTTATCTTGTCATTTTAACATCCAAATTCAAATCAGCCTCAGTCTCAGCCTTGTCTAGCAAAGCATTCTCCTCTGTCAAAACCTCTTTTAAATCCAGTTTTATGATAGCAGACAAGATCCTGATTAGGATGTACCATTGACAGAAAAAGCAGTTAACAAGCAATTTCCAAAAATGATTATGAAAAGATGTATGTGAGCCCAGTGTCTTTCTGAAGGCACCAACCCAAGGCTTGGGCAAAGACGATCATCCTTCAACTTCTAGAGCTCTAAATGCCCTGGAACCTGCTGTCTTGCAATATCGTTATGGGGAGCTACTCCCTGGAGATTTCTGGGCAATCCCCTCTCCTTGTCTGGAGAGAAAACACAAGAAACTTGTCCACTAGCTGACTTCTTGTTCTGCCACATTCATTCACTATTGCTTCAATTTGTGATTGTTTTGTTATTTTAGATAAGATCAAGTAAAGAGCATTTAATCGCATCTCTGACTAACTCACGACTCAGATGATGTTTATTCTGAATGATTATTGTTTTAGAGGCAACCTGTGACCCTCTGAGTCATCTCTTCAGAAAGTTGTGCAGGAGTGCATGTGGGTATATGAGAAGTGCGGTGTGGGTCACCGAGCACATGCCGTGCAGGTGAGGGAGGATGCACAGAAATGTGGCATGGGTTGGGAAGGGTATAGGGTGCTGTGTGGAAGTGTGCAAGCAGAGCTACACAGGTCGGGAAGGGTGTGCAGGAATCTGTGAGAGGTGCTGTGCAAGTTATGGAGGGCACATTGGGGTGTGCAAGTGGCCAGTGAGGCTGGGATGGTTGTGCTGCTATGGTAGACTTACCCAAGCAACTTGCCACCTATTCAGCTGACTTATCCATTGATTTGTTGGAAGCTGTCAGGGAGCATTGGAAATGTGGATCAAGTGACTGTGGCTGGCTAGCAGTGCTGAAGCAGAAGCAGCATGGCAGCATGTGGTACTGAAGCAGTCACTCTCATTCAGCCCAACCCACCTAACAGGATTGCAGTTATGGAGAAAAGCAGTAATAGGAAGTACCATGTATACTATATAGACAGGGCCAAATATGTTTCTTTGTTACAAGAGCCATTTTTACACTCATGAAGGAGACATGCGGCCTTGTTATGTGCTTTGAAGTATTCTTCAGAGGAGAACTGGAATAACTGGGACGCTTTTGTGAAAAAAGGAGATTGTAAGTACTGGATCCTCCCTTCAAAAAAAGCAATTATCTCTGTGGGGAGAAAGAAAGGTAGGTATCACTGCTAGCTTTGTTACAATACTTCGCTTTGCCTGGAAAGATGAGTTCAGTATGGTGGTTTAGTTGTGTGATATGCATTGCCATATGACTAGGTCCTTAGATGTATGAGAGACTGTCAATGTCTTAACCCAATGTTGGAGGCTGTAACAACCTGGATGGGATTATACAGGCTGATAATTGAATTCAAGCAAGATGGAATTCTCACAGTTCACTGGTGTTCTCTACTGCCTCCAGTTTTGTTCCTTGCTGGAGTGGCACTGTCTCTGAAACAGTGGATACTCCTGAACACATGGCTACTGCTATATAGCAGGTGGAGGGTGTGTCCCCTGCCCTTTCTCAAGGCATAGGTAGTGTGCCAATTGCAGCTGTCCCTTCAGTATGTGTCAGTCTTTCAAAAACCAAAGTTATGAGTGCTAATATTTTTATCACAAAGTTACAGAAACATAATCTTTCAAGTCTGGATATGCTTCTCCCTTCTATCTATGTGAGAGGTAGGGTCAAGTCTGAAATGCTTTCTCAAATTACATTTCTGTCTCGTATATATAAAATAAAAAGACGCCTTCATTACCACTGGTTTGGACTATTGCAATGCACTTTAGGTGGGTCTGCCATTGAACACAACCCAGAGGCTTCAATTAGTCCACAACACAGTGACCCAGATGCTGGTTGCTAGATTTTGTCATAATCACTTTACACCTTTACTCTGTATTTACTCTGTATGGACTGTGTTAGATAGGCGCGGGAATAACAGCCAAGACGAAAAGACCCGTTCAGCACTTTAATAACGGCTAGCATTAACTACAGCAGACTGGCGGCTGGCGGCAGGGAAGCCGCCTTTATGGAGCTCCCCGCAGCCAGCTTGGCCAGTGACAACGCTTCAAACTCCCCGCCACTGATTTAACCCAATCAGCGGCGGGTATGCAAATACCTGCTTGTTAAGTCGGAACACAACACCCCTCCCCTCTTAGTTCAGCAATTGTCCAATCCGGGATTAGTGTGGGTGACGTAGTCGCGCAAGTAGGCGGGCCGCCGTAAGGTCCTACTGGGCCTGCGTGATTCAGTCTCTCTGGCGTCTTCGCTCGGTGTGGACATGGCTTGGGTTGCTCCGTC
>QLTV01003654.1:1579347-1609553 GCA_003457575.1 Thermophis baileyi
TAACATATCATCAAGAGAGTTAGATAGGCGCGGGAATAACAGCCAAGACGAAAAGACCCGTTCAGCACTTTAATAGCGGTTAGCACTAACTACAGCAGACTGGCGGCTGGCGGCAGGGAAGCCGCCTTTATGGAGCTCCCCGCAGCCCGCTGGGCCAGTGACAACGCGTCAAGCTCCCCGCCACTGATTTAACCCCATCAGCGGCGGGTATGCAAATACCTGCTTGTTAAGTCGGAACACAACAGACTGGCTCCGTATTTGCCTCTGAAAACAATTCAGAGCACTGGTCTTAACCTCTAAAGCCTTACATGACTTGACCTTAAGGTACTTACAGGACCACCTGCTTCAACTAGTCTCACCCTGCCCAAAACTTATGTCCCAAGACAACCTGCTGGAAGTCTCCAATTCCATAAAGGAAGTGGGGGATGAGGCTTGCAGATTCTGTACTTTTGGTTGGTATGTCTGCACCTTGGAATAGCCCCTACCCAGGAATTTGATACACCTTTGTGCTATCAAATGTTCAAATGTTATAAAAATGGAAGATGTTCAGGAATCCTTTGAAATATGAGTTGTAACCAACAGTTCTAATGCTGTGAATGTTAGGATTTATTTTGCTACTTTCTTTCATGTGTTTTTATCATGGACTTTTTATTCTTTGCAATGATGGGGGATGTAAAGACCAAGAACCCTGTGACGGGCATCAATCTAATCAATAAATGGAATGAATAATACATTTATCTCTAGCCCTTCTCTCCTCCTAAAGCTAAAAACTTTCCTTATATAAGATGATACTGCTTCCTTTGTTGCTGATAAGTAATTACAGAGTCTTTGCACTTACTAATCAGAATGCTGGGGGTGAAGAATGATCAGGACTGGCAAGTAGTGACATCAGGTCTCACCATTAATCTGCTGATCTGATCTGATTGATTATTTGGTTGAAACAAATATACTGTTCTGTTGTATACAGTTACGAAGCAATCAGATTTATTGTACATTTTAAATGAATAATGCGGGTGAAACTGTTACCATCTGAAAAATCTTCTTACGTGGACAAAATATTGAAGTTGTTCATTCCAGCAATGACATGAGACCTTTTCAACAAGGCAACTTTGATTAAATCCAGTTAAAATTCACACTACAAATAAGGTCCTCTGAATTAGCTGATGTTTTCCATCCTCAAATGTTATAAAAATATGAGAACTATTACTTACAGCATTTGATTTATTAATTACAAAGGCTTACTAATATTTTAACTTTGTTTGACTTATCTAATATTTGTTGTTCTTGACTGCATGATTGTTTTTAAATTATTATATAAGACCAGTCCTTTGATTTCCTCTCCCTCCTTTTCTCATTTTACTGTCATTGTTTGCAGAGATACACAGTATAAATTATATTTGTTCGGTTGCTGTTCATGTTTCATTTCTACTTGTGTAATCACCATCTGCAAACCAGGTCTTGTGGCAGAAAAAATGGTACATACAACACAAATAGCATTTATATACATATTGTTGGGAATGAGACAGGCAGCATGTTAGAAAGTCAAGAGGTCATGAGGATTACTTAAAGCCTCCTTTAGCAAAACAGTAATTAAAAATAACAAGATTTTCCTGCATAGACTAGTTGGTTAAAATAATGCTGATGAGAATCCCTTATCCATATGCAAATCCTGCCTCTATTTTCATTCCTGAAATTGTGAAAATGTTTTAAATTCATCCACACTTATTCTCATCATTGCCAGCTGGAGATATCTGTAAGGTGTGGTAAAAAAAAAATATGGCATATGGATTTTTTGGCTGTTTTAGCTATGTTGGTATCATAGTTTCAGGAAAGTCCCCACAAATCAGAAGAATATACATTGCTTAGTTCTATTGTAGTACACAATATCATCTGCAAACAATGTTTGTTGTATTTTTATATTGAACAATATGATCAATCTCTAGGCAGAAGAATAAACAGGCACAAATCTGATTTTAAAAATGGTAATATTAAAAAAAAAAATGAGGCAGCACCGCAGTTCTCCAAGTCACTCTGCCTCTGACCACAAGATGGTCTTGAGATTCTTGAGAAAAGAAATTGCAAAGGCCATGTTCGTCACAAAATAGCAGATGTTGAAACCAATAATAGATGTTAAAAGGTTTCTCATGATGAATCAAAATGCATTTCCTTATACGGCATTTGCACCATTCCCAAAGGGCTGCATGGCTCTGAAGTTTTCCACAGGGCCACTGAACTACTTTACTTTTGGCTCAGCTGCGATTCAACAGGAAACTCACTCCATTTGACATATGTGGCGATAGATTGAGATCTATAAAAGCTCAGCATTAAGGTACCACAATAATCTCCATTGCTTTATCTATATAAATGAAAACATTTAGAATATCTTATCAAGAAACCCTTTTTTTTAGTGTTGCAATACATGTTGTTTTTCATGCAATGTGATCTCCGCAATTTCTGTTTCCACAACTGTGTCTAATTTCAGACATCAATCCCACAGACATAGGGTTATCAGATCTAGGCAGCATAAATCAAAATGCAAAAATGTACAGAAAACTCTAATATCCTTGGCTGCCAACTAATAGTCATCCGGATTTTTAAGGACCAGATGCAGGGGTGGGCTTCAAAAGTTTTAGCAAGGGGTTCTCTGCCCGGTTGCTGGGTGGGCGTGGCCATGCTGGGCATGGCCTAGTCAGCCTCCTGCACCATGGGGGGGGGTTTGCCCTCCCCGGGCTCCGGAGGCTTTCCTCGAGCCTCCGGGAGGGTGAAAATGGCCTCCCCAGGCTCCGGAGGCCCTTCCCGAACTTCCGGTAGGCCAGTTTTTCACCCTCCTGAGCCTCCGCGTGCGCCCTGCACTTACCTGCATCCAAAACGGGCTGCATGGGGACTCCTGGGAGGGGATGGGCAAGGTGGGCGGGGCCAGCCAGGAGTGGGATTTGGGGGTTCTCCGAACTGCACAGAATCTTAGCTAGAGGTTCTCCCGAACCCCTGCGAACCCCCAGCAGCCCACCCATGACCAGATGTGGTACTACAAAAGAAATGTGTTTGAATATTAGTAGCTTGGTATGGTAATTAGGCTGCTGGTTTGAGCTCAGAGCTTAGCAATTTGGTTGCAAATGTTTCGTCACCATTCGAGGAGACATTGTCAGTGTGTTTTGAATTGTGCTCGTCTATCAGAACACAGGTTTTTAAATACCTTTTTATGAGATGCAAATTAGTCTGAATGTTGTTTGTTCGGATATTTCTGAGTCATGGTCTGATTTCTACAAAAGAAAGCTTACAAAGAAAAAGAAATTGTTAATTATAAATGCTTTCAACTGTTTTAGAAATTAATATCTTACTACTAAATCTATAATATATTTAAATTATCTACAGGTAGTCCTTGACTTACAAGAGTTAGTTTAGTGACCAAAGTTACAACGGAACTGAAAAAAGTGACTTATGGCAGTTTTTCACACTTACGACTATTGCAGCATCCCCATGGTCAAGTGATCAGCATTTGGCTGCTTGGCAACAGACTCATATTTACGACGATTGCAGTGCCCCAGGGTCATGTGATCATCTTTTGCAACCTTCTGACAAGCAAAGTCAATGGGGAAGCAGATTCCCTTAAAAATTGTGTTATTAACAACTGTGGTGATTCACTTAACAAAGGGTCATAAATTGGGCAAAATTCACTTAATTGTGAATATAGTTCATAGCTACAAATTTTTTTTGGCTCAATTGTGTTCGTAAGTCGAGGACTGCCTGTATTTCCTACAAGCTGTATTCTGTATTCTTTAAAGTCCAATTTCACTGTATTTTCATACATTTCTGTATCCCTAATATATTTATTGTTGACCTCTGTATTTCCTTTGTCTTCAATCCAGGGGTGGGTTCCTCCCGGTTCGGACCAGATCTCCCGAACCGGTAGTGACCCGCTAGTGACGTCACTGAAGTGGATCGGCTGGTGCTGGTCCGTGGGCGCCGCCATCTTTTTTTGTGAATTTTTAGCGAATTTTTTACTGTTTGGAAGGTTTTTCCTGTTCTGCTGCTTGAAAAAGGGCCCTCCCACCTGCCCCCGGGTTTATACTGACCTTTATTCCTTCGCCCGAAGTACAGCTGATCACCTCCTCAGCTGTGTTTCAGGCTGATTGCAGCTACTGAGCATGTGCATAAGCAAAATTGTGCGAGGGAACACGCGCGTGCGCACAATTGGAGCGAGCATGCGCGTGTGCGCGTGATCGGAGCGCGTGCGCACAAAATGTCCCAATGCGAACTGGTGGGGAAGGTAAGTGGAACCCACCCTTGCTTCAATCCTATACATATCTAATCAGAAGTGATCTGATTATTGCAAATTGCTGGTGGAAACAGCATCCAGATCATAATCTATTGGCTCTGAGACAAACCCAAGGTACACATTAATTGGGGCCAAGATAAGTGCAATTAAAGGTTAATCAAAATATGTCTAGTCTCTGGATCACGGGATGTAATAGCTCTACTATATTCTGCATCAGCGAGACCCATACCTTGAGAATTGTGTCAAATTCTGGGCACATTGGATACAATTTGGAACAGGTCTAGAGAAAGGCAGTGATGATAACTGAGGGACTGAAGCTAATTCTAACAAGGTCATAGCAAGAAAAATTGAGAAGTTTTGTCCTGAGATAAAGCAACTGAAGGTATGTAACCCAGAACTAGGTCACATCCTATTTTCTGTTGTCCCAGTGTACAGAATAATGGTCATAGATGCACAAAGGCAGTACTTCCTAATAGTAAGAGCAATTCAACATAGGAGATTGTGAACTTTCCATTCCTAGATATATTTAAGTGGTAGCTCCACAGCCATTTGTTGGGGTTGCTTAATTTGGATTTCTGCACTGGACAAGGGGTTGGACCTGATGGCCCAAATAGGTCCTTCCATCTCTATGAAACTATGATTCACTATGATACTAGTTCACAATGCCTATCTTTCTCCTGTTGATTCTTGACATATCAACAGAACTTAGATAGTTCTGGGACATGTTATAGACATACGAGCATTGAGTCTCTCAAGGTTCTCGTCGTTTCTGTACAAGTAAGCAAAATTACAGGTACACTGTGAAATTTCTGTGGGCTAAAAAATGAGCTGTATTTGCTCTCCTTAGCACCTCAAGGTCATCCTACTGCTCTATACTATCCTAACAAGGCAATTCCAATGATAGGAATAATTAGGTAAATTCCACTTCTAAGCTGCCAGCGTTACCATATAATTGAAAGAGCTTGATACATGGAAGTAAAGTCATGGCACTTCCTGAGCCTTTCCAGCTGAGCCAGCTTAAGGCAACAGAAGCGAATAAACAGTACTTGTCAATGTTTTTATGTTCCCTTAGCAATGGATGGAATTCGTTATATCAACTCCAAATTGGTATGGGGAGGAGATCCAATCTTGGGGCTTCTCCAGCATTTATAGATGAAAGGAACACTCTGAATGCTCTTTGATGTGTATTTAGGCAAAAGCACAGTTAATGGGAGAGGAAGTGAAAAGATCACAGATATTGAAAATGCAAATAAGAACATTCTATTCTGTCTATTTTCCTTTGCTTCATGTGCTATTGTGCTTCTTATCCTTATTGTTTTGATTCTAATGCTATATTCAGCAAGGCAGTGACTGGACTCAATGTTTAATTACTTGATTCCACCTTGCATTGTGAAGCTAGGCTGCAAATGGCGGTGTGGAAAGAGCAACTATTTTCAGAATAAGGGTAGGAGCTAACATCTGTGCTTAAGACAATATGCATATGCACACACATAGTTTGCTCAAATGAAAAAAATGTAGAAACACATAATTGGCAATTAAAATACATGACTCTTATGTATTTAGCCTAGTCACCTCTAGCGTTCCATGTCAGCTGGTGGTGATGATTATGGGAATTGTTATTGTACTGATTGTGCCAGCTGAAGACAATGGGACTTGCATTCTAATAGGTTATAAAGGCAACCAGCTAGGAAAGCCTGGATTAATGTGTTTGTAACTTCAAAACATGTACATCATTAGCATGACAACCTTTAGAAAAAGTTAACTTTGCTTTCTGATTCCATCTTTGTCAGCTAGTGACACAATAAGAGAAACAAAGAAGACAGGATAGTGGATAGATCTAAGGAAGGGTGAGTATTGGAGGATAATGATGGTGCAGAAGGAATGTGACAGTGGCAAACTACTCTGATATATGTGCAAGAACTACAAGTAGTCTTTGACTTACTACCACTTAAGCAAAACAGTTATTAAGTGAGTTTTGCCCATTTTACGACCTTGCTACAGTTAAGTGAATCACTGCAGTTAAGTTAGTAACACAGTTGCTAAGTGAATCTGGCTTCCACATTGCTTGTCAGGTCACAAAAGATGATCACATGACATTGGCACACTGCAACTATCATAAATACATGCCAGTTGCCAAGTGTCTGGAATTTGATCATGTGACCATGGGGATGCTGAATTGGTCGTAAGAGTGAAAAATGGTCCTAAGTCATTTTTTCAGTGCCATTGTAACTTTGAATGGTCACTAAAGAAATGATTGTGAGTCAAGGACTACCTATATATAGACAAGAGTTGAACTTAACTCAGGGGAAAGTTTAGCTTTTTCATTAATATAAAAGAAAAATTTCCAGTGGATTGAAGAACATGACTTTTCTACTTTTGCAAGTGAAATGGGGCTCCTGGCAAAAATTCCTGCAGTCCTGGGCAAAAGCACTCTGCAAAAATTAAAAAGGAGTGAGAAGCACTTCCTGCAATCTAGGATTTCTCCATTTCTTTTATTCCTCTCGTCTCCCCAACATTTGGAATCCTAGAACAGCTGTAATGGATTTTAGAACAAGGTGATTGTTCCTGAATTCCTGTTTTGGTTGCTGGCTATTCGTGCAAACTCCCCTTTTATTTAAGTTTCCCAGAGGTCCATTTGTAGATTTATACAAATACGATGACTGAATAATGTAATCCCACGTTACATGAGATGTCTTTCTTAGTTGGGTCTTAGATATTCTTAGTCTTAGTTAGGATTGTACTTGCCAAACACTGGAAAGAAAAAGAGATGCCGACTGTTGAAGAATGGATTTTGACATTGCCAGAATTAGCAGAGATGGTGAAATTAACTGCTTTGATTAGAGATAATGGACTAGACAGCTTTATAAGAGACTGGAAACAGTTTGTGGACTTTCTACGTGCTAAATATAATAACAGATGTTTAACAGAGGGATTTGAAGATTAGTGTTAGCTTAACCTGTTGACTGCTTTTTCTTCTTTTATATATACCTGTATATGTATTTGTAAAAGGGGAGGACAATTTATTGCTATTTCTTTTCTTTCAGCACCCAGCCAGGGTTGATCCTACATGTTAAATGTTAAATTTAATTGACCACTTTTTCCTCCTTTTTTGTACACTATTTTTTCTTTTTGTTGTTGTTGAATATGTTTTTTTTCCATTTTATTTGTTTTACTGTTTTGTATTTGTATTTTATTTTCTATGATAAATTTAAATGATATTCTTAGTCTGGTTTCAGGACTATCTATACCTGTGATCCTACCCTTCATTCTTTTTATTCAGTTGATTACTTCCCTAAATTTTCTAAACATGCTGCCTAATGCAAATCTCATTAGCAAAATAAATAAAAGCTTGTTACCATTTTTTAAATGTGAGAAAATAATCATTCTAAAAACAAGGCACCGTTTTCTTTTGCCTCTCTTTGAAGAGAGGATAATTACATTCAGAGTCATGCTCTATTTTTGTATGTCATCTGAATGCCCTTGGTGATGACATGAAGGATATTGAAGGCACAATAAATCATTTGCTCTTGTGCACAATTGTCCAACTACAGATTGTATCAGGTTGTACACAAGAGAAAGAGGTGTCCATCTCACAAACTAGAATAATGACAAAATAGTATAGACAGAGACTATGAAAATAATAAGGTGTTATTCTCTTTTTTATTAATAGGTTATTCTCAAATACCCTGCATTCATAAGACAATATTCTTTCTTTGTCTATGCACAGGTACGAACATTTTCCAAAGTGTTACAGGAAGTATCAACATGGTTTAGACTTCTAAGTAAAAGTAAAATAATAAATATTTTAAAGCAATAAGTAAATAACTTACTTATCAGTTATTTACACTATGGTTATAGTCCTTCCAGAACTGAGTGGGTTTCAAACCATCAATAGAAAAGACACTGCAAATGAATGATTTCATATAACCATTGGTGAATTCGTCATTTATCTGATTCTTTGCCAGAGTAACATCAACTTTCAATCTGAACATTGTAATAACAGCCCAAACATACTGAACAATATTTTGTCAATTTTGTACTGTTGTGGTCATACCTGAGAATCATTCCAATAAACTTTAAAAATATTTGTCTGAACATTGTTTCAAGGTCAACATAATCATTATATGAAATGTTCTTACATTAGAGTGAATGCATAAACTATGGCAAAGCTGTGGATTAGTGATTAAATTGCTTTGCAAACATGATATTTTATCTTATGATAAAATAATGGTATGTAACAGGAGCTTTGCAGATGGGTAACTGTGTATCTTTTGTTGCTATTGTAATAGTTCCTACAACATGATCTCTATTATGGAGGAATATGAATTAACATTATTTGGCAAGCATAATCCCATGCTTTAATCATACTTTTAGAGTATTAAAATAGATCTTCTTGTACTGTGAGTTGCAACTTTCTACATATCTACGGGATGGTTAGGATTTAGCTAGATGCTTCATCAATGTCAGTGGAGTCATTTAGCTTGAATAACCCGATGTAATTTGAGAGGAGTAAGGGCTGATCCTGTTTAGATGCCAAATCTCATTGTTCAGTGGTAAAGTATTACATTTACTGTTATATTCTTAGGATGATCTTTCAAAGCATTATGAAAAATAGTTGTTTTGCATTTAAAATACCAATTAAACTTTAAACTAAATGCTTTCAGTCTTTTAACCAGTTAAATGAATTTATTGTGCAATCTCTCTGACATCAACAAATAATACAAGTTACATTATGCTCATGCAGAATGTATTCTGTATCTAATTAACATCAGTTTAATCCTATCCATATATATTCAGAAGTCCATATATGTGTGTATACACATATATATAAATGTATAGATATGTATAAATATGTATATATGTATACACAGAGAGAGGGAGAGAGGGAGAGGGAGAGAGAGAGAGAGAGAGAGAGAGAATATACACCTGAAGGAGTTTCCATTGATTTCTGCCCTATTGAAGATGCCATCGAAAATAAACAAATAATTTTTGTTGACTCTTATTAATGGACAGATTAAGAGACTTACTCTATATTCAAGTATTATAAATGCAGCTAGATCTTTGCATTGAAAGCAGAACAACTTGTACGTGTGTATGGTTGTTTAATGGACATAATGATAAATGATGCTTTTATTTTCAGTTCTCTTTCTCTTGCCTGGGAAGTTGTCCGCTGTGCAGTCTATCACCCCATGTTGATGGAATGTCTATCTAGAAATGTCCTCATGTGTGGCTTCTAATGCCATATTACCTGCTCCCTTCCCACCCCCAGTAAATTGACTTCTCCAGCCTCTTATTTCTTTTCTTCTGAATTTTAAACTCATTTTGATCCTTCCTCGTGTGTTTTCCACCAACTCTCCTCTCAGTGCAAAGTTTAGCTGTCCTAATGGATGGCCACGGTCTGCTTGAAAATCTCCAAAAAAAAGAAGTCTCACTACTTTGCTAGATACTTGATTGTAATTGTTAAGATTTTTTTTTCATAATGTTCAGGAGAACTCTACCTGATTATAAGGTAAGACTACTAGATCTTCTGCTGCCTCTTTCTAATTACAGCTATTTAAGTCCCTGGACAGTGCTATCATGTCCTCTCTCAAACTTTTGATGTTGTCTAGTTTCTTCAATTTTTTCTTATGGGATTTATTCTCCATAGTTCTAATAATCTTTGTTCCTGTCTTGTCATTAAGTGAATCTGATTTTCCCATTGACTTTGCTTGTTGGAAGCCAGCTGAGAAGATCGCCAATGGGCCTTGCCAGGATACTGCAAACATTGTAAATATGTGTTGGTTGCCAAGTGCCCAAATTTTGATCAAGTGATCATAGGGATGCTGTCACAATGGTAAGCGCAGAGGCTGGTCACAAGTCACTTTTTTTTCAGTACCACTGTAACGTCGAACAGTCGCTAAACAAATGGCTGTAATTTGAGGACTACCTTTATGCAAATTACATGACTGTATCTTTATCTACAGGTCTGCAGATTAAGTGGGAATTTAAGTGATACGAGACTGTTCCTGTCCATTGTTTCTTATTTCCAGAGTGTAATTCACTGAAAACAGTGACCTTTTTATATATTAACTTTTTCTTGTAATCAGAGTTAAGAACCTAGGCTACAAAAAGAAGCTGGTGTAATTCAGATGTATTGTTCAGGGCAGTCATGGCAAGTACTTATTCTACAATACAGAAAAATACAATATAACCCATGATAGGGATACCCAATACTGATAGTCCTTGATTAGTTTGTGTGCAGCGAAGATGATCACACTTCCAGTCTTCTGATGGAGAAGAGGGTCATATCTTCTCAAACTAAGCCAAAGGAAGAAACTGATTATGGGAGAGTTCTTACTGAAGGAATAGCATCATCTTGAATCAATACAATTTGACCTGAATCAACACAATTCATTCTCTCTTTTTTTTTTGCCTCTGTACTAAAGTTTAGATGATGCTGAGTATGATGTCAGTTTTTAAAAGGTAATTAGAATGGATCCAGAAAATTACAGATTGGCACGCATATGGCTTGTTCTGAATTGCTCTGACTGAAGACTGAATGATCAAACATACAGAAAAACAAATCTTACTGAAGAATCAACATGAATTTGCCAAGGTAAGACCTGTCCCAGTAGCCTTTTAGAGTTCTTTAAAATCCTAAGAAACAGAATAGCCTGTGATGATCCAATCCATTTTATTTATTTGAATTTTGATAACAGTATATCTGCCGGATAAAGTCTTCAGCATCTTCCCTCTAGCATTCTGTTCCCATGGGGGTCTAAGGGACATCCACCAGTTGAACATAATCTCAATATTTCCCACCTACTTACATCAAGAGACCTTCAATTCTCATATTGGAGGTAATTTAGATTCATTCTGACCAATAGTAACTTCTAAACTTATTCGCCATGAATGTGTCTGATCCCCTCTTAAAAATAGCCACGGTGGCCTCAATCATTATTATCTTGCAATAGGGATTTTCTCTGTTTAAATAAAATTAAAATTGAATGAACATTGTTTTGAATTTGCTTTTCCCATTCTTCATGTTTCAGTGTTATGAGAGAGAACTTTTCCTGATCCACTTTCTCCACACTTTGTGTAATTTATCTTGTTTCTTCTTATCTACCTTTTCTTATTAAGCTAAAACATATCTGGTAGTCATGGATATCACAATTTTTCTCCATGCTCTCAAATTAATAGTTCTGCCAGGTGTATAATTTTTCTTTTATCAGCAAGTTCTCACCAATTATAATCTAAAAAAACAGGAGAGGTCCGTGGGTCCTTATTTTTACCCCAAACGTGGAGAAGATGTGAGGAAAACCAGGACATTTATTACAAAAGCTTTAGGCAAAAACCTCACACTAAATGGTAGTTTCTAGCTCACTTTGGCTGATAGCTAAAAAGATAAGGGTTAGATCTAGTTAATACTTTCTTTGGTGATTAAGAAAAGTACCCTGGAACAAGGCAATGGATTTTAAGACAGCTACATGGTTACAAAAAATAGACCCCAACTGGGGGGAGTCTTTATCTTTAAGACAAGAGATGCACTTGTTAATCATGAGTAAAATAGGATTCTGAATAGGCTGCCTTCCCATCACAACAACGTATTTTTAGCCTATCTACAATACGGTAACACAGGCACTGTGTTTGGACCATAAATTAATCACACAGCCTTGGTTCTTACAACAACATCAGGCTAGCTAGAATATCTTTGGCTGTTCTATTCTGATTCAATGGGTTGTGCAAACGTAGCCAGCCAGCCAGCCAGCAACCAACTCTCAGTCTTTTGAACGAATCCGTGTATCATTTAGAGATAATGGATCAGAGTCACAAACCAAGATGCTGATTGGAGGAAGCATGTTTTTGTGACAGGTGGGGACGAAAGAGCAATGTGCTGGGAGAGAGCCTGCAGTGCAAGACGGGTCCCTCCCCCTCCCATCCTCGAGACTGGGTGACCTTGCAAGGGTCATTGCCTGCCCACCCAGCTCTGACAAACCTTGCAAAGAAGCTGCCCCAAGGACAAACGCCTCGTCGTCCTTGTCTCCAACCAGATCCTATTGTGTTACAGCTGTTGGGTAGGAAGCAGACTTGGGCTAAGCTTCTTGTAGAAGACAACTCCGAGGAGGTGCGAACCGCTGTTCCTCAAGCCGCGCGTTGTTTCTCACGTCCCCTAGATGGAAGGAAAGGGCTTTTGAGAAGCACCGAAGCCGATGCGCGGGAAGGGGACGGTTCCCCCAGCGCGATCCTGCGCGCCTATATTTGGAGGCAACCCTTTCTGGGCACCGAGACTGAGAGGGGCTTACTGCAAAGTAAGGATTACAATCGCAGTCGCCGCCCACGGGATGGACTCTCGCATTCTTCCCTCTTGCGCCTGCTCTCTCAGTAACGTGTTGCTCCCTTGCTTTGACCTGTATAGCAGCCAAGCGGGCGCCCGCGCCGGCTCCCCCTGTTGCTGCTAGCCCAGCAAGGCTGGTTGCTCGGGGCTCTCACGAAGGGGAGAGGCGGGGAAGGAGACCCCTCCTTCGTTCCAGAACAGCTCGCTCTCCTCGCTCGTCTCCTCCTTCTCCTCGCTCCTTACAGGAGGGCAACCGCGTGGGCGATGGCGGCGCCGACGGACTGACTGGAAAGGCGGGAGAGGCGGCATCCAGCCTGAGGGAGGATGTTTTGAGCCGGGCGGTGGCCGTGGAGCTGGGCGGGTCGCTCTGGCCGTCCGCCTGGGGTCTCGCTTGGTCAGCCGCCGGGGAAACGGGCTCCCCTCCGCGCTCTTGTCACATTTATGGACGAGCACCTGAGCCTTTTGCGCTCGCCGGCCGCCCCGTCTTCCTGCAAGCATTCGAGGGGCGGCAGCAGCAGCAGCAGCGTCGGCGGCGTCGTGGGAAGCAGCCACCATAACTTGGGCTACAGCGAACAGCTCTTTCCCGAAGGCGCGCTTTCCGCCCCTGAGGAAGGGCAGGAAGAAGAGGAGGGCGACGCCGGGGACGAGGAGGAAGAGGAAGAAGAAGAAGAAGAGGAGGACGGGGAGCTGGAGGGTGGCATGACTGTAGTGGGTGGAGAGGACCCTCTTATCGATGAAAACCAACATCCCCATGCCCTGCTGGGAGGGGAGCGCTATGACCACCCTCTTGCCCATACCCTGCCTCCCCACAGTCATCACCAAGTGGGCACCGGTGGAGAGGAGCATGAGTGTTGTGAGAGGGTCGTGATCAACATCTCAGGTCTGCGCTTTGAGACCCAGCTCAAGACACTGGCCCAGTTCCCAGAGACGCTGCTGGGCGATCCCCGCAAGAGGATGCGCTACTTTGACCCTCTTCGCAACGAGTACTTTTTTGACCGCAATCGGCCCAGCTTTGATGCCATCCTTTACTATTACCAATCTGGAGGCCGTATCCGCCGCCCCGTTAATGTGCCCATTGATATCTTTTCGGAAGAAATACGTTTCTATCAGTTAGGTGAAGAGGCCATGGAAAAATTTCGAGAAGATGAAGGTTTCATCCGTGAGGAGCAGAGACCTCTGCCTGAGAAGGAGTTTCAGCGCCAGGTGTGGCTCCTTTTCGAGTACCCAGAGAGTTCCGGACCAGCTCGGGGCATTGCTATTGTATCTGTTTTAGTCATCCTCATCTCCATCGTCATATTTTGTCTAGAAACCTTACCTGAGTTCAGAGATGACCGTGACTATGATAGTGCTACAGGAACATTTGGTACTGGGAGTAGTCCTTTTGTGACTGATGTTTTCACCAATACTTCTTCCCCAGCTACATCTATGGTGTCATCCTTCACTGACCCTTTTTTTGTGGTGGAGACTCTGTGCATTATCTGGTTCTCCTTTGAGCTGCTTGTCCGCTTCTTTGCTTGTCCCAGCAAGCCCACCTTCTCTAAGAACATTATGAACATAATTGACATTGTGGCCATTATACCTTACTTCATCACCTTGGGCACTGAACTGGCCGAGAGGCAGGGGAATGGTCAACAAGCAATGTCTCTGGCTATTCTCAGAGTCATCCGGCTAGTTAGAGTCTTCCGTATCTTCAAGCTCTCTCGGCACTCCAAAGGGCTGCAGATTTTGGGGCAAACTCTGAAGGCCAGTATGAGGGAACTGGGCTTGCTCATTTTTTTCCTTTTCATCGGTGTTATCCTCTTTTCTAGTGCCGTCTATTTTGCAGAAGCTGATGACCCCACTTCAAGTTTCAGCAGTATCCCTGATGCCTTTTGGTGGGCTGTGGTAACCATGACCACTGTGGGTTATGGGGACATGCATCCCGTCACTATTGGAGGCAAAATAGTAGGATCTCTCTGTGCCATCGCTGGTGTGCTGACTATTGCCTTGCCTGTTCCAGTCATTGTCTCCAACTTCAACTACTTTTACCACCGGGAAACAGAAGGGGAAGAACAAGCTCAGTACATGCACGTAGGAAGCTGCCAGCACCTCTCCTCCACTGAGGAGCTGAAGAAAGCTCGTAGTAATTCCACTCTCAGCAAGTCAGAGTATATGGTGATAGAAGAAGGAGGCATCAGTAACAGTGCATTCAAACAGGCTGCTTTTAAAACAAACAACTGCTCCGGCACAAACAATCCCAACTGCGTGACTATTAAAAAAATCTTTACGGATGTTTAAAAGACACCCTTTCGCAGAGATTGAAAGAAAATCACAGGAAGTCTGCGTAATCAGTATTTGTGAGGAACATGCATCATTGTCAGTCTTTGTGCTCTTGCTTAGTACATATACTTTTCTGGTCCTCCCTTCTGAAGATAGAATATTTTTCTAGAAGAACAAAGAACCAAGGAGATATTAAGAAAGAAGGTAGATAAGCTAACACAAGGAATGTGTTGTTGCTGCTCCCTTTGGAAACAGGTTTTTATTCTGCACAGGCTGTTGCAGGGCATTGGGATTTTAGTGAGAAACGTGTTTGTCTGATTTTATAGAGAGCAGCTACACTGTTGATTTGCTTTTCTTTTACGTATACACTTGTTGGATTGAAAGGAGCGGAGTGTAAGGATAATGAATGTAACTGTGCTCCAGTGAATGAGAAAAATAAGGTGATATAAATGTCACAAACTATCTCACATTATAATAGGATGGCCGCAATTGAAAATCTGATGTACGAGGTTGCAATCTTGATTTTTTTAAAAAGGTTAGAGCCATGTGTATTCTGAATCTGCCCATGACATATGCCGCATCACTTTAATACAACAAGGGAAACGCCTCCCTTGTGATTTTGAATTTCTTTGATCCCTGAATTCCCAAAGAATTGCAACTTTGAATCTGAAGTGCTACCTGGGTATCGTAGTATTACTTCTTCCTACACAGTGAGACTGAACAATTGACTGACTGACTCATCATATCCTGATGATCTGAATACGATGAATTATTTAGTTTTTAGTAAATTTCTAGCAGTAAATTGACTGCAGCTTCAAAAAACAAAAAGAAAAAGAGGTATTTCCATAAATGTCCAATGCATGTAAGATAAGCGGTTGCATCTATCACAAGAAGATTAAAGTGACAAACACGCCTTGCAGCGGAAGTTACTAATTTGGACCTGAGTGGTACAGTTTCCATAGCAACTTTGGTTTCCTGGGAAACTCCCAAAGGTTGTCATAGCATCCGTTCTTTCCCTCCCTCAGTCTTCTGTTGTTTCTATAGTAACCATTCCAGATGGTTCCAACTTCTGTGGTTCCACAGAAAAGCTGCTGCTTTGATAAATCACACACACACACACACACACACACACACACACACACACACACACACACACACACACACACACACACACAACACATGCACACAAATGTACACCATTAATCCCTAAGAGATTTAGTTGTGGAAGTTAAGCGTTCTGTATGTATCATTTTTAGATGGGCAAAATTTGAGATGGCTGCACATCATGAAGAAAAGAGTTAATATGGATTTTTTTAAAATAATTGTACTTCATATTATAATATAATTAAACACCAAAAGCAAAGAATTTATTCCCTGCCAATCTTCCACATCTCTTGCAATTTGATACCTGGAATTAATTCTAAATGAGTTTCCGGAGTTACCTGTACAACTGCATAGAAGGTTTAAAAAGATGGCATTTCCCTCTACTTTTATCAGAATAAATGATATAATATTGATTTATAATAATTCTTTATTGAATATGACCTAGCATTATGCAAAAAAACCCCTCTTTTCAAAGCATGTACAGCATTGAAGATTAAGACCAAAACATTTATTACAAAAGGATGCAGATCTGGAAAATAATGGTGATGAAGTATTGGTTCAAAAATACTTAAAAGTCCTCTGGGAAATGTATATCCATCTTCTCTCAAGTACACATCTGCGGCTATGGAATATCAGACAGACACAGGTGAGCTGTTTGCTAGTTCAAGGAGAATTGCTCTCCCTAAGTTAATTTGTGAAGATGTCATCTTGTGATCAGTAAGGAAAAATAATGGAATTAAAACAAAAGCCTGTTGTATGCCTTTTATAGATGACATATAGCTTTATTTAATTTTAATAACCTAATCAATTTTAAGGATTTTATTATAATACTCTCAATTCATTTATTTTAATATAGGTCTCTCACCTTTAATTTTAGAAGCACAGAAAAACAATGTGTTGAAAGATAGTTCGACTGGTTTAAGCACAAATAGCTTCTGGTATATCTGATTTCAGAATATGTAATTGGCTTTACATCTCTACTGAAGTGCAGTTTGATTTGCTATATTAGCCCCTGATGATTCTTAATATTCCTTTCCATAATACTTTATGATATTTAATGTTAGTTCTTATACAATTTTGTAGACTTAATTGCATGCTTTTGGAGGAAAATGGAATTTGTATGTGTTGGTCCCATGCAGTATTTATATCTGCTTTCTTTTTTTTTTAAATCAAGAAGTTCAGTTCACTGCAAGAAATTACTTGGCCATATCCTCAGCTATCTGTGGCACTATATGGAGCTTTGTAATTTCTGCCAGATGATAATATCTGTAGGGTCAGAGGAATAGGTCACTTTGCTTATGTGTCTATGAATTTCACATTTTTATATATCAGGTTTGACAGAGAGGATAAATACAGTAAGGAATGACTATTTCATCATCATCATCATCATCATCATCATCATCATCATCATCATCATCATCAATCAAATTTATTAAACGTATACTATTAACACAGAACAAAATCTATTTGGGTAGGATCCATATTATATTAGCTGCATCCATACACGTAGACACTTAATATGAGCTTTGACATTTTATTTTATTTTTATTTTATTTATTTATTTAATTATTTTGTCAACAAGTACAAGGAAACAAGTATCAGTATAGACATAGACATGGACACATGAAAAAATGGCACAAATAAATGGATATAAATAAGCAAAACATAGCCATAAACACAGAAAATGAGTACATATAAATGGGGACAGTAGGACAGGGACGGTAGGCATGATGGTGCGCTTATGCACGCCCCCTTAGGGACCTCTTAAGAAACGTGTAAGGTCCATGTTAGACAGTTTAAGGTAAAAGGTATAGGGGTTAGAGAAACTAACAACAGGATCAGGTAGAGTGTTCTAGACATTTACTATTCTATTGCTGAAGTCGAATTTTCTGCAATCAAGATTAAAGCGGATTACATTTAGTTTGTATCTATTGATAGCCCTTGTGTTATTGTGGTTGAAGTTAAAGTAGTCGTCAACAGGTAGGTATTTTCCCGTGAACACCTTCCCCCACCATTCTGTTTCCTTTGTCCAAGTAAGTGTCCTGTTGCTTATTTAGCCAAAGTAGCATTATCAGTGAGGAAGAGATAGTACATTTAAAAAAGCCCATAGTTAAGAGAACTACAAAAAATACTTAAGGAAAAAACTATGGGGACAAATACCACAAATTCTAAGGAAGACTTAATGTGAGTGGTAATCTCAGCTGACTATTGGGATGATAAAGTAAAATAATGAAGAGAGGGATGAACAATGTATTCTTGAAAAGATCATTGCTTGCTGGTTAGAAACTTGAACAGAAACATTCCATGCTTCATTTTGTGATAGGTTTTATTCATCACAATCTACTTTGAAGTTCTCTCTGTCTCCAAAGAAGCTCATCAGGCAGCAGAGGATCTAATATTTAGCAGAATTATGTAGTAGTGTTTTTTGAATCTAGTTCATTATAATGAATAGGAACTATCAGCTCAAGAAATGGATAATGTACTGTATTTTGGTTTCTCCCCTTTATTCTAAAATATTGGAAGTGAGACTGCTTTGTTTTTTATTATTACTTAGGACACATGATTTTAATTCAGATAAAATGTAAGAACCGAAAACTGCTTTTATTGAAGGTTCTATCCACAAATGAAACAGAAAAAGGTCATTTAAAAATAGCTCCCTAAAATGGCTCCTCCTTCAATTCTTTAGTAGCAATATCTTTATAAAGATTGTCAGGTTGTTCAAGACAGATGTTCAGTTTCCTTTTTGGTTCATTTCATGTTATTTTATTTTTAAATCCATATTTGTCATGAATATTAATGTTTTGTCAATAGAAATGTTAAAGATATATATAAGCTATCAAAATAATAACATACATTTCAATGCTAAATAATCAATAGTGAACAATATGTCTGTTAATGGGAAGCTTTGCCAACTGTTCCAACAGAATATTCTCTGGATTCATTAGAATAGGATAGGGTTATCTTTATTCTGTTAATAATTGTGAAACCAATTACTCAGCGAAGCGGTGAACTATTTTTTTCTGAATTGATTTAGGCAGAGATTAGATTATTGGGGATGCTTTAATTTGGATTAAAGTTGACCCTAGACAGTGGCTGAACTTCATGGCCTAAATGCCCCCTAAATAATTCTGTTCAATTCAGTAATAAATCCAAAAGAAAAGAATAGGATGCTACTTAATCCTCTTGCATTAGTGAAATGTCAGATTGGCAATTACGAAAAAGAAAATCAAGACAGGGACATTTCAACTGTTCAAGAGAGAAAATGAAGCATTTAGAAATAGGGAAAAGCAGACCTTAGGTTTACTAGTGTCCAAAGGATGGTGTAATGCATTATCTGCAGAGAGAATGCCAAATCTAAGTGTTTATTAAATGGAAAAGCTCATATAATAGTCTTTTTTCATGCTACCACCAAAGCCAATCATAGCATATAATTAAAAAAAGTACAACTGAGGGCCATCCATATATTGCCAAGGGTACCAATGATTGTGTTTACCTCATGTAATACTTTCCCTCCGTTTTTAATGCTGCAGTAAGGAATTGTCAGTTGCTTTCAATCAACCATAGGAATAAATTTTCCAAACTGTATTAGTTGTACATTCTAAATCACCCCTGATGTTTATCTGAGAAAAGAGTAAGGAGGCAATTAAATATTTTCCCTCTCCTATTGCCATTCTAAAGAAATTAATAATCCCTTCTTATGAGTGCATTTCACAAAGAGTAGAAAATCTGTTTCAGATCTGTCTACATTATGTGCAATTTGGCATATAGCCAGTAAATGTAACTTGCATATATCGAAACTGTAGCATGAAACATCATCACTTTGTTGCCATGTCTAGAAATCAAGGGCAAATATTTTTGTTTTGTTTTTGTTTAAACTGTAAGCCACTTTGTAGACTAGTTTTAAGGCCTAAAAAGTGCCATAGAAATAATATTGTAATTAAATAAAAAGGAGATATTTCACTCATAACATGCAGTGAACACTGTAAAAACAAGAAATACCCAACAATTAGGGAAAATAAGAAATTAAGGGCTGACAAACAACACTTTTTTTCCTCAGAGCTCTTGCAGAGTTTCCCAGCCTCAAGTTTTAACTCTACCTTTGCAATTGGAACTGCAACAACAAAATACTTCACAAGGTAAGCAAGATATGGGACTTCATCAGAAACTTGTAAAGTATGCTTCACAATGTGACTCCTGCACCTCTTCCATCTTTCTTCTAATCAGTCTCCCCCAAGAAAAGCCATGGCTGTATGGAGCAACAGATGCCCTTGTTTCCCCTTGTCCTTGCTATACAGTATTTACATACTAATACCGTAACCCCCCCCATCCCTCTGCTTCACTCCACTCATGGTGCAGGGACTCTGGAGACCAATGAATCACAGAGGAATACAATATCTAGACAAACTCCTAGGATCTGCTAGTGAAAGTAATGGAGAGCACCACCTCTTTTCCTTGTAAAAATTAGCCATTTGGTTTTCCCTGTTGTGACTGCTGACCAAACGTTCATTATGTATTCCTTTTTATCAGATGAGAGCCAAAGTAAATGGAGCAGAACAAATTGAAACTGCAGACAATAGCTTCCTTCCTTACAGCAGATGGGTGAGTATCATTGTAATGACTACACTGTCAACCTCAACAGGGGGAGCTCTAAACATAAGGAGCATTGAACAAAAGCCCCTCTTTTTCTCACTTTGGTCATTCACACCGTCATTCTCAGGAGTTGCTACTTGCTTCTGTTCCCTCTTATTCATCACCATCCTCTGTTTTTCTTATCTCCACAGGCTACTAGGCAGCCATTTAACATTCATAGAGGCATAATATTATGCAGACCGCCAGTAAGGTTAACAATCAGAAGTGGAAATTACCAATGGGGATTCAACTGTGTGCCTCTGTGGAGTTGCTGGCTTCACGTTCCCAGTGTTCATGTTTCCAGAGCAGTGTTTCTCAACTTTAGCAACCTTAAGATGTGTGGAGTTCAGCTCCCAGAATCCCCCACACAGAAGGCTGGCTGGGGAATTCCAGGAGTTGAAGACCATATCTCTTAAGGTTATTAAGTTTGAGAAACATTGTTCTAGAGTAATATAATAGGTACAACGTAGCCTAGCATAGACATATGATAATGAGGAATATTGTATTGATGATTATATATATCTCTTGTAGTATTTAAAGGCATAGAGTCTGCAGAGGCTTAGGCATGGCCTCATCACCATTCTCCTATGTATCAGTTAGAGGTAACCATGGTCTTCATGATGTTCAATAAAAACTCTGAAGCTTTGTTTTCGGCTGTGCCTGGTTTCTCATAAGGCATGTCAGAAAGATAATCTTTACCTTCCAGTTGTTATTTGTATGAACTGGAAAGACATATTACCCGGTAATCACAAGTTGGGCAACCCCAACAATTGCTGACAAATGAGTATTTATGTACACCCGTGGATTTGGCAAAATGAAAGATGGTGTGAATATGTTACTCTAATGTCTCTGATAAATGTTTGGCTCTTCTGGGCCATTTCTGATCCTGGGGCCATGATTGAATCTGAGCTTTTTGGCCATCTAAGTCTTTGCTACTTCATGTTGGCTTCATTTGGGAGTAGTACAGAGTATGGCACCTGTCCAGGAGCCCTCTCTTTGCTACAGATTATGGAATTTGTAATCATATACCTGGAGGGTAGAGGATAGGGAGAAATGATAGCTCTGGCTACTGACCTGGATACCTATTGCTTTCTGAAAGTAGTTTCCTATGAGATCTCCAGGATCTAAGGTGTGGTTTATGGACACCTCTCTGTGAGATGATTTTAAACCACATTCTGTGTTTCCCATTCCCCTACACCAATGGGCAGTTTACAGAAATTTCTGCTCTGCATTTTTTGTATTAACGTTCTTTGTTTCTTATATGTATGTCCCTTCATCTTTCCCTTGAGAAAGGATGGATTTCTTTCCTAAGAAATATGTTTCCTGAATACTGAATCATTTCTTTTTAGGCAATTCTTAAATACAGGTTTACAACATCATGGTGGCTTATGTAGGAAAAGGACCTGTAATATCCTAATGTGTAAAGATTATACAGCGACTGAATGTTTGACATTATGCAATATTTGGCCAACTCTAGTTGCTGGTTTATTTCTGTTTGCAAATGCTCAGATTTAACTTCAGAAAGATTTAGCTTATTGTAACATTTTGGGAAATTCATGTAGAAAAGGCATTTTATTGCTATTTTTCCGTGCATGAATAATGTGGAGCATTTTCCAATGCCATAAGTATGTCTTTCAATGCTGGTATGTTTGCATCTTTTTCTTTAATTATTGCACTGTTCTTGGCTATGACGGTTGAACGTAAGATGGAGGCAATGTTGCCCTGAGTTTGTTGTGATATAGTAGCCATTTGATTCCTATAATAAAGAATGGTCAATATCAATCATACCAATAGTATCTGAACTTTCTGAACAAACATACAGATTCTGTACTAAGTTTTATGCTTAGTTCTTTGTTCAAAATTGCATGAACACTGCATATATTACAGACATTAGCACACAAAAGGGCATATATTAGGAAAGTCTGTAAATACATTGAGGGAGAGATGTACTATATATGATGAATTTGTTGTGGAAAAGGTGTATGAACATATATATCAATTTTCATGCTTTAAAAAACAGTTTGCAGAATAGTGTGGAAACTGAAAGATCGAATATTTCATGTTTCATAATATTTTGTGTGTATATTACTGTGTGTGTGTATGTATATATGTATATGTACTGACATACATGCACACGCACACATATACATACATATATATTTGTATGTATACATACATACATAAATAGTAATGCAGCGTGTTATATAATAGTAAAGGTAGAACTTACTAGCATGAGAATTCGTCTGGTTTTAATTATGCTTTGCTTATGGGATAATTGCTATATGTAATATAGGTTAGTAGGAAAAAGAAATAGATATTGTATTTTGCATTAAATACTGTACGTATTTTTCTTGAACAACAGTCACTGCTTCATATATTTAGTTTATTTAATTTATATCTTAAACGCACTAAGTTGACAGCAAAACATTTTACAAACAAATATAAACTTTCATATGATCATAGTTAAGATACCCATGAAACCCCAGGCTTTCATTAGCTAATATAAACATGCTTTTGGAAGATCCTCATGCCTTACAAAGTGCTTCTGGGGAAAGCTTTTATTGTATAATTAAATGCCTTCTTTACAACTTTTTACAGGGTTCAGATTAATTGTCTCCCATTTGTAACCTTTGTATTTTTCCTCATAACTTATGTTTTTTTTTTCTTGTACATAAAAGCCTCTGAAAGGAATAGAGAGACAGAATGCCTGCCAATGTCTTTTATATTAAAAGGACAAGGCGCTGTGCTAGAAGTGTCCATGGTGTCTAGATTGATGAGATTTCATGGACGTGGAGAATATGAGTACACATTTAATGGTCATCTGACTTTATTAAAAGGCAGTAATTCTTAGAAATGACAGTAGAAAACAGGAAATAGATGGGCATTTAGTAGTTTGTCCCAAACTTCTTAGGCTTTTTGAAATGACCAGGTCTTGCAATTTGAATGGTACCTGGCATTGGTATATACAGCAACTGCAAACTTTGTCACAAGGTTGAAATAAGCATTGCAATATCACAATGCATGCTCTGTCCTTTGTGTACTTATATACAACATCATAATACAAATACAACAAAGTATGCACATTTTGCCATTAGCTTCTCCTGCTCCGCATGAATGCCTGTGGTGTTTGGACAACAATAAAAAGTTTTAACAGAGAATCTGGTACAATATGCTCTCCAGTGTTATTCCTGCTTTAATCAAATTTTACATTAGCTGAAATTTTCCATGATTATAAAATGTAGTTGAACCAAATTCTCATTGTAAAGTCTTGCCCAAAAATATAATGGCATGACTAACAATAGCAGGTGCCATGTTAATTTTCCACAGAAAGCACCACAATCTTATTGTCAATTGGATACGTTACACAATTTTTATGATCATGCTTAATGATTTTGTTGTATATGGGCAACAGAAATGGGTAGGATCAACCTTGTGACATAAAATAATATACCTCAAGAATGATCAATGCAAAACTTATAGTACCATGACTATGAATTGAGATTATTAGGTTACCAGTGTTTCAGGTATCCTTGTCAAGTTACATAGGAATGCATCCAGAATCAGATAATATCTAAAATAAAGGAAGATGTAGACAAATTATTTACTTGATGACAAGTATCCAAAAGTGTATTGTTAAAAGTTGAATAGCTATGGGCTTGAGAATTTGCACTTAGGTCTTATTTGCTGAATTGGACTCAAACAGCTATAAACTTTATTCCATTTGCTGTATATAAAAAAAGAAAGTTTACTGTTTTCTGTGTTGTGTAATGGCTTCTTTCTTGTCCATTTTTTTCTGTTTCTTTTCTATGCTAGATATTATTAACATTAGCTGTCTCTGTCCTGAGGGAGCGGGAACAAGCAAGACAGTCCTGTCTCCCTCCCATTTTTATTTATGACATGAACTCCATTTTGGGCTCAGTTGTGGTCATAAGTAGAGGACTACCTATATTTCATTATTGAGATACCTCCCTGAGGGTCTGCTACAAATATTGGGGCTGATAGCAGATGGCAGAGGTTTGCACTAGTCCTCTTTCACCTCAACGTAGGTAGACAATTCCCAATTTTAATAAAATTTGAAAGTGACTATTTCTTTTTTTTTTAAGTAAACCTCCCTACTCCAGGAACGAATATTAGCATCTGTTTAGAGCTCTTGGCTCTGCTTTCTTTTAATATAATCTTCATTATTCTTTCTATGCAGATAATTTGAGAGATAAAGTATTACATCTGTACTATTTGTCTGATTAGACCGTCAACCTTCTTTGCATGTTCTCCATCTTCCAAGCTCCACCAGAAACTTAACAGACTAAAATGTATGGAAATTTTTAGCCCTAGAACATTCTCAGAACATCAGATTGGAAAAAATGACCTGAGACATCAGATCAAATAACAAGCAACTCATGGGGTTCCTTGAGATCACATTAGTATGCCACCTGTTCCTATTGTATTTAGGCATGTTAGCATCAGCAGGTCATTAGAGAAGGAGGAGGAAATGGTATGAATACTTAATGTGCTTCGGAACAGTGCAGACCACTCTACACTGTTTTGCATCCTATACTACTGTATAGTCATTTGTAAATGTACAATAAAGAGATGTGATATGGATGTAGCAAGAACAAAGAGAAACATCAGAGCTGCTTGCTCTTTTGAGTTAATCTTGCTCATTGTTAATTAGCCATTTTGATGCCAGGTTTCTACATCTCATTGTTTTGTATCTTTCTTTCTTTCTTTCTTTCTTTCTTTCTTTCTTTCTTTCTTTCTTTCTTTCTTTCTTTCTTTCTTTCTTTCTTTCTTTCTTTCTTTCTTTCTTTCTTTCTTTCTTTCTTTCTTTCTTTCTCTCTCTCTCTCTCTCTCTCTCTCTCTCTCTCTCTCTCTCTCTCTCTCTCTCTCTCTCTCTCTCTCTCTCTCTCTCTCTCTCTTTCTTTCTTTCTTTCTTTATTCACGCATACATACATACATACATACCAACAACTCCAGTGCTGGCAATGGGGCCAAATAGATACTGTAAGGTTGAAATCCAGTTGACAGGCTGGATTCAGTTGGTAAAAGTACACTCAGGCTGGATTCGGTTGGTAAAAGTACACTCAGAACTGTATGAACACCAGTCCTTCCAAACCACTTCTTTGCTAATTCCTTTTATTTCATGATGGCGGTACAAGGAGGTGAATATAAATCTTTAGTTCATTAGAGGAATAAATTTATTAAAATTTATTCAGTACAAGATCAAAGCTCATTGTACATATTTTTCCCTCGCCAAACATTCAAGTATGAAAATCCCCTCCAGCCTTCATTTCATCTTTCTTTTTTTATGAATGGCGCCATGCTTTAGTAAATGTACCTTGACTTGTAACAGATGGTGGGAAATTTTTGACTGAAGCATGCCAGTGTGGTTCAGACTGCCTATATTTCTCATCTGTTCTTTCCTTCCTGTTTTGATCAGCAGGATCTAAAGATTGAATTGCTTGGAAAGTTGCAGAAAATAGAATAGGCTGTGAAACTCATTCTTTTTTTAATGAACCAATCTTATTTGTTTGTTTGTCTTTACTGTTTTCCTGACTGTGGCTGAGTAACCGCGTCACACAAAATTGTAATTTTTTAATTTATTTTACTAACAGTGGTTTGTAATATGACTTACAAAGTACAATTGGATGAGTTTGCAACACATTAAGGCATTAAAGAATTCACTTCATTGTGCTTTAAGATTGTATCTTTCTAGCTATATTAAAAAAAGGATTTTTTTAATAAAAAAAATTCCCAGGAAAATCAGGTTGCATATACAACCTCCTCCTCCTGATATTTATTGTGTCCTAACAATGTTGTGAGAAAGAGCAGCCCCAACAACATCCTCGCCTTACCCCAGTGTCAAGACCAGCTAACCATTTATGGAGGAACAATTATGCCCCCACAACAGATGCCAGCTTGCTGCTGAGGCAAACTGAAGCCAGGTCCAAGAAATCTGGCTAGAAATTACTGTTTTGCATCATCATAATTTGTGTGGATGAGAAGCATCAAAGACATTGGCAATCTTCAGGTCTTCAGTTGGCCTACTGCTGGATTGTTTACTCCCATTTAGCAAACTTAGTGGGTCTGTGCCTCCATGGACATTTTTGTCTTGGCTGTGAGAAAATAGAACTTCCCTTCCCTTCCCTTCCCTTCCCTTTCCTTCTTTCCCTCTCCTCTCCTCTCCCCTCCCCTCCCCTCCCCTCTGCCTCCAACAGCTGCAGCCCCATTCTCATGCAAAGATAGTAACTGTCATCACCTTGTTTTGAGATGCAGCAAGAGGAATTCTGTAGAGACAGTGATTTGTTTGAGAAAGGAATAAAAAAACATTGCTGGGAAAGGAGAAAAGCTCAGAGATTCCTATAAACGTTGTTGGATCAAAATCTTGGACCAAGAACTTGGTTCAAGTGGTTTGAACTGAAGATAAAATATGCCTTTTGAGCATTTTCAGCGCAGAAGAAAAAATACTAGTTTCGTTCCAAGCTTAAGATGAAATAGGGCTATTTTAAGCGCTGTTGTTTCAAGTCTTCTGAGAATCTTAAGTCCTGTAATAGGCTTTTTAAAAAAAATCAAGAAGCTGCAATTGGCTTAGTTTTTCAATTTTTCTATCCACATACCTACTAAAATAGCAAGGAAATGTTCTTTTGCCAGGACTATAGGTCATGACTGCATGAAGGGATGGGGATGGTGAAGAAGAAGCTAACATTATTTAAGTACATGTTCAAAGGCAATAATGGCAATGGAACCAATTATTGCCCTGCCTGCATTCAACAGATTGCTGCATTTGTATTCAGGTATGATTGTAGATGGCTGATTGCGAATGTAAAAATAGAAGGAGATTGCGTAATTGGCTGCGTAATTGATTGATTTGATACTTTTGCATAGTTAGAATTCAGGGGTTGAATAATGTGTGCATTGTATTCCCTGCTATGCTTTCTTTCCTAGCTCAGGCACATGCAAAGATGTGTGCATTGCACTGGGAGCTCTACACAAGTATTGTTAATGTTGATGAGATGTTCAAGAAATTGGAGTGCATTATGCAAAGATTATGTTCCTTTAATTTATTTGTTGAATGTGTGCATATTCTTGGTAATATCAAACTTTCAGACTGCCTGCTGAATGCAAATACTTTCTTCTTAAGTTTGTTGAGTGTCTTTGGCGGATTGCTAAGTGCAGCAATGTGCATTATGTTTATGGATCGACAAAGGAGAGAAGCTGCCTTTTTGCTATTGTTGCTCTTGAGCTGGGCCAAATCGAATCATGCTGTGTGTTATTCTTGGATGAGTTTCTGTGACTTTTTATAAAATGACAGGGCAAATAAGTGTCTTAAAAGCATAGTCTTCATACGTAATTTAAAAAAAATCAGTACATTGTCTCGGGTTTTTTGTAGATTAGGTGGTAGGTAACAGTCAGAATACCACCTAATATACAGGGTAAAAAGCAAGGAACTTTTTTCAGTTCTTCAAACCTGTTGATTTCACTAGTAATAAATATTAACAAGAAGTATATGGCTGGAAGAGACTCAGAACTGCAAAAGATATTTGAGTGTTCAAATGCAAATAGAGAGGAAATTCATCTATTTTAGCCCATTGTATTTATTTCCAAATAAAAACTCATAGTATAAAACTCCTACCCCTACAATTAACCCTATAACCCAATTTAAATTTTTATACACTTCACAATTATAATTGTAGAATAATATAGAAGCTTTTAAAGAGCTATTGCATAATCTCTCCAATGCTGTTGTTTACTTTATTCATATATTTGGGATGTAGATTTGTAAGTTTAATTGTTCACTTTCTGAACCAAAATAATTAAATAACTCATTCACATATCCATACAGACACCAACAAACACATCTATATATGCCCAAGTTCAAAATTCAGTTGCCCAGCCTAGATTTCAGGTCAGTTGAGGTGGGAAACCTATCACAAATAATACTTCAGTTTATGTGATAGTTTTGAAGCATTACAGTTTCCATCATTTTTTAAATTTCCTCAGCTTCTTGGTACTTTTTCTCTTGAGTGCTGATGCTTTATTCAGTTCATTTGGGAGCCCTCTCTTTTTAGGGAACAATCCCTAATTGAGTCTTAATCTTCATTCTGATCCTTTCCCACCTGCTGCGTAAGATGAAATCTGCCAGAATGAGCCATTCTACCTCATGTCCTCGATTTTTCATATATGTTTATATGCATAAATGTACATAATAACACTGATAAAAATACAATGACAAAAGCCCTGAAGATTTATTAAAGGCCAGCTGTCTTTCTCTTAGATATATTGTTGGCACTTCTAGATTAAAGCAATTAAAGGATATGTTTATGTTTAAACAGAAACAGAATAACAGAGTTGGAAGTGACTTTGGAGGTCTTTTAATCCAACCCCTTACTCACGCAAAAGACCCTATACCAGCGGTTCTCAACCTGTGGGTCACGACCCCTTTGGAGGTCGAACGACTCTTTCACAGGGTTTGCCTAAGCGCGCGCTAGCCTGCCATCTTGGTGACTGGCAACGCGCATGCGCGGGGAGGGGGCGGGGAGGGGTCGCGGTGGCAGGGCGGGGGTCGCGGCATTAGGAAGGTTGAGAACCACTGCCTTAGTCTTTTTAAGCGTAGGTTGGTTCTCTCCTTGATTATTAATTTCCATCCATCGATTCTTGTCTTGCCTTCCGATACTTTGGAAAATAGGTTGACCCCCCTTTTCTTTGTGGCAGCCCCTCAAATATTGGAACACTGCTATCGTGTCACCCCTAGTCCTTCTTTTCACTAGACTAGCCATACCCAGTTCCTGCAACCGTTCTTCGTATATTATGTTTCTCAGATTCTAGGCTAGTTCTAGACAACATGCAAAATAAATGGTAGAAGAAGTCTGCACTGATTAATAACCAAGATTTTAACCAATAATTGAACATGTAATTGTGATCCAGATCAGATCAGGTTTGCATGCATGTTTTCTCTAGTGTAAAAGTGGCCAGTTTAGCAAAAGATGAACAGTATATAAATAGTATGCTCTGATGGGCAGATATTTTCCTACGTTTCAGGCAAAGGTATTTTCCGAACTTGCTTGGAGATGATGGACATTTTATAGTTAATATCATTTTAATATTTTTACTTGTTTATAAGGTGTGTGTTTATATACTTACACAGTGTGCTGTATTTCACCTATACAAGATATTCTGTACTGCAAAGTTGACATTGTCAGATCTGATATAGTGAAAATGCAGGTCACCTGAGTCCGGCTTGGAAACAGTGCAATGTGAAACAGTGCAGTAGCTATCTTTCTAAGAGGAGGGGATTATAGTTTTGCAAAGCAGCTTTGGAGGTGCTTCACTTTATGCATCAATAAAATGAACCACCAGTTTGAAGCTTTGCATTATTTCGGTAGTTTTTGTTCCCTCAATCTCTCTCTATAGATAGATCATCCACATCTAACCATGTGCAGTACAGTACTGCCAATAAGAGAAACAGACGCAGTTTCTTTATTCACTGATAGATGGTGCTATAACAATTAGTGCTGGTAATCTAATTTCAGACTGCAAGAAGAGGAAAGGAAAGCCCAAAAAAGGGGAAAGGGAATACTTTCTTTCTTTCTTTCTTTCTTTCTTTCTTTCTTTCTTTCTTTCTTTCTT
>QLTV01003654.1:1618262-1631505 GCA_003457575.1 Thermophis baileyi
CTCTGCCTCTGCCAGCGTTGTGACGCGCTCCTGCCTGAGATGGGGCGGCGAGGCAGCCATCAAGGCTCCCCTTTTCTTCCTCGGAGGCAGGAACGCGTTTGAAAACGCTGGCAGAGGCAGAGCCCAGAGGAGCCGAGCAGTCTCGTGGGGTGTGCGTGCCCTCGACTCTCACTTGCTCTCGCTCTCCCGGCCAAAAAAGTGCCCGCAGCAAAAAGAGCGCCTCCCGGCATGCCCCCCCCTTTCCCCCCGGAAAGTAATGGGGGGGCTTATTTTCAGGCGGGGGGGGGAAGGGCCCAGAGGAGCTGAGCAGTCTCGTGGGGTGTGCGTGCCCTCGTGCCCTCGACTCTCACTTGCTCTCGCTCTCCCGGCCAAAAAAGTGCCCGCAGCAAAAAGAGCGCCTCCCGGCATGCCCCCCCCTTTCCCCCCGGAAAGTAATGGGGGGGCTTATTTTCAGGGGGTGGCTTATTTCAACGCATGTCCCGAAAAGCCCTGTTGGGCTTATTATCGGGACATGTCTTATTTTCGGGGAAACACGGTAGCTCTGAGGAAATGAGCTACAGAAGAAGTTATGAGCAGCATATGAAATTTAGAGATCCAATGCTGTTTTGTAAATGCCAGACTTACTGATCCTGAAAGTTTACAGTCTTTTCTGTAGACTGATAGAGCTTAGAATGGGATAATGCAAGCATTGATTTCCTTTCTTGATAGAAATGGGGGTATGTATAAGAATCAATGGATCAATCAATATCAATGAAGAAGAAGAAAAAACGATGTTGTACAGGTTGCATTACTTGCCACATTCATGGCAGTTGTTGGTTGTTCTGGATATGTGAGGTGCAGGGAAAAAATCACACATGAGATCTAGTAATACTGATGTTCATATGAAAAGATGCAGAAAACCAAGAGGAAATTTGTTTCATTTGATTGAAAATAATCAACCAAAGATTTGATCTACCACAATCTTGCTTAAAACGGTAAAGGTTTCCCTCGCACATATGTGCTAGTCGTTCCTGACTCTAGGGGGCGGTGCTCATCTCCTTTTCAAAGCCGAAGAGCCAGCACTGTCCGAAGATGTCATGTGGTCGGCATGACTAAACGCCAAAGGCGCACGGAACGCTGTTACCTTCCCACCAAAGGTGGTCCCTATTTTTCTACTTGCATTTTTTATGTGCTTTCGAACTGCTCTGTTGGCATAAGCTGGGACAAGTAACGGGAGCTCTGAACAGTTCTGAACAGTTCTGAAATATTTAGCTTATGTAAGAACACTGGAAAAAAACTACAAACAACATTACATACCTCCTCCTTACACTTTAATTTTAAATGCTGCTTGAATTATGTTAGCAGGATAACTTCTGCTTGATTGCAGCACATTTGGGAATGTCTTGCAATAACTCAGACCAGCCTACATCAACCTTTAGATGTATTAGCTAGATTTATCTCACCCCAGCCTCTGTGGCTGCTGGACTAACCTAGACAGTAAAATATATACGGAAAGGAAATAACATGCTAAGAATGCAGTCTGTTTGCGTATGAATTGACTTTTAAAAGGCAGAAATTTGACCTTAGCATTTGTATCCCAAAATATTCCTGCTTTAAAAATTGATGTGGGGGCTGCAAAGCAAAGAAAAAAAAAATTGTTTACTTGGAGTCTGTAAAATATTTTCTGCATACATAATAAATATATTTGCGCCATCACAATTGATTGGCAGTAAAATGGTGTTAACATGTAACATGAATGGCACATATTTCAAGATCTTTGCATGAGTGACCTGCATCATATAGCATTGAATTTAGACGTGCCCATTTTTATTTTTTCATCTTAGAGAATGAAAATGTAATTATTCTGTATCACAATAATTATGCAAAGGGGATTTTGTTCTGCCTTTACAAATGTGTCATCGTTCAGTGCTTGAATATATAATAAATGCTCTAATTTATTCTACTCAACAGATAACAGAAGATGGCTCAGTAAGTGCTACAGAACTCCATCAACCTTTAAACTATTTATAAAAAAAGAATCAAAGACATCAGGAAGAAGTAACTAATTATACTATAGCATCATGCGCAGAACTGAAGGATGGTCTTCCCTCTTATGCTCACTACGTTAATACTTAGCTCTGACTTTCTGTGTGTTTGGACAAGAGTATTATACAGAAATGAACATCTTTTATATTGTAACAGAAACCAAATGCAATATTACAAATAAGATCACAGCTAAGGAAAAGGTGTTTAATTATTTGGATGGTATATCTGCCTTCTCATGCAAGCTTTGGTGACTGGAAATTTAGTGCAGGTAGTCCTCGACTTACGACCACAATTGAGCCCAAAATTTATGTTGTTAAGCGAGATGTTTGTTAAGCGAATTTTGTCCCATTTTACGAAATTTCTGGCCACAGTTGTTAAGTGAATAACTGCAGCTGATAAGTTAGTAACCTGGTTGTTAAGTGAATCTGTCTTCCCCTTTGACTTTGCTTGTCAGAAGGTTGCAAAAGGTGATCACATGACCTTGGGACGGTGCATAAGCATGAACCAGTTGCCAAGCAGACTGAATTTTGATCACGTGATCATGGGGATGCTGCGAAGGTTGTAACTGTGAAAAACGGTCATATGTCACTTTTTTCAGTGCTGTTGTAACTTTGAACGGTTACCAAGTGAACTGCTGTAAGTCGAGGACTACCTGTATACATTGAACAGCTAATAAGCATTCCGTATGCATTGACTGTTTTATACCAATTTATTTTAGGCTGTACAGTAATGTGAAATGAATCATCATTCTGTGTTATTTTTAATGAATTTTTGTTCATGTAACTGTTATTTATAAAGTGATATATTTGTTATAAAAAGATATACCAATTATTTTAGTCTTTGTATACAAGGAGAAATGATAGTTAAATGAATCCCCAAAGGAATTTGAACAATAAGCTCAAAAATGTGTGCCTTGTTTTAAAGCCTTTATTTAAATAAGGAAACCAAAATCAACAGGCATGTATGTATTCATGGCTAGACTTAGCTGGAATCACCTTTTTCTTAAAAAAATACGTATTTCTTCCTAGATAGTGTAGTGTCTATGCAGTTCACTGCATGTTTACTGAAAAGTTAATCCTATTTTGTTCAGTGGGAAAAAGGCCAGTTCTTCATTAATGACCCGGAATCGCCCAGCCTTTATTGAGGTAAAATAAAGCTTGTCCTCGTTCCAGTTATTTTGACAAAATAATGGTTGGATAATTGTAGAAGATGCTATCCCTAGGTAGAAAAAGGCTCGGTAAGGACCTGAGGATTACCTGCAGTGTACATTTAATTTTTTTTTTATTCCTGTAGAATGCTGTAATAAAAGAACCTGGGAAATTGCTTAACCTCCATAGATTTATCATCAATTCAAGAAGGATCAAGGGCACTTTGTTAAACCACAGTCTAAATTTCAAGAGTGACTTTCAGGATTATATCTTACTGGTTGTTTTAATGAAAATGAACTCCATTAGCAGTTACTAAATGTTTTCAGCGATAACATATGGCTAAGGTCAGCTGAGCCGTAGTTGAATACATGCTTCATTGAAACAAGCAGAGCCTGGTGCATTGTGGCTGCAAGGAGAGGGAGCAAAGCCCTAGAGATTTGTTTATCTTGCTGTAGCATGATTCAAGGCATAACTCTGTAACCTTTTATAGGTAGATGGGGTTTCTTTTGCAAGGTGTACTTTCTGAGGGATGGTTCTTAGCAATCCCGATCAAATAGTTGCAGTTATCTTTCCTCTGTAATCACTTTTCTCTAGCTATTTTTTTTTAAAATGGAAAGGAGAAGGAAGACATGGGAGGAATATAAATGGCAGAGGATGTCATCAGGACTTCATAAAATGCCATAAATGAGATACCGTGACTATATAATGAGATATTCACTCAAAAGCGCCATTTATTCTAGCCTGCAATGCTGATTTATAAGTGGAAGTAATAAGTTGTGCCATAGGAATATATTGAACAAGAAGTAAGAGCAAAACACTATATGGTTGAAATGTTCCAATATCAGAATAGAGGTTGGAATTGGCATTTTGCACATCCAATTTATGAGTATATTTTTGGTACATTTAGAATAATTTGTTTTAAGACTGGAATATTTCAGCCATGACATTTTTTTTGCACATTTTTGTTCCTTAACTAGGGTGAAAGTAGCAATAGCACTTAGACTTATATACCACTTCACAGTGCTCTACAGCCCTCTCTAAGTGGTTTACAGAATCAGCATATTGCCCCCAACAATCTGGGTCTGGATAGAAAGTAGCAACTTAAGGAACTATTATTGTTGAGGGGAAGTGTATGTTCTATTTCCTTTGTGTTTGGATCTTTCCAAATGATAATATGTTGGTAACCACTCAGAGTTCTCTTATCAAAGACTAATGTCCCCATATACCTGATGTCAAATAGATTGACCTTTTTCCCCATCATGGAATAGAAAAGGGGGTGGATTTACTGCACAGCAAAGTGCATAACCATTAAAATGGTGAGATATGTCTGCTATTAATGAGGCAATTCAGTAGAGGACAGAGTCCAACAAAAAAAGTATGTGGAACATTTAAAGATCACAACTAGCCTAGGACAGAATACAGGTAGTCCTCGATTTACAACCACAATTGAGCCCAACATTTATGTTGCAAAGTGAGAAAATTGTTAAGTGAGTTTTGCCCCATTTTACGACCTTTCTTGCCATAGTTGTTAAGTGAATCACTGCAGTTGTTAAGTTAGTGATACAGTTGTTAAGTGAATCTGGCTTCCCCATTGACTTTGCTTGTCGGAAGGTCGCAAAAGCGGATCACACAACCCTGGGACACAGCAATGGTCATAAGTATGAACCAGTTGCCAAGCATCTGAAGTTTGATCCCATGACCATGGCGATGCTTCAAAGGTCGTAACTGTGAAAAATGGTCATAAGTCACTGTTTTCAGTGCCATTGTAACTGAACGGTCACTAAATGAACTGTTGTAAGTCAATGATTGTATGTTGAGGACTAACTCTATAAGAAATGTAAGCTTCCAATATGAATAATGACAGAGGCATAATCTGATAGCATAACATCAACCACAACAGCATACTCACTTTGTAATACAGGCAGTCCTCCAACATACAGTCATTTGTTTAAAATCATTCAAAGTTACAACGACAAAAAATGACTTACAACTGGTTGCAGCACCCCTACAGTCACATAATCAAAATTCAGGCAACTGGCATGTATTGACAACGGTTGCAGCATTCCGAGGTCACGTGTTTGTCATTTGTAACCTTCCCAGGAGGTAACAACCAAAGCAAATTGGGAGAAGCTGCATTGGCTTAACAACCATGATTTGTTTAATGACCATAGCAAAAAAAGATTGTAAAGTCAGGCATGACTTACAATGACATCACTTAGCAGCAGAAGTTCCAGTGATCATAAGTTGACTACATGTAGTATCATTTTACTATATAAAATTCATATTATTAATAACTGCTGCAAATATCAACAGAAATAAATGACATCTTCAGCGTTTTCTAAGTAAACAAATTATCCCACTGATAACATCAATCAATCAAGTAAAGGAAGAAAACCTGTAAAGAAAGCAGCTGACAGAACATGGTGCGCAAACAGATTCTCAGTCATTACTTTATTTATTAGAATATTTATGCAACTCTTCAGCAAATATCACTAAGGTATTATGTAACAAATCAAACAAAACCAACTAAAGCCAAATATAACAAAAACTTTAAAACAATGAATATATTAAAGCGATGTTTCTCAACCTTATCAAATTTAAGATATGTGGACAGTTCTGGAAGTTGAAGTCCACACATTTTAATGTTTCTGAGGTTCAGAATCGCTGTGCTAAAAAGCACTATTAAAACCGCTACTAGCAAAAGATAGATAATTTCACTTCTGGAAAGCCAAGAGAGTTGTGATGAATCATAGCATTCCACAATGCCTCAGGTAATGCAGAATAAAATAATTTCCCATGTTCCCATTAATCACAGCTTTGCCCAAAGGGTCTTTTTTGCAGATCTTAACAACCAGGTAGGCGTTTAAAGGAAAGTCGATCCTTTAGCCAGCTTCTATGTCATTAAAGTCGGAGTTGCTGCACCCAATTACAAAATTATTTTAAACTTTTTAAAGACTAAAATGTCATAAGAACTAGTGGGTTTTTTTTGCATGAGATTGTACAAGATTTCAAATGACTGTATATGAAATCTGGTAAAAATGTGACTTTATATTATTCAATCTGTCGGGGAGCTTTAATTAATATATTTTTATGGTACCAGCACTGTCCATTGAAAATTGCTTACATCATCACGTAAAATTATACAAAAGTAATATTCACCCAAACAGAGACTGAACAATAAGTGTTTAACATCATGATTATCATATTCAATAAGAGCCCTAAGTAACATGTACAACACTCTTGGTATGATTTTTAGTACGCCATTTTCCAATCTTATACCAAAAGTAAAAATTCATGCGATAGATTGGGATGACTGATGGATCCAAAGTTATCTAATGACATTTCGCAATTGAATATGGACTTAAATCAAGGTCTCCCTGCTCCTAACATGTATACAATGCTTAGTTATTCTTCTATAAAGCAGCATGATAAAATGATAAATGAATCTGATTTATGAAACAGGCAACAGGTATTTGCTCATTTAGACTCCTTTTATATGTCAGTAGACACACATGAAATCTTGATAACATTCAGTGGCACAGAGATGCAAATCTTTCAGCTAATCTGAAAGAGGGTGAATACTTTTTCACAAACTTAGTAATGTTTCTCTTTCCTTTTTAAAATCTCTGTCTACCCTTTGGTTTTTAGTTCGTTTTCTGCAGTTCATATATGATCACAGTGCACATTTCCTAACCAGAGGCATGGAAATTCTGTTTCTTTAAACTATAATTACTGCTTTCATCATTCTTGACCACCAGGAATACTAGTTGTAAATGATGAGCTTGTCCAGAAACCCTGGAAGACTAGGTTGGTTTATAGCATTCACTCCAACTTTTTTTTTTTTTGAAGCCAAGTCTCCAGAACATATTCAAAGTTGCACCTGTAACTAAAGCTAGCAAGTATCAGTTTTTCCAAAGGGTAATATACAGACAGGAACTGTTTAAATGTCTTCTAGAGCAGGGGTCTCCAACCTTGGCAACTTTACGACTTGTGGACTTCAACTCCCAGAATTCCTCAGCCAGCACATGCTGGCTGAGGAATTCTGGGAATTGAAATCCACAAGTCGTAAAGTTGCCAAGGTTGGAGACCCCTGTTCTAGAGATTATACTGCATTACATAAACATTGCCATTGGTCTTATAACCATGTTACATCAGTTCTCAAGGCGAAAGTTCAAACGTAGATTGCATTTGTTAACAAATTTCAAAAGTAACTGCAAAACATACCTGAGCAATATCAGTAAATGTAGAGCAAGCACTATTTTGTTTTGTGGGAATGGATGCCATCTGCCTTAGTTGAGAAATTTGTTTTGCCCTTGCTTGAATATGACTCCCATAATAATATGCCTATGACTATGTTGGGCATTTGTAGAGCAAGAATTAATTGTTTTTTCTGGCCCCATTTCCAAGCGCAGAGTCTGATTAAGTGCTACAATTTGTACATTTGTATTTATTAATTTCAAAACACTACATAACAAAATAGGTATATGGCATGATTGCTATATATTTAAAAAGGAATTCTCAGACAAACATCTGCAAAATAACCATGGAGCATAGTAGACCTTAAATCAAAGCTTTCATATATACAGCATACTCTCTAACAAGGAGACCATTATAAAAGACATTATAGATTTCATTAAAATAAATCTGATGTCTCTCAATTGTCCTTTTAATCTGCCCACCTAAAAATAGAAGTTAAAATAATACATATATAATTGTAGAGAATAATTGATCTGCTGTACAATACTACCTTGTCTGTTTGCCACAATTCAGTTTTCAAGAGTTAATATGATTAGTATTAATATGTAAGCCTGGCACTTTTTAATGCTTCAGGAGAACCATCTAGTATGCCTGTGCTAGACTCTCTTAAATATTTATTCTATTAGTTCATCTCTACAGGTGTTGTTGTTCTGCTGCTATTTTCATATCTTTACAGTTCTCCCAGTCAGCATCATTTTGGGATGTTGTAAGAAATGAAATTAGAGGCTAGAGCTATCCATCTAGAATTGTTACCTCCAGTTAAGTCAACCAAGATAGGACAATGTGCTAATAATGTTTAAAAAATGCAGCTAGTCCTGCCTAAGATTAAATTTCTCAATGCAATGCAGATCTTTGCAATAGTTATTGAGCTATTCTTGTTATAGACAACCAATCACAATTACTGGCACTTTGTAATAATCCAGTTAAATATATATAGCTAAAATATATAAAAGTACAACTAATAAAATCGCAGATACTTGGTGTTCCTCATGTGAGAACCATCTAAATAGTTACAGACTCTACAAATAGTTCACTTTTAATAGCTCTCTAAATATCCTGAGAGAAAAGGGCTACTTATATCCCTGGAGGAAAGCTATTCAAGATGCATGAAGTTAAGAAATCGGTTGGGATCACTGGATCCTGCCCCATCACCTCCCCTCCCCTCCCCCCAAACTTCAGTATCCATACTCAGGCCATATAGACTGGGTAGATTCTACTTGAAGGAGATGATCATGGAGCTTCCTGGGTGCCTAGCCTTGTAGAGTTTTAGAATGGCACTTTGAATTCTACTCAAAAGTCTATCAATGTGCAGCACTTATATGTGTCATTTGATTATAATCACTCTCATTTTGCCAATAGGCAAGCTGTTGGATTGCATACCAGTTATGGTTTTCAGAGGCAGCCCCATATAGAGAACATTGTAATAGTCCTTTCTATCATGCTGAGGGAGTGGGTTGTTGCTAGAAAATAAACATCTGGGGAGATCTGGAATACAAAAATCTGGTCAATCACTAAATGGCAGCGAAGAGATCCTGATAGTTCTAACAAAATGTTGGCCCTACTAAATCAACAAGGGCTTCTCCATCCTGACATTGGCAGGCCCTCATTTTCACATCAGTGGGTGTACTTGTTTTGGTGTGACTGGCACATTTGAGAAGCTGAGAAAATCTGGGGGTGAGAGTTGCATAAAAGGTCAGAGGCCTCTTCCTGGGAATGAAGAAAAAAAGGGTGAGAACACAGTGCAGACTTGAAAACAAAGCACAATTACATTGCAAATAATAATAAAATAAGGTACAAGATTGGGCTACACGCATCCTAGGATAGCCCTGTTCCCAGCCTTACATAAAAATTTGAGTGGTGGACAATTCCCATACCCTCCCCTTCTGTCAAAAAACATTTAAGAAAACTCTGCACTCAATTTGATGCTGTGCTGATAATACAATTTCTGATGGGTCCAAGAGGGGAGAATTGATAGATTCAAATTTGAGGTCACCATCCAACAAACACTAATGGAATGATCAACACCTTTCCTTTTTATTGAAAACTGCATAAATACATAACCAACTAGTAGCAGAGCAAAGTGACTTTCACAGATTTCTCCCTGCTTTCTAATGCAGAGACAGATTGAGTAAAATTAAAGGCACATCCAGTGGATGTAAATTAAACCTGGCAGGGGTAGGATGGAATCTGTGCCACTACAGACATTAAAGACAGATGCTGTATATAATGTGACCAATACTAGAAATCTAAGCTTAGATGTATAAGAAGCTTCTTAATGGCTGGATTTCCAAATCACACTAAGTTCAGCTTGCTTTTGATTGAATGGAATGTGTGGGGTCTACAACAACTTGCCATGGCCAATTCACCATGGTCAACTCGCCACCACCAACTTGTCATGGCCAACTCGCCGCAGCCAACTTGCTGCAGCCAATTCGCCTCGCTGCAGGACAGCTTGCCGTGAGACAAGAGTTACACTAACATTGAAGAAATAGTGAAATAGAATCGTTAAAGAAAGGATGCCAAAGGAAGGGCAAAATGAAATGTGAATGACAAAAATTAAAATATTTTTAAAATTATTTTAAATAATTAAATTGAATTGTTGAATTGTCCCACAGTGAGTTGTCCTGTGGCGAGTTGGCCAAGGCAAGTTGTCCCGTGGTGAGATGGCTGTGGTGAGTTGGCTGTGATGTATTGGCCATGGTGAGATAACTGGTGAGTTGTCCCATTCCGAACGTGTGATCTCAGCCATTGTGGTCTGTCATGTTTTGTGATTCAGTGTGATATTTAAACTTAGTTATGGTGGCTTGTTCAATAAACTGTTGTTACAGCAAATAATATCTTTAGTGTAATATGTGAACCCAACCATTATCAAAACTAGCTGCTCGGAAATCTGAGAAATTAGGGATAAAAGAGTCTAGAAATGGACATTAAACAGGGTTTAAACTTCACTAAATACTTTCCACATAATGGTGAAAGCCTTGCCTTCCATTGCTCTCTGGAATTTAATAAAATTCCTACACTGTAAGCTGTATTGTAGCAAGTCATATTTTTTCTAGCCCTGCCTGGAAGTAAGAAATGAAGGCCCTGACTTTCTAGCCAATTGTGTCATTTTCCCATCCTGATCAAGTGCTCTACAGTATCACAGAATACAAGCCAAGGGGAAAGCAAGGATTTTTCCCCCCTGACCAGTTCAAATCTATACTCAGCCATAGAGGTTTATTGGTGATTCGGGGTTTATTTGTTTCAGCTCTACCTAGTCTAATGTTTACTGATGTAGACAAGAGTTGGCAGAAGGACTACTGTATATGGAAAGTTGAGCTCCTAAGGGAAAAAACTGGATAGAAATTAAATAAATTAATCAATGAACTTAATCATCTTTGAAAACTTTAAGGCATTGAAGAATATGACTGAGTTTATACAACATGTGCCTTGTGGTACTGCGCAAATCCAAACTTTGTGGTTAAACATGTTGTGTAAGCCTAGAAAGTTAAGCTAATTCCATAAATTATAATTAATTTAATTGTGGACAACTTTATTGTTGAAATAAAGTTACTGAGAAAATTTACTTCTCAAGTACTCTGATAGGTCTTTTACCTCATTCCTTCTCTTCTACTTGACATTTTTCTAACAGCAGGAAGGTACTTTATATTAGGGCAGATTGAACAAGACCTATCTATTTAAAAAGATTCATAGCAAATGATTTACATGAATATTCTACATGTTGAGTATTTGACTGAATGATTTACCAGCTGCTCATTAAAAATGTTGTACCATTAATCTTTAAAAATGTAAACATGTAAACATCAAAACTGTTTAATCTCTAATCTTGTGTTAGCCACGAATCAAAATTTATACTTTTAAGACATAAAAGCCATAATATAATTTGCTTGTGGCTTAATATGTGGTGTGAATTCCACCAGTTCAGTTTGTAAAGATTTATCGCTTTGGTTATATCCATAATCCAATCAAGATATGCTTTATTGGTAGATCAAAACTGAAGAAACTGCAAACTAAGATATTGTATCAACACAGCCTTTAAAAAGTAGATTATGGACATACAATCCCCTGTCTGATCAGGCTGAAGAGCCACTTATTCCCTTCTGTAGGGTCATACATAAGTTTCTTTTAAGAAATATTTCCAGAAAGAGCAGAGAAAGCAAGGAGAGGAGGCAACCAGTATATGTCAATATGTAATGTGTAGCTTATCTATCTGGCTTCTCAGGTTCTAACACTTCTAGTGACATGCTACTTCTGGTTTTCTTGTGAAACTACAGTATAATTGTTGTATGTTGAGGTCAATTTAACTCTTCCTCTATGAGCAATGTTTCCTTGGTGCCTATCAGGCAGAAAGCTTTGTTACCATAACTACATGTAGTGCTTGTGGACAGTGGGGCCCAAATTGACATGCTACCATTGGCTTTCTGGAGCATAGTGTGCGATCTTTTCAATTGAAAACTTGCTTCTTTTCCTGTATATCCTAGTTAAGCTGAAAAAGTACTTCAACTCTGGAGCAAATGTACTTATTTTAGCTCTCTTTTATGTCAATGGAAGAGATATATTTTTAAAGAGTCCAAGCACGCTTTTTATCATAACCACTATTATTTGTGCTTAAAAAGGGACACTTTCTCTACCACAGAAGTTCCTACCACCACTATTACTTTGGAACTGCTCTGCTCAATAAAACCCATTTCAGTAGGAAAAAGAGCTATATGTATCTTCTGCTTGTATAAACTATATTAAAGGATGTAAATAAAATGGAATTGCAAATTTTATCTCAAAATTAGAATACTAATATTATATTTATGACAACATGCTCTTCTATTGCACAGTGGCTTTCTGAAGATCTGCAACTAATAGAGGAGAAAATTGTTCATGGCAAAATACCAACAAAACTTTTTGAAAGATTATTATTGGGATTACAGTGTAAAATTAAGCTGTTTCCTGGTGTGTGCTCTTGTACAACATCTTCCATTTTGACACTGTGGGTTAAATCTGTATTTCCAATGTTATATGAAAATAAAATGTGACATAATGCTCTATTTATCTGTACATACTGTTTTCCTGTAAATTCCATAGTGATATGGTCCTTGGTTAAATTACAGTAAATGCAAGTGAATTTTGGGGTTGTGCAATTTTTTTTAAACTCTAACATTGAATTTATTTTTTTAATGTTTTGCATTGAAATTTTAAATTGTCAAATAATTTCATATACAAAGCTCAATAAAAAAAAAGTCTTAACATGCATCCTGTTCATTCATATTTATTTATTTATTTTATTTATTTTATAAAATTTATATGCTGCCCAACTCCCGAAGGACTCTGGGCGGCTTACATCATAAAAAAATAAAACATATAAAAACAATTTAAAAAAGAAAGGGGAAAAAAACCCCAACTATATTTAAAATAAAACATTCACACAACCATGCATGGGCCAATCAGAACAACTATTGGCCCCAGGCCTGCCGGAAAAGCCAGGTCTTAACGGCTTTACGGAAGGCCAGTAAGGTGGGGGTAGTACGGATCTCGGGGGGAAGTCTGGGCGGCTTACATCATAAAAAAATAAAACATATAAAAACAATTTAAAAAAGAAAGGGGAAAAAAACCCCAACTATATTTAAAATAAAACATTCACACAACCATGCATGGGCCAATCAGAACAACTATTGGCCCCAGGCCTGCCGGAAAAGCCAGGTCTTAACGGCTTTACGGAAGGCCAGTAAGGTGGGGGTAGTACGGATCTCGGGGGGAAGCCGGTTCCACAGAGTCGGAGTGGCTACAGAGAAGGCCCTACCACGCGGTCCCGCCAGCCGGCA
>QLTV01003654.1:1657773-1671976 GCA_003457575.1 Thermophis baileyi
GGTATAATACTGATGTTTTAATTTGGGTGACTCCAGATCCTGATCTAAGGGTCTGCCACAAAGAAGAGGGGGTCAACCTATTCTCCAAAGCACCTGAAGGCAGGATAAGAAGCAATCGATGGATACTAATCAAGGAGAAAACCTATTTAGATCTAAGGAGAAATTTCCTAACAGTGAGAACTATTAGTCAGTGGAACAGCTTGCCTTCAGAAAATGTGGGTGCTCCATCACTGGAGGTTTTTAAGAAGAGATTGGATGGCCATTTGTCTGGAATGATATACGGTATCCTACTTGAGCAGAGGATTGGATTAGAAGACCTCCAATGTCCCTTCCAACTCTGTTATTCTGTTAGATGCATTAGTTGGGGAGGCTTGCATGTTTCTCCTGATTTCATTTTAATATTCTCTTCCCCCACTGTATGTGGGGTTAAAATAAACTGGCAGACAGATAGAAAGCAACCTCCAGTGACTTTGGAAATGAAGAAGGCTAGTGGGCAGAGGGTGGGTAGTAATTGATTTCTTCATTAGGTGGGAGGAGGCAGATCTTTCTTACTCCAGGAGCTCCAGGCGCTTTGGGGGACATGGCATTGATTGCAGGATGACGTTTGCTTTCTACTGCTGGCTGGCTGAAGAGAACACAACTTCCACCTGCTGTTCCTCCCCTACTCTTGGCATGCTCAGTTCAGCAAGAATGGAGAGGATTGTGCAACTCATTTAGAAATCAATTGAAAGGCTGAGGAGTAGAAATGGTGACATGTGGGTATGCTCTAACATGGACCAAGATGGAAAGGATCAGTGGCACTGCTACTATTTATTCAGCGCCACATATGCTTTGTCTCTCAGAAATCAGTGAGCGAACATTTCTGGATGATAAAATAAGCTTTTAATGACATTAAGGTTGTCACTGTTGAACCAGGGGTGAAATCCAGCAGGTTCTAACAGATTCTGGAGAACCGGTAGCAGAAATTTTGAGTAGTTCGGAGAAGCGGTAGCGGAAATTTTGAGTAGTTTGGAGAACCGGCAAATACCACCTCTGGCTGGCCCCAGAGTGGGGTGGGAATGGATATTTTGCAATATCCTTCCCCAAGGAGTGGGAAGGGAATGGGGATTTTGCAGTATCCTTTCCCTGGAGTGGGGTGGGAATGGAGATTTTGCAGTATCCTTCCCCTGCCATGCCCACCAAGCCACGCCCATCAAGCCATACCACACCCACCAAGCTACGCCCACCGGTAGTAAAAAAATTTGGATTTCACCACTGTGTTGAACAAAAGGACTTCAGGGGCAAAGCTATAGAGGTCATCTTGCAGCAGGACTATAGGGCACAGATTTCAAAGTAAAGACATCCCCCCCCCCGCAGAGTGTCATCTCTTGACAAAACAGACATGGGTACACAGTGCAAAATGAATTGTCATTTCCCTGGAGACCCTCTAGGCCAGTGTTTCTCAACCTTGGCAACTTTAAGACATGTGGACTTAAACTCCCAGAATTGGTAGCTGGCTGGGAATCACTATTTGTGTTTTTTTCATCTTATTACACACACACACACACACACACACACACTCACAAAACTATTAATTTAGGAGTAAACATTATATGTATGACAAAGGAGATAAATGAATATCATATTTACAAGTCTTTACATGATCAGAAAACTCGTTTTGGTTTTCAGTGAAGCAGATCAGCATGACAATCCTTCAATGGATCAAGAATCTTTTTTGTCTAAAAGATAACTGATGGTGTTCATGGTACCTAAAGTTGAGATGATTGGAATGCCTGGAAATAGCAATCTCACAACTATTGATTACTGTGGTACCAAGAATGCCAACATTACTGGTCATTTATTTGGAGAGGAAATTATAGTGTGGAGTTCTAGCATCAGTGGGTCTCTTGTAGATCTGGAATACTGCATTTAATATTCCGTTCAGAGCTATAGTTTCCATCCAGAGATGTTTCTAGGATCTGGTAGCTATTGGAAAATAAAACAATATAGAAATCTTCTACAATTCAAGGCATTCTTTAAAAAAAGGACTCCTCAGACAATTTATAGCCATTTTAATTAAGATAAATACCCCAACATTTAATTTTGAAAAATTATTTTATACATGGTAATTCATAATTAAATAGTTGTACCCAGATATGCAATTATTTCATATGAGGGGTTTCCCAAGAATAATTGTATTGTTATTTGTGTTTATTCCAAAACTCTTGCAAATAAGCAACCTGAGTTTAATAAGCACAAATGTTAAGGTAGAAGACTTTATATAGTACAGGTAAGCAATAAGAGATGATCAGGTTGCAATGAATTTCAATTGCTACAACTCCATTTTAGTTCTGTCTCTCAGTTCTTTATTATATATTATATATGAATATTATGAATTGTCAGAAATGTCTTACTCTAGAGCAGCGATTCTCAACCTGTGGGTCGCGACCCCTTTGGGGGTCGAACAACCTTTCACAGGGGTTGCCTAAGACCATCGGAAAACATATTTCCGATCGTCTTAGGAACCGAAACACCATGCCTCTATCTGTCCACATATGAGTACCCGGGGACGGTGCAACGCACGGGCGGTCCTCGAATGCGCAGGCACCGATGGAAGGGCCGTGCGCGCTAGTCCGCCATCTTGGTGCCACACCCCCTATGTCACCTCATCGCTTCTCGCCTGGCAACGTGCACGCGTGGGGAGGGGGCGGGGAGGGGGTCGCGGCAGCGGGACAGGGGTTGCGGCATTAGGAAGGTTGAGAACCACTGCTCTAGAGTTACCAGCACCGAGTTGCAAAAACTGGCCACAACTTTACAACAAAGTTTTTGAATTTGTTCTGTTTCTTTGCTGCCACATTGTGGTTTCTCAATAAAAATGCCTCAAAATGCTGCTGTGTTGATGACTTTGTGTGGAATTTGATAGCAGCTATTCAACAAACTGGACCAGAAAAGTAAATAAGGGGATGCATTGGTAAGCAATGTACCGCTATCAAATGCAAGATGGACAAGAGACATAAGGAGATGTTTAGAGAAGTTGTGGCAGTTTTAAGTTAAGAAAGAAATCTTAAAATGGAATTACAGCCCCTGTGAGTAAGACGTCTTGCTGTATCAGAACTCTGTTTGAATTCAGTATCCATAATTTGTAAACAAGCGGGGTTACAAACTGCAGTTGCTGAAGCCACATCTTGACTTTTGGATCTCCCACCACCACCTACTGCTAGTGAATTTATGTGTTGGCAATGTCAATGGCAAGTAGTAACCCTGATGAGGCCTTTTTTCCTCCCCCCTCAATTTCATAAAGTAACTCGCAGTTTACTTATTTCCTTACTGAAGTGATTATATCACTAACTACTGGAATCTTTTTACAGTTTAGAATAAAACATAATTGGTTTTAATGTATTAATTAAAAAAATAAGAATTGCTTTTAAAACCCTTTTAAAAAACAAGTGTCCTTTTCGTATGAATGGGCAATTCGGGTTTGGAAGTTCACATCAGTTTAGCGAATTGATTGAACTGAGCCTAGTTCACTTTGGATAGACGTAGATCATTGAAATGCAGGAGCACTTGCAAAGAATGTATCCAAATCTGTCTCAGTAGATTCAGATGTATTTGATTGATTCAGTCACTTGATGCCTCTAATTGATGCAAATTGGTCTGAATCAATTCAATCTGAAATACTCACAAATGTCTATTTTTAGGATTTTTTAAAAAGGCAAAAAAGAAGAGATAATTCCATCAACTCAAGCAGGAACAGCCAGTTTGATGTGATAGTTAAGGTGCCCGCCTAGAAACCAGCAGACTCTTCTGCCTTAAGCATTGAAAAACCGACTGGGTGACTTTGGGCCTGTCACACGTTCTCAGCCCAATTCATCTCACAGGGTTGTTGTGAGGGAAATAGGAGAAGGGAATATTAGGTATATTCGCCACCTAGAGTTAATTATAAACATAATTATAAAGCTGGTTAAATCAATATTAAGCAAAAATCAAGAACACAATCTTAAACTGATAGGAGGGAAGTTTAAAAGCAATGTTAGAAAGTATTACTTTGCAGAAAGAGTAGTGGAAGCTTGGAACCAACTTCCAGCCGAAGTAGTGGGTCAATCATCAGTAACTGAGTTTAAACATGCTTGGGATAAACACATAGAATAGAATAGAGTAGAGTAGAGTAGAGTAGAGTAGAGTAGAGTAGAATAGAATAGAATAGAATAGAATAGAATAGAATAGAATAGAATAGAATAGAATAGAATAGAATAGAATAGAATTCTTTATTGGCCAAGTGTGATTGGACACACAAGGAATTTGTCTTTGGTGCATATGCTCTCAGTGTACATAAAAGAAAAGATACATTCGTCAAGAATCATAAGGTACAACACTTAATGATAGTCATAGGGTACAAATAAGCAATCAAATCATACTGGGAAACAATCAATATAAATCGTAAGGATACAAGCAACAAATGTCTACCATCTGACAAAATTAGAATAAATAAATAATTTTTAAAAAAGTAAATTAAATAAATAAAAATTAATAATTAATTATAAAGAAATTATAAAGAAAGCAAAAACAAATAAAAACTCAAAGAGCAGACTTGATGGATCATTGGGCTTTTTTCTGCTCTCAGTTTTCTGTTTCTATAAATAAAATAAATAAAATAAAATGTCAAAATGTTGAGGGAGTTACTGAGAAGGCTTGATCCCCAGATACCAGGAGTGGTGTTTCTAGCCAAATCTCCTCAGAGAATCTCCATGAGTGAGAAGTGGTAGGGGTGAGGAAGAGTGGGAACTATACGAAAAGAGGTATCCTCTCTAGTAAGCTGGACCTCATTTTGAAGGGCTTTAAAAGTACAGTAATAGCAAGCACTTCACATTTTGCCCGGAAACAAATTGGCATTCAGTGCAGCATTTTAGTCAAAGGTAAAGTGATCTCTTTCATTTCTTCCAGAGACCAGCTTGGGTACTTAATTTTGTATCATCTGAAATTTCTGGTCAAGATGAAAATGCAACCTCATGGAGAGAGCTTTACCGTTAAGCTTAGTAGTTATGAATTAGGGCTATGTTTACAAATCTAATAATCTCCCCTATGTTTTCATGTAGATATTTTAAAAAAAAATGAGCCTGCATAATAGCTTCAAGGAGCAAAAATCTGCAAATGACACTACAGTATTTGGAATCTACCTAAAAGAAAACAATAGATCTACTGTAGAGCAGTGGGTCCTATTCCCAGTTTTCTCAAGCAGTCTAATTACAGGGATGATAGTTACAGGCATTAAAAGCCCTTGAGAAATCAAGAAAAACCAACATACTTCTATAAATCCCCCAATAAAGGTAATTTATTAGGCTAATCAAGGCAATCTCAACCCAATAAGCTGCTCTGAAACATTTGAAAATGAAGCCTCTGTAACAGAAATACTACATCCTACACTGTCATGGAAGTTTGGAAAAAGGTCTTTAATGGCCCATCTCTGGGGGAATCTAATGTAGAGGTTCTTTTTTAAAATATCTAATAATTGCCTCCTTTAAGCATTAAAGCCTCCTGACCTCCATAGGGAGGCAACTAATAATGTTAACTAACATTGCAAGACAAGTTCAAGAAGGATCCAGATAAATGTACTGGAATATACCTCTCCAAGTACCTTGATTTATATAAGAGGAGATACCAGGCAGCCTTATAAATGACTTTGCATCAGTGGTGGAATCTAGATTGCTATGAATATGATATTATCCACAATATAATTCATTAAAAACATCAGAACAAAACCAATGGAATTCTGCAAACACTGTGAGAGAAGGCAGTGGCAGGAGTACATCCTTCACACTGAAGCATCTTAGCAGCCTTTGAATATGTGCAACTCTGCTTTTTTCGTTGTGGTTAGCCATAATACGAGCTTTAAATGGGTTATATTCTATGGTTTAATCAGATTCAAATAAACTTTTTTCACTTCTGGTCTTACAAATTGACTACTTCAGCTTCAACCGAAACAATACACGAGCTCACAATAGATACAAACTTAATGTAAACCACTCCAAACTTGATTGCAAAAAATACGACTTCAGCAACAGAGTGGTCCATGCCTGGAATACATTACCCGACTCTGTAGTTTCTTCCCCAAACCCCCAAATCTTTAACCTTAAACTGACTACCATTGACCTCACCCCATTCCTAAGAGGTCTGTAAGGGGCGTGCATAAGTGCACCAGCGTGCCTACCGTCCCTGTCCTAAAGTCCCCATGTATTTGAAAAATATGTACTCAAAAAATATGTACTCAAACTATGTTTGTACTTATTATATACTCACATTAATATTTATACTTTACCTGTAATCATATACATGCTTGACAAAATAAAATAAAATAAATAAATAAATAAATAAATAAATAAAAATTTAAGCTTTTATAGTTCATTCTGTGTACCATGGGACCATCTCTGAAGGACCAAGCACTGCAGGCTACTTCAGCTAACTGCTAGCTGCAGTTCGGCGGTTCAAATCTCACCGGCTCAAGGTTGACTCAGCCTTCCATCCTTCTGAGGTGGGTAAAATGAGGACCCAGATTGTTGGGGGCAATATGCTAACTCTGTAAACCGCTTAGAGAGGGCTGTAAAAGCACTATGAAGCGGTATATAAGTCTAAGTGCTATTGCTATTGCTAGATTGGAGGAGGGAAAAAAACCCTAGGAGCAATTATGTCAGCAGCATAATACTATTCCATGTATCAAGTAGGCAATGAACAACTTACTGGAAGGACCAGTCAAATACCCAAGATTCCTTGGGATCCAGTAGAAACCAGTAGATGGATCTTAATATATCCAATGCCTGTACAAAGATGAGTAGCAGTCCAGTGTTATTTAGATGCTAATTCTTCCATGACATTAAAGATCACCACTCATGGAACACCTCTTTGATCAAAACAAAATATCATATTCATCTTATGACAAACATCATACATTAGACATATGACTAATCAGAAACAGTCCATGAGACTTATAGACTCCTGACCAGCTCTAGACAAACCAGAGTAAATACTGAAGTTTCCCCACATCTTGAATTATATCAGATTCTTAGAATAGCATAGTGAATGGGATGCCAACCCAATCTGTTGCTGGCCTGAAGACTAGAGCACATGCATTAATTATGAATCAGTTCTGTCACAAACATATTAATTCTTATTAATCACAGTTGCACCATCACCTTCCCACTCATACTACTACACTACATCTTGCCTGGTTGGGAGAAGCTGGGCCCATATGATCCATTACACAAGCCAGGGTCAGGGTCTCATCTACTGTTAAATCATAAATGATCTCTGCTTTATTTCTCTCCGACATTACAGATATTTTGGAAGTTGGAATTACATCATATGGCATAACAGCTGACAAGGTCACTGATAGGGGAAATAGCTCTCACATTTCTATCCTTCCTTCTCTTCTAATGGACTTCTGGCCTGCCAATGCCAAATCATTGATTGCTAATAATAAATACTGCCGCCCTAGGTTCAATAGTTGCAGATTCTGCCTTCCCAACTGCTGAATAGTCACAACCCATATTTAACAGGTAAACCAAACCTTTAAAAATACTTGCTGAATGTTGCAGTGTTGATGCTGTAGTGATGCTGAGCCTGTTCTTTCTTCTACTTGTTCTTCTCATCAGCTCGGTTCCCAGGGCTCTTGGTGTTTTTACTGTCTGGCAGTTGAATGCCCAAGCCAGCTATGAAACCAGTAAGAAAAGAAACAATAATGCACTCAACTGGTGGGGAAGGGGTGGTGGCCATGACAGTATGATTGGAGCTTCACCTGTGATACAAATAGAAAGCAAGAAGATATTGATTGCAGCTCCATTTTGACTTTATTTAACATATTCAGTAGATACCCCTGACATGTATACCTATGTATGAAAACTTCATTAAAAATATTGCAAGAATATAGAAAAATATCATTATAAATAAACCAAACACAACTATGATTTCTAAATGGTTGAAGAATAAACTATCCATCTATTTTAAATGTTATGATTATACAGTTGGCTTATATCCAAAGAGGGCAGATATTATCAGAAAGCAAAGAACAATATTTCCAGGATTTGTTATATGTCAGATTTTGCCATGTAGGAGCATATTCAAAAGAAGAATACAAAGGGTAAAGATCATTTTATGGGGAAAGTCATTTTAGAAAAATGAGCCCCCAAATTGTACATCTTCCAATATTTGACTGATAGAATCTGAGTCTACTGATTTTATATTTGCTTTATAGGGTAAATTTTATTTGTAAAATTAAACAGAAGCAACTCATGGAAAGAAACACAGACATTTGTATTGAATAAAACAAAGATGGATACTATATCCATTTTGCCATCCATGGCAAAATCTAGATCAATATTTCTGCAGACCATTGTAGAAAGTCAGCACCCACCCACCCGCCTAGAGAATGAAATATTTTGGGGAATATTAAAAAGGCAGGATAGAATATTTCCCCTAAAGGAGAAATGGGAAAAAATATTAAGGGAGGCAGAAACCAGCACCAGACTCCCTGCCCCAAGCAGAAACTGAGGAGGCCAGCTTTTAGAAATACAGATTTGGTAATCCATTCAGAAAGACTGGGTCAGACAGAAACTCCAGATAAGAAATTAGATTAGCTCAGACAAACACCTAGGATCTGCATTTACCCTTTTGCCTATAGAGCCAGCCATGACCCCTACATGACTCCATAGAAATCAAAAAGGTATAAAAACCCACCCTACTCTCAATTCCATTTTGTCAGCTGTCCCAGAACTGCATGCTGTGTGTGTGTTGTTCTGTTCACCAATAAACAGACTCTTTCCAATCAGCCTCCATTTTATTCCCGGCTTGGAACTGGACCTGGATTTTTCATCCAACACCATGTTGCCTGGGGAATCCTGGGAGTTAAAGTTCACATATCTTAAAGTTGCTAAGATTGAGAAACACTGCTCTAGATGATTACTAGAAGACAGCAGAGCGTTAGTTATTTTCTGTAGCTCTTTGCTGCCATCTAATAGCTGCCCTGGTCAATGTGCCCGAGGCTCATTGCTGAACTCTCCTGCAGCTTGCTTCTTTTTTAAAACAATTTTTATTAAAAAATTTAAACAAGTAGATAAAAACTAACACAAACTAATAGGCAGTAAGCAAGAGAAAAGAAAGAAAGAAATTAAAAAGCAAAAATTTCAGAAAAGAAAAAAGTTAAGAAAAATAGAAAAGGAAGAAAAAAGTATATAGTGACTTCCGATATTCTTCACAGCAATTACAAGTACAAATATAATTTAACATCTCTCTCTAAAGTTACATCGTATTACTCTTCTTTCTAAAATTTATTCTGTCTAATCATCAAAACTGTAAATCATAACTTCATTTTTTTCATTTTTATGCAAAAAGTCTGTAAGAGATTTCCAGTCAGCAATAAATGTACACAATGTCTTTTCTCTAACCAAATAAGTTAATTTATCCATTTCAGCAAATTCTGTCAACTTCATCAACTGTTCCTCCAAAGGGGGTAATTTCTTTACATCTCTGTACATACTATAATCTTGCTACTGTGATCATATATTGAAATAATCTTCTGCAGCTTTTTTCTAACTGCTTGTTCATTAACTCTAAAAAGAAATGTTCTGACTCCAGTTGAATATTGAGCTTTAAAATCCTCTGTATCAAATTACATATTTGTATCCAATTTTTCTTAGCTTTTTTACATGTTCATCAAGCATGATAAAATCTCCATGTCATTTACATTTCCAACATGCATTTGAAATGCCTTTAAACATTCTAGATAATTTCTCTGACGCCATGTACCAACAATACATCATTTTATTAAAAAAATCGCTTTGAGATCATAACACAATGTAAATTTCAACCTCTTTAACTACATATTTTCTCCTTGATCCATTTATATGATAACCAAAATTCTCAGCCCACTTTATCATACATTCTTTAACCAAATTTCAACAAAACTGTACATTTTAGCAATTACATGCTCATCATGAGTACCAAATGGCATTCCAAATTCTGACTTACTCTGCTCCATGCCACAAGTCTTTATCCATTTGAAATCTTTCAAATAACTGTAAATTGGAGTACCATTGACATCTATATCATTCTGCTATTAATTGTTCTCTTGATTTGATTTTATATTCCCCTTGGATATTAATTTTCCAGTAAGTCCTGGTATATCAACCATTTACCTTTATTGGCCATTTCTCTTCTGTAATATGCTTCTTGAGCTGAGATCCACAAAGGCATTTTTGGACACAATCTGGGCAGTAGTGGGTTTCACTTACCTTCGCTACCGGTTCGGAACTGTGAACGCATGTGCTTTGCGTGTGCGCGGTGCTTCTGCGCATGTGCAGATAGTCTGTGGTGACGTCCGGGTGGGTGGGCGGAGCCTCCCGCCGCTGCCGCTACCGGTTCGCCCAAACTGGGGCAAACCGGTAGCAACCCACCACTGAATCTGGGTTTAAAGCTATTCCATATTTTCAATATGGCAAGTCTAATAAAATAATGTTTGAAGTCCACCTTAACTTTATCATCTCGTAACTACCCATGGGATCCAAATCTCAGGTCATGAACTTCTAACTCTAAAAATCTCTCTTTTCTCAGTAAATCCATTCTTTCATTTAGACCAAACAACAAGCAGCACTGAATATGCTGCAGAAGATTTCCAAGTATTTGTCTCCCCCCCCCACAAAGACTTGAAGGTCTGGCCAGGGATGCTATTCCTGGGTCCCCAAAGTCACCACCACTTCTGCCTTGACTTTATCACACTGAGTTATTATAGTTAACATATTTTCTTATGGGATTTTATTAATTTGCAGAGGTTGTTTATACTTGTGTGAACTGGATTTCTTTGACTGACAACACTTGTGTATTGTATTTACTAACATACATACATCTTTTTCAGGCTAATAACTGTTTATATTAATGGGTAGATTTATAAACAATTCCTCACATGTTTATGCTTGCTTGTGATACCTTCTGTATGGTTCCCAGAGATGGATTGCATAAATCTAAATAGCCATTAGATGCTAGCATCTAAGAAGATATTTTTCTATATCTCTTGGCTGCCATCTAGAAGTCACCTGCAGCTGGGTAACTCAGATCAGGTACCCCAAAACAGGTAAAGTTGAGGGCTGAAGAGAGCTGGGGCTATAGACTGCGCCATGTATTTATATTAATCACTTGGTGAATGCAAGATCAAGTGATAACCTCTAATTTTGTAACAGACATAATTTATCAAATACTGATGATAGAACTTTCATTATATATCCACACATGGAGTGTTATCTAGTACTTTGTGATGTAGTGGTTAAGTCGGTGGTTCTTAAACTGGGGGTAATTTGGGCATTTCCTGGGGATAATGGAGCAATTTGTAGATGCTTGTTTGTGAGTGGAAGGTCCAGTTTGAGACTGCTGCCGCCGAGATGCTTGTCAGAGGATGTCAGAACTGAAGAAGCTTCTTGGATGAGAAGCAAAACGTCTTCAAGGCAAAACAAAGTCCAATTGCCTTTTGAAAAAGCACCTTTGGGACAACCATGACCTGGATGTCTGAGAATCTCCATAGACATGGGAGAAGTTCCTGAAGGAAATATGGACATAATCTAACAAACAAATTAAAAAGAAATAATATGCTAGGCCCCATAAGATGTGTGTATAGATGCGCTTAAACAGGTAGCAGATGAGGACATTTTCTCTACCATGTTGTAATTTGGTCTGCTTTGGTTAGTGACTAATTATTATGTCAGAGTTAGCAAGCCATATCATTTGGGGGCAGAAGCAGTAGTCCACAGCAGATGGCTGTATTTCTTGGGAACCAATCTCTAGGACCCAGTGAAAAAGGAAAACAAACAAACAAAGAAACAAAACTAGAAGCTTCTCTGGATCAATAGTCTGTATGTTATCAGGGATGCTAAAGTTTACTCTCCCTTTTCCTCTTTGTCTCTAAGCTCTCTGGCCCTTTTAAGTTAGCATCTTCTCTCTGCAGGTAAGGAAGGGCACCACAAACAGGAAGCTTGTTATGTATTCCTTGCATGTCTAACTGCAGAACCAATTGTAAGCTGCTGTACTCAAGCCCCCCCCTCTCCCCGCTAGGTTCAGTAGAGGTTTACCTCAAACTGTGAAAATGGATGCTTCATATTTCAACTGAAAGTTGAAATCAACTGTTAAATCAAACAAGGCCTTCTCCACGCATGGATCCATGTTTCCAAAATGATGCCAGACGTTCTGTAGCGTTGGAAATGCTTCACACACCTGGCCTGGTGATACTTTCATCCAGGTCTGCCTTACATTCATTTTCTTAATATGGTTCACACACACACACACACACACACACACACACACACACACACACACACACACACCGCTATGATCTCAATAGAGCTTTGATGGTCAAACCTATTTGCATGAGACATCATTCTTCCTTCCCTGTAATGCAATGCAAGAATTCAGGAAATGCTGAGCTGTAGCACGAGGTCTGGGAGAAAGGAGCTATTGGATATGAATGAATGATAGATGACACTAAAACAGGAGGCATTTTAAAGGAATCGGTAGGATTAAGATGTGGACTTTTATAGGACAGCTAAAATAAAAATTAAGCTGCTGGGGCTATGGTTTAAATTGATACCTCTTTATGATTTTGGGTAATTATGAAGTGGAGCTAAAAAAACAAAACAAATCTAACATCAAGCTTGCATGTGTTTTTGTTCCATTTTGTGCATCTAAAGGTTGTAAGCTATCTCTACCATTTTGCATTCAGAAATATTGCCTTAAAAACCTTCCATTCCCAAGGGGGCTGGATTCTCTTAGCAATTCAAAACAGAAGGAGGAGGGAGGAGGAGAGCGAAAGAGGGAGGGCAAGAAAGGAGCATCTCATTGCCTCCGATGACTTTGTGTTGGCAACCAAGGGGTTAAGTATAACAGTTGAAGGCTGCAAGCTTGTCAGGGTTGTACTATTTTTCTAAGGCATAAGAAGAAGGGAGGTTAGGAGAGAGGAGGCAGTGGGGAAATCCAACAGAAGTCGATCTGCAGATAAGCCTTCTAGACTGTTGGTATTGATGGGCATCCAGAAAAAGGACAAGTCAGCTGCATGAAAAAATATCTCTCTCTTAGGAACTCGGATGAAAGAACAGTGTTTTACTTGCCTCCCCTGCTTTCATTCTTGCATCCTGGCTGTGAGTGAGGAAGGAGGGCAGCTGTCTTCTGTGGAGGATTGGAAGCCAGGGAGTTTCTCCTGGGAAGGAGAAAGCCTTTGGTTGTTCTTATGAACAACAAGAATTAAAAACCCGTGTCCTGAGAGAAGAAGGCGGGATAGCAGCCTGTGACTCTAAGGGCACTGAGCATCCCCTCCCAGAAGTCCAACCAGAGGCAGGAGGACTGGTGATGCAGCATCCAGCGAAGGGCAGGGCAACCCCAGGAGGGGGGCTTGGGGGCTGAGATCTTGAGAGCACATGGGATATTCTTCAGGTGCTCAGAAGCAAAACATCCCCGGTCATGTCCTGCATGCCGAATGAAGTCCAGTGCTTCTTTGATGGGAACCCAGACGCAGCTGGCTGAGCAACGCATGGCAGAGCCCACGATGCTCTGGTTTTTTTCCTGAAAAGGAAGCTCAGCGGAGACTACACTGCAGCGGACTCTGCAACAGCAAACAGCACAGATGCCAAATGGTGTGTAGACTCCTGCCACTGCAATGTGAGTGTGTGTGTGAGTGTGTGTGTGTGTTTGTCTTTGGATGTGCATGGTGTGTAGGGAAGAGGGAGAGATTTTGAGGGGGGGGGAGGAAAGGTGTATCTCTATTTTTCACGCTGTCACAATTGCTTCTCTTGTTTTAACCCAGGATAACGAGAGCCTGTAATGTAACTCAGTGAGCAAAGGGCTGCATTTAACAACTGAATCTTTATCTATGCTGTTTTATAGCCCTTCCTGTTTTAGCAAATAGCTGGTTTCCAAGCAATGTCATACTTCTTGAGGACACCGGGGACATCAGGTTTTTGCTGAGTATGGGATCTTCCCACTATCATAAAGAAAGGTTTTCAGTTCATATAGACACTGCCTTAAAGAAAAGGGCTGGAGTCCTATCTTTTATTAAGAAACCCCTATTTTAGTATTAGACCTAGTTTCCACTTTCAAGACTTCCTTCCTTCCTTCCTTCCTTCCTTCCTTCCTTCCTTCCTTCCTTCCTTCCTTCTTTCCTTCCTCCCTTCCTCCCTTCCTTCGCCCCCCCAGCTTCTGTATC
>QLTV01003654.1:1671988-1698439 GCA_003457575.1 Thermophis baileyi
CTCCCTCCCTCCCTCCCTGACTCAACACATTGCCAGAGGAACTTAGGAGACTCTTGGAAACACAAATCTCTGTGTTTCTCTCAGTGTCAGAGACTGAGGTAATGTGAATTGTTTTTCCTTCGCTGTTCTTTCTTTGGCAATGACAGAAGGTGAACTTCTATTCAGAACTGCAGCAAGAGCACAGGGAGACCTTCCAAAGACAATGGAAAGAAGTAGGAAGAGAAGGAGAGAGAGGCCGGGTTGTACAACTGAGAAGTTAAAATCTAGAATGCACTTATGTTAATGATGCACTCCAGTGTTTGACATAACAGTTTAACTCAGGCCAATTCCTCAAGGTGAATGCTGAGTCTCAGGTGCTGTGTGGGTCATCTTACTGCTTTAGTGCAGGGAATGAAGCCTGATAGGGTTTTGAAGCTCTTAGAATATGCTGTGATGTTTGGGATAAACAATGCTATTATTTGCTACTTGCCAGTTAGAAAGCTTTCTGTATTTCATCTGATATCTTTATTTTCTTAAATGATATAGCTTTTGCATGATTTGAGATCAGAGGCCTTCTTCAAGTTATACAGACCAAATAAATTCAATTGCAATTTTGTACATGGAATGCACACACACTTGGCTAAGAGTGTGAGAGAAAATGCTTATATTATTCTTTCTTTATTTTTCAGCTGAAAGACTATTTTCACGAATTCCCTGTTTTCATGAATTACGTCAAAGCCCATGTGCATAACTTTCCAGTGGATATTAGAATCTCAGTGAACACTACCCAACCACCAGATATTCATAAACGTTTTGATTAAAACTGCCTAAATATGACTGTTGCTACTGGAGATCCCACGGATGAAGCAGCAGCTTTGCCTGGTCATCCTCAGGACACTTATAACCCAGAAACTGATCATGAATGTTGCGAGAGAGTGGTTATTAATATCTCGGGCCTTCGGTTTGAAACACAGCTTAAGACACTTGCTCAGTTTCCAGAAACCTTATTGGGAGATCCTAAAAAGAGAATGAGGTATTTTGATCCTCTCCGGAATGAATATTTCTTTGACCGAAACAGACCCAGCTTTGATGCTATTTTATATTACTACCAATCAGGTGGCAGACTGAGAAGGCCCGTTAACGTACCCTTGGACATCTTCTCAGAAGAAATAAGGTTTTATGAACTTGGTGAAGAAGCTATGGAGATGTTTCGTGAGGATGAAGGTTACATCAAGGAAGAAGAACGCCCTTTACCAGAAAATGAATTTCAGAGACAAGTATGGCTTCTCTTTGAATACCCAGAAAGTTCTGGACCAGCCAGGATTATAGCAATTGTCTCAGTCATGGTCATCCTAATCTCTATAGTAAGTTTCTGTTTAGAAACTTTGCCTGTGTTCCGTGATGATACTGAAGACATGCATGGTAGCAGTAGCAACCCCAGCCCTTATTCCAACAGCACAATGGGGTCTCAACAGCAAACATCTTTCACAGATCCCTTCTTTATAGTAGAAACACTCTGCATAATTTGGTTCTCCTTTGAATTCCTGGTGAGATTCTTTGCCTGCCCTAGCAAAGCTGGGTTTTTTACCAATATCATGAACATCATTGATATTGTTGCTATTATTCCGTACTTCATCACACTTGGCACAGAGCTGGCTGAGAAACCAGAAGACGGCCAACAAGGTCAACAGGCTATGTCTCTTGCTATCCTTCGAGTCATCCGCTTGGTGAGGGTCTTCAGGATCTTCAAACTTTCCAGACACTCCAAGGGATTGCAAATCCTGGGTCAGACTCTTAAGGCCAGCATGAGGGAGCTAGGCCTCTTGATATTTTTCCTCTTCATTGGTGTCATCCTGTTCTCCAGTGCTGTCTATTTTGCAGAGGCTGATGAGAGTGAATCTCAGTTCCCAAGCATCCCCGATGCTTTTTGGTGGGCTGTGGTTTCCATGACAACAGTTGGCTATGGAGACATGGTCCCCACGACCATAGGTGGAAAAATAGTTGGCTCCTTGTGTGCCATTGCAGGTGTACTAACAATTGCCTTACCAGTGCCGGTTATAGTGTCCAATTTCAACTACTTCTATCACCGTGAGACAGAAGGAGAGGAGCAAGCTCAATACTTGCAAGTAACCAGCTGCCCAAAGATCCCTTCTTCCCCTGACCTAAAGAAAAGCAGAAGTGCCTCCACTATTAGTAAGTCTGATTATATGGAGATACAAGAAGGTGTGAATAATAGCAATGAGGACTTTAGAGAGGAGAACTTGAAAACAGCCAATTGCACCCTAGCTAACACAAACTATGTTAATATAACTAAAATGTTAACTGATGTCTAGCTAATAAAAAGGAGAGAACTCTAATAATATACTTAAAATTCAAGTGGAACATTTGCAGATGTTGCATAATACCTTGCACTGTAGTTAATACAATATGTTCTGCAACATGTATTGGTTCTGCATGGAAAGCAATAGTTGTGTAAGTGACTCTTTTTAACACTGAATGCTGAATAAGCTTTCATGCAATTTTTTTTTCTAATAGTTTTCTGGGTTTCCAAATATATCGAACATTTAAGGCAAAACTATGTCACAATATCAGATGAATGGCATTGAAGAAAAACAAAACCCACAACCTCTTCATATCACCAACAGTTATTCACAGATGCCAATTAGATAAACATAATTTAAAATATAGAACTCAACCCATGCAAAAGAATATTTATTCCAAGGAAATAGTATGCAACTATATAGCTTTCAAGCTTCAGAAATTATACAAAAAGTCATGCATGGTTTAATTAAAGGAAATATTTCTCCAAATTACTTTTGAAAGTTCAGGTTTTCCAGATCAGAAATGCCAGTGAGAGACTGTACCATGCAGGTTATGCTTCTGAACCAAAAATGCTGCATTGGATACATCTACTGCAGCATGTCAGTGTGAGGATTGCAGGAGGCACTGTTTGGTAGGAAAATTTTTGTTGTTGTTGTTTCTTTAGTCAAGACTCACCAGGATCCTGGAGACATTTGTTTTTAAAAAGCATACATTTTTGTTGGTTTTGGGGAAGGGGGGGGGTCACCTACATATGCAGAACTGAAAAGCATATTGTTTCAAATGCTGGAGCAAATAAGCTGTGGCCTAGAATATATTTATTCTGCAGAGACATTTAACCAGTATTACAGTACAGCTGCATGGATATTTGTTGCATGGATCTTAATATTTATTACATAAAATATATCTATTTTCTTAAGTAGACTATAGAGTATACTTGTTTATAGTGATTCTAGATTGTCCAGTGGCTTGAAGGAAATTCATGGACATTAAAAAAAAAGAAAAGAAAAACTAAAGCAATTGAGTTGGGGAAGGATGTATGCGGACCAGTAATGTGATATGCAAGAAAAATGCCCAAAATGTTTGCTTGCTTGAGTAGGCAAACCAACTAAGGTAATATGAATCATATACGTCACATATATATCGGGAAACCGGTAATGGATTCATTGTGATGTCATATATAGAGACATGGCTGACCAGAAATGGGAAAAAATATTTGTAATGAAAGGATCTCTGGTGACAGTGTCAAACAAATGTTAACTAAACATTTGATATCTAAATATAAAAGATGGGAGCACACAGAGATTGCTTGAAGTATTTAACTGTGCAGAACCTTGAGATTCAAAAGTAAGATGCAAAGGTACAGCATACCTTCCTCTCAATCTGCATCAAATCTGGTACTTAGTCTGAAATGCATTTTCATAAGAGGATGGGTTTATGCAATAAAGCCAGCCCAAGGCCATTCATTTGGGTACAGAATAGCTTTCCTTTGAAAATGTTCTAATAGAGCTGCACCACATGGCTATAGCAGAGGAAGAGTTGACCATATCTTAATATGTGCCAATGTGCAGCTTGAAAGTTGATGTTTCCTTTGGAATATTCTCATGCAATGGATTCACTGTTCTCAAGATTAGAGTAAAAACGGTCCATATTTGGCTCTTAGAATCTTTGGAAAAAACACCCAAGTGTAACGTGATACAGAGAACTTTGGCCAACTTCACACCTCAAGCTGGATTAACTGCTTTCCATTAAGGAGGCAACGGCTTCTTCTACATGGACTTCTCTTCATAGGTTGGCACCTTGGATTTGTACCCTGTTGATGCTGCAGTTGCAACCCTCAAGGGGCTGGATAGTTCTTCAATAAAAAGCAATTCTGGAGTCAACGTTCCAGGAAAGATGCATTTGCAACAAATAACAATAATGAGATAATGATGCATGTAAGCAAATCCTCTGCTCATCACTTGCAAATCCTATACTGCCTTGTGTGATTTGGCCCTGAGGTTATTTGAAGACTCATGACAGCCCCAAATTCTGAGCTGCTAAACATTTACCTACATACATGCATTCACATAACTTTGATGCTGGTTTAGACCTTAGAAAATGGATTACAGCAACTGAAATTCCCAACAAGAAAAGGCAGTTAGATCCTGTAAGTGATTTGGGGTTTGCTTTACTGATCCTATTCCTGCATTGACATGAATGAATGCAGTAAGGACTAAATCACATATTGAAAATATGAACTGAGTGCTCTGTAAAGAATTTGGCACATGATAAAGAGGTTGAATAGGTGTTTAAGCCAATAAACCAACTTGCTAGTAGCCCACTCAGTTCACATTTACCTATTGTGCTACAACTCAGCTCATGTTCTACAATTTTGCATGGGGAATATAGATTCATATGCAAACTGGATATGTGCCAAAATAGTCATCCTGATTGCTTATATGTTTGTTAAACTCTGTACAAATCCATGCAACCTGCATAATCAACAAGCCACTTGGTTGATTCTGAGTGATATCTGTTTTTATGCCAAGAGGGAAATATATCAGAACAATCTGATTTTAAACAGATTTTAAGAAATATATAAAATAGGTTTTACTGTTCCAGGAAAGATTTTTTTCAGCCTGTAAGAAAGCTAACATTGAATATAGCTGAATCTGTCTATTGCTGAGTATTGTTTAAATAACAATTGCTAAAATGTTGTTTACAACAGTAACAAAAGTTTTTCCTGAAAAAATCTGGACAAAACTCACATTTCTTGGTCTTTCTCCTACTTCTACTCCAGCCAAAGAAAGGTTATTCCATTTCATTTTGTCTTGAAGACTGGAAGAAAATAACTGAATAATATAAGAAGCCTTACTAACTATAAAAAGATCAGCAGCGGTGGTGTTTATGAGGTAGTTTTGGTTCCCCCTTTATGTTAATGGTAATAACGTGGACCATTATTGCAGGATAGTGATGAATACCTTTGCATCATATCTCTAAGAACCTCTGTGCTAAATATGCCATGAATTAAAAAAGCTAAGTTTGGAATATCCTTCATTGCAGTGAGGAGGAATAGAATAATCCTTCCTGTTGCCTCAAGCTACTGTCAAAAATATTCTGTCTTTTCCACTGCCCCCCCACGCCCCTAATAATTCTTCCCTAATAAGGGAAGAAATATACTTGGTTAAAGATTCAAGCTGGTCTGTCCTCTACAATTCAGCAAATCAGTCTGTGCAAAAGTGTAGGGGAAAAGATTAATATCAGGAATTCTCACTGTGTTTAGTTCACATGTCAGTATGGAATAGAGTTCCTGGGGTTCCAGAGAACAAGAAGAGGTCATCTTTGTAATAGAATTATGAGAAGGAAGTCCAGTTCCACAGAAGGGAAAATCCTTACAATCCTTATTCTGATACTATATTAGATAAACTCTTATTTCACTGAAATTCCCATTTTACTGAAATTCATTTGTTTCAGTATTTGATTTTGTACATTATTCAGTCTGTTTTCATGGCTTTCCTTTTCTTCTGTCTGGAATGAAAAAAAGATGCTTTTTAATTCTTCCAAATAATTTTGATTGTATTACTATTGCAATTGCACATCTACTGGAAGGAGAGTATCAAATATAGTGGACTCTGGTGGAGGCTACCTTGAATGGGCACCCCAGTCTGACTGCATACAAAAGAATTTAGTGGCATCACAAGTTAAGAGGTGCAGAGGCACCACGGTGCAAATTTGCAAAAATAATAATAATAATAATAATAATAATAATAATCATATGAGTTCATGTTAAAAACAGTAGTTGGAATAGTTAGTTGTCCTGATTATTCCATCTCATTCAACTATTCTTGACTATGCATCTGGATAAACTTTTTATTTGTAGAGCAGTCAACTTGAGGTTTCAATATAGTGACTTTACAAAAGTTTCCATAGGTTGGCCAAGCTCCCACTAATTAATAATACACCTGTTTACACCTGTGCGCTGAAGTGTTTTTCTGTAGCATTTTTCTCCAGTCATTTATTTAAGATTGAAGGATTCTGGATGTGTTTAGTACAGTGAGAATGAGAACAGAAGATATCTAGATGAATTGCAGTCAGCAAAACATTCTGTGATGTCCAAGGTCAGATTTATCTCTTGATGATGACTATTTTGACTTCTCTATTGCATCCCAGATGTAATGAAAATAAATTGAAGTTTACCATAGCAGCAGGTTGCCATTGGATCTTACTCAACAACACTGAAAGAGCTTTGTCTTGGAGGTTGAGGCACAGAGCTGCAACCATAGACACAGGAGGGGGAAGGAACATAAGATATTACAAGATGGTTCAGATGACTAATGAAACAAGGGTGATGTAATCTGCAGTTTTAAAATGAAACTTCCTGTCACTGTAATGAAGTGGCCAAACTACAGATTAAGTAAACTCTTTGGGCAGGTGGAGTTATTCCATGCCAAGAATTTACATTATATTTACATTTCCCTAGATCAAACTCAATTCCTGGTGCCCATGGGCCTATCTATGTTGTTGTTCTGACAACAATACAGATGTTTTCCTAACTTCCCACCCAGTTTACTTTTCTGTATTTTTTGGCATTTTCTTATCCAAGCACTAACCTTGCTTAGTTTTTTCAGATTTGGCCAAGGTCAGCCTAGAGAAGCATAGAACAATACATTGAGAGTTTAGCATTTGATAAGCAATGGCTTCAAATGCACTTGGAAGACTCTTGCATCACTCTGTCTGAACCTTTTAGAAAAGCACTGGCAATTATGGGATGGCTACCTAACTTGTTCCAAAGAGCAAGAAACCATACAAATAGCTCTACATGGATGATAACAGCTTGGAATGTCTTCATAGGAATCTCACACAGGTGATGTAAACATGTATGAGAATCCTATTTTCTAATTTGTATTAGAGTCAACATGTGGAATATTCCCCTAATCTGTACTATTCTCTACATTGATCAGGTTTCTATAAAAATGGCAGTTGAGACACGAATAGATAGGAGGAAAGGAGAATGAATTAGATCGGAAAGGAAGAAAGAGTAGGGGAAAAAAAAGAATTCTTGTAAATTGAAGTAAAGTTCTCTCCTTGTTCATCAGCCCTCCCAAGTAAACCAGACAGGAGACGTGACTAGATGAACTAATTTTACTTTATTGTAAGGCTACATTAACAGAAAATTGCAACTCTGAAAGTACAAACTTTGCACCACCGCTCTTAACTGCTTGATCCATTTGAGCGGGTCCTTCCTAAGTTTCTTTCTCTGATCATTAAGCCACTGGGGGCTCCTACCTCTCTTGTTTGATTGTTTCCTAGGCAGCATCTCTTCTTTCTTTCCCCCAGTCATCCACATGTTCCATTACATAGATATAGCATGATCCATGAAATAACTTATTTCTGACTATCTTGAAAAAGACCTTGCATACTCTTGCAATGTCCAAATCCCATGTGGCTGAATGTACAATAGAAGATAACCCTCTTGTAATTCACACACTTGGTAGCTGAGTACTCATCTTCAGACATGGCCCCATTTCTAAATCCTACTGAAACTTGAGTCATATCAAGTACAATAACAAATTTGTTGCTGTTGGCATCTGAATCCTCAATATTTTATTATTTTTTTATCTCATCCAGTGAACATGAAGATATGAATAAAGTTTGTTCCTTAAAACCATTTTTCTGTATGCATCAGAATAAAGTAAGAAGAAGTGGAAGCTAACAATTTTTTGGGTATTAGTTCCTACCAACATGGATAACTATGTTATAGTGTTCCTTGACTCAGTACTCTTCAGCCATATTTGATAATAATGGCTATCATTATCACTGACATTGGTTATGCTGGCTGGGGATGATGAGAATTGTAGACCACTCAAAAATTATTAGACTAGGGAAGAATGCTCTATAGAACTAGATTGATGGCCACCGTAACAGCTGAATGTCCAGTTTGGGTACCCATTTTTGTTTCAGATATAAAAGGCACCTATCTAGTGAAATAAAATTAAATAAACAATCACAGGAGTCTTCCAAAAATGTAACATATATCTAAATATGTAATACATATTTAGAATGTGGGCCTCCTATTTTTAATACACTACATTTTCATTTCTTACTTGTTTGATGTTAGATATTATCCCTAAGTAATGAATTCCAAGTCTATACTATAATTTACCCAGGTACAAAAATATAGTATTTTAAACATGGAAAAATGCAATTCTGTAACTTCATAATGCATTTGGCATAATTGTAAGTTTGAGAAAAGTTATATATAAGCACCATACAAGAACACTGGATTTTGCTTAGGCAGTGAGTCTTGATGAATAATCTTGGATATGTTACTGTTGTATTTTAATTGTGTTTTCTGAACTGTGGCAGAAAAACTAAAAAGCAATCAGGCCACATAGTATTTAGCAGGATAATCCTTTAACAGCATCTTATTAAACATTAAAATTAGCAAATATAGTAATGCACCTAAAGTTACAGACTTTAGATTGGCAAAGCCAAAACAAAAATCTCTTAATATATAAGCACAAGATTTCCAAATCTCTTAATCTCTTAAAATGAATAAATAAAATATAAAAATAGTCCCCTCCCAAAAAGGGAGGGGGAAAAGAGAATAAAGGATTTATACTAAGGGCAGGTTCATGATGAACTGATCAACTTCTACAAACTCTTAGCAGCTATTAGAAAATGTATATAGATACACACACACATATATATTTCTGCAGCTGCCTTCTGCATTGTTTCCTGTAACTTTTGTAACACTGTGCTATACCTAAAATGGTGTTAAGTGCATGTAGCATGAGGACATGTACTTATGGGCATTTTTATGCATCAATCCAGAGGGAAAAAACTGAAAGATGGCAGGAATTGTCTTAAGAAAGTCATGCTTTGTACTTAAATCATTAATAGGTCATAATGATTTACTGAATTTACTACTCAAATGTCCCAGTCTTTCTAAAGTTTGCAATACACTAGAGAAGGGTCCAATTTGCAAAACAGATCCAGCTACTTGTATAAAGTTCAATGGATTGAAATATGACTCTCTTATTTTCCAATACTGGAGAAATGTATAAAGCTGAGCTCCATTCTCTATTTTGTCAAAAAAGGGTAATCCAATTGCTCTTGGGCTTTTTGTGAATTCTGATCTGGATCTGAAGTTTGCAGTTTGGGTCCCATCACTAGTCTTCATGTTACTATGCAGTGAAGCCTAATTACGAAGTAAGGCATTTATTTGTTTGTAGACCACCTTTGACATTTAAATAGCTTTCCAATTTCACAGCTCCTTAGTTCTCTTCCACTCCAGCTATGAGCATAGTCAAAAAATTACCCTTCAATAGGAAGATTAATTTCATTTGATCCATAAATAGAATGGATGCATTGTTAGTGCCTGTCGAAGGCACATGTTTTTGGTTTGAAGACCAGAAGCAAGGAGGAGGCAACAGAGAGAGACCTAAAAGGATATGGAGATTTCTCAAAGTGACCAAATCTGGGGTGCAAAAATTTGGAGGACCACTGTCCCAACAAAAGAGACTTAAAGCTTTCTGATTCTCTTTGCTGTCATCTAGTGGTCTACCAGATTGTGCAGCTTACATCTGGGAGCCTTACCAAAAACATGACACTTTGGTGCCTCCTCTGTGGAACTAAACTCATTGTGGCATAAGCATTCTTGGATGAAAGCCACTTCTTTGTATGCATATTTTAAAGTGGGCATTAGCTCAAAGAAAGCACATGCCACAACGTAGGGCTGGTCTTGAAAATGCAATAATTTTTTTTTCTTATCCTCTCCTTCAACTTGCTACCGTGTTTGTTACGTTTTTAAATTATTTTACATTAGGGCTGCAGAGTGAAATCTTTTTCAAGCACAAAATACAAACAGCCTTTTGTGTCTGATTTTAGGGTCCTCAAAATTTTTTGCAAAGCACACATCCAGATGCTCAGGTGCCCTTTTATTCAAAAGTGCTGAACACCAGCCCACTCTGCAGTGCTCTCTGTCCATTTGGGCAGAATCTGCTTAATGCTTTCTCAGCGGATTGTAATGCTTCAACCTAAGCTAAATTTACTGTGTACATCTTCCTTCCCTCACCATCGCTGAAAAGATGGGGTAGGTCTTCTAATGCCTCTCCACTGTTTTATTTTCATCACTGTAATGAACTTCTTATTCACTAATGCAATGTTTCTCAACCTTGACAACTTTAAGATGGGTGAACTTCAATTCCCAGAATTTCCCAGCCAGCATGTTGGCTAGAGAATTCTGGGAATTTAAATTCACCCATCTTAAAGTTGTCAAGGTTGAGAAACATTGCATTAGTGAATAAGAAGTTCATTACAGTGATGAAAAGTTGCCAAGTTTCAGAAACAGCTCATTAGAGCCTAATAACTAATTACTTGCTATTTCATTTTCTGGCTACCATTTATCGGCTGCAAAAATCAGGATGATGACTAGATACAGCAAAAGGACACAGAAAATTCTTTTTGCTGCCATTTGTTGGTAGTCTAGATTTTTGCACCAAAATACAATAGCATTATTTTATTCTATTCTGATGTCACAGCTGAATTTCAATATAGCCAACTTTCTTAAAAACCAACCTTTCCATTTGCTCCTCCTAAATTTATTACTGTGCGTTAGCCTGCAGATTCCAATATAAATAAAAGAACAAGATTTGGTTTGGTTTCAGAATATCTGTGTTAATTTACTCCATCCCACAGCCTATGAAAATTTTTAAGGTGACAAGAGGCAAATGAATTCCTTAGCTCCTATTTATCTTTTTGGGTATATTTTGGCTGCTATGAGATGTCTAATGTACTATTAAGAATTTAATTCCAAAAACTGTGTATGTGTAAATATGTAACAAAATTGTGTGCATTCTAATTCTTTCAAGATTTGTAAGACTGTTTTTCTACTGAGTGCAAGGAATGTTATTAGCCAAGTGCACCTGTTTCCCTGTTATCTAAGGTACTGCAGATGTCCTACAAACTCATATTACTAATTATTGCTTGAAATGTGAAAAAGAAGGACAATGGTTCAAATAAGTATGTGTTTGCCTTATTTAAGAGAATCAATAAGAAAAAGGAAACCCAAGAAGAACTCATAATAAAGATGCCGTGGAACTGAATCTTTTGTTTCCATGGTTACTGGAAGAATGGGACCAATAATGGTGAGAGGATGCTAAAGAAAGAAAACTCAGGGGAACGTTGAATCATTTAACCATGTGTTTGCTTGATAAAAATGCAGACATCAGCCACATTTAAACTGCACAATGTATATAGAACTTATTGTTAATGAAGAGAGCTGAAATATTCTCTGCCACTAAGATGGTTTATTTGTACACGGTCCTAAGTTTTGTGTGTGCGCGCATGTGTTTCCTATATGGACATTTGCTGTTTGGTTGATTATGTGTGTACAAAATATATTCCTGACAGAATATCACCAATTTTGGAAATATCAACCATCCCAGTTAAAAATAAATATTTCTGTTACAAAGAATTCACTTTGTAGAAAGAGGACGAGAAAGAAGAGAGAATACAGTGACAGAATTATAGTCAGATTAAGATTAAAAAAAAAAAATTTCTTCCTCACAAGTCTTCATACATTTATTCCATTGTATTCTGACTTTTCCAACATATTTCTGCTGCTGTTTGCTGCTATTAATAATTATCTGATAATATAATTTGTAACCCATCAAATTGGTGGCTTACAAATTCCTAGAGGATGTCATGTTAGGGATATAGGATTGTTACAGGGTATTCCTTTTTTGGCACCTACAGTAGTACAATTGGTGTACCTAAGTCACTATTACCTTGTGTACAATATAATGTATGAAAGACACCAGAGAATGGCTATTGAAATCCCTTAAATATTTCAGCCTTTCTCATCTTGGCACTCTCCACAACTTTCATAATCCTGAGTCAGAGTAATCATAGGCTATGCAGAGTGGGGAATGATTGAAGACATATTCACATAGCTGAACAGTCTGACTTGATTCCTTCTAACTGGCCATTTGTACAGTATAACTTGTTTGAGAGCCAGTTAAGCTGCTGGTTTAGAAACCAGGAAACTGGGGTTCTAGACTTCCCTTAGATATGAAAGCTGGCTGGGTGAGTCTGGGCTCATCATCTCTCACAATCCAATCCACCTCACAGGATCATTGTTGTGGGGAAAATAAGGCAAAACTATTAGGTATATTTCAGTAGTGGGTTCTAAACCCCGTCGCTACCGGTTTGCTTGTGAGCACGCGTGCGCGCATGACGCTTCTGCACATGCGCAGAAGCATCCCAGGTGGGTGGGCGGAGCCTCCCACTGCCACCGCTACTGGTTCGCAGAACTGGGCCGAACCGGGAGCAACCCACCACTGGTATATTTGCCACTTTGAATTCACATGCATGCGTGCGTGCGTGCGTGCGCACACACACACACCACACACACACACACACACATGATAAAAATTATAATAATTCAACAACCCTTCCCTGAATGTATATAAAAAATTAAAACATAATGTTGTGCTGTTATGTGTCTTGCTATTTCTCAGACATTCTTTCCTTCTGAAAAATAGGTTCTTGTTTTTCTACCTTATAGGTAGTCCTCGACTTATGAACACAATTCAGCCCAGAATTTATGTTGCTAAGTGAAACATTTGTTAAGTGAGTTTTGCCCCATTTTATGACTTTTCTTCCCACATTTGTTAAGTGAATCACTGCAGTTGTTAAATTAGTAACATGGTTGTTAAGTGAATCTGGCTTCCCCATTGACTTGGCTTGTCAGAAGGTCGCAAAAGATGATCACATGACCCCGGGACACTGGTCATAAATATGAACCAGTTGTCAAGCATCCGAATGTAAATCACGTGACCATGAGGATGCTGCAATGGTCATAAGTTTGAAAAATGGTCATACGTTATTTTTTCAGTGCCTTTGTAACTCCGAACGGTCACTAAATAAACTATTGTAAGTCAAGGACTACCTGTATTTCAATTCACATTTTTTTCTGGGTGATACTTCTGAGATTATTGTTGGACAAAGTGAAATATCTTTTTGTGTAGTTTTATATTGCACATTTTCCTGTCCCTCTGAGGCTTTATTGGTTGCCCATATTTCCCAGTCAGACAATTCTGAAATTGTCATCTTTCCCTAGGATGTCTTTCCTTGGGACTTAATTTGACCTTCAGGCTACAAGAAGATTGATTATATAACAGCATTCATACAGTTTCTGAACATATTCATATTAAGTATGGACAAGAAATTTCTCAAGGAAATTCTACTTTATCGGACTGAATGAAAACTGCTTGGGGACAAAAATAGAGTATATGTTCTACCCAGCAAAATTATTTATTAACTTGTTTCAAGGGCCCTATTTCTCTTCAGGGTTTCCTACAGGAATAGTGCTAGCATACGACTTGGTATCTACAACACCATTGTTTCCCATGTCACCACAAGTTAGAAAAGAAGATAGCCTGGCATTCACTTCTGTAAAGCTGAAATTGCTCTTACCCATTTTATAAAGGTATCTCCAAAGTTCATATCTTCCAAAACCTTGAACAAGAAAAATAAAGGTAATATAAGCTAGACCCGTGATGGCGAACCTATGGCATGTGTGCCAGAGGTGGCACGCGGAGCCATTTCTGCCGGCACACGAGCCGTTGCCCTAGGTCATCTCCACTGCGCATGCGTGCGTGTGCTGGCCAGCTGATTTTCAGCTTGCCCCGCCCACGCTGCCCCACCCCTCCCAGGAGTCTCCACGCAGCCCGTTTTGGATGCCAGGTAAGTACAGGGCTCGTGTGGAGGCTCTGGGAGGGCGAAAATGAGCCTCTCAGAAGTCCGGAAACGGGCCGTTTCCTGCCTCCGGAGAGCCGGGGGAGGACATTTTCGCCCTCCTGGAGGCTCCAGGAAAGCCTCCAGAGGCTGGGGAGGGTGAAAAATGGGCCTACCGGGCCTACCGGAAGTCCAGAAACGGGCCGTTTCCAGCCTCTGGAGGGCCTCCGGAGGGCTGGGGGAAGCCGTTTTCACCCTCCTCAGATTCCAGGAAAGCCTCCAGAGCCTGGGGAGGGTGAAAAACAGGCCTACCGGGCCTACCGGAAGTCCAGAAACGGGCCATTTCCAGCCTCTGGAGGGCCTCCAGAGGGCCGGGGGAAGCCGTTTTTGCCCTCCCCAGATTCCAGGAAAGACTCTGGAGCCTGGGGAGGGCGAAAAGCAGGCCTACCGGAAGGCTTCAGGGAGGCCTGCTAGACCCAAAATGGGGCATGGGGGGGGGTCGTGCGCGCATGTGTGGGGGTGGGGCAGTGTGTGGGGGGGTCACGTGTGCATGTGGAAGGGGTGGGGCAGTGCAGGGGTGGGGCACGCACGCATGCGTGGGGAGGCGGGGCATGCAGGGGGGCATTGCATTATGGGTGTGGGCACAAGCACACGCGCTATCATGCGTGCGCGTGCGCTTTCGGCACCTGAGGGAAAAAAAGGTTAGCCATCACTGAGCTAAACTATGATGCTGACTTCAGCTGTGGAATGCCATTTGAAATGAAAGTATTAAGGATATACGAAGATAAAACAAGAAAAAAGGGGGAGGAGAAATTGTATTTTACTCTTTTTCTTGCAATTGAGATACTTTCAGTATGGAAATATTATAATGGCAACCACCAGAAAAGTGACAAAAACAGCAGAAGGGTGGAGAGAATCACCACAGAAACTTGCAGAGAGAGGAAATACTTTATTTCCGAAAATGTTTGAGAAATTAGGTAATAAGTTAGCTGAATCACTTGATACTAAACTGACAGCTTTTGAAAAACAAATGGATTAAAGACTTGTAAAGATAAAAGAAGTTAAGAAGATGGAAAGCTCTGTAAAACAAGTGTCTGGAGATGTAAAATAATGTAATGACAAAGTGGAAATTTGGGATTTAAGACAGAAGTTAAAGACAGAGAGTCGGGAAAGAGAACCAGATAATTTGCTCTACTGAAATTAAGAAAGAAGAAATTTTGTTTGAGATTTAGAGCATCCCAGAGGATTCTGGTGAAGATATTAGAGAAAAAGTTATTAAAGTTTTAAAATTATTTTTGGATCAGGATGAGGAGGATACAGAGGCAGCAATTGATAAAAGTATGTATAATAAATGCACATTTGCGGGAATAAGAAATGTTCCAAGGGATGTCTTGGTGCACTTTGTCAGGAAGAACACAAGGGATCAGGTTTTGCAGCAGCCTTTAAATATAGGACTGAAGATTGATAATATAGAAATAATTGTTCATAGAAATAAATTGTTATTAGGATTTTGCGTAAGGGAAAAGCATGTTCTTTTTTTAACTGAAAGATTAAAACAGAAAAAGGGGATGGGACAAAATGGAAAAAGTGATTTTTAATTTTAAGTAGCAGATGTTTCAACTGAACTCTGTTAAAAGGTGAAGGAACTGTTAGAAAAAGAGGGATGGGGAAGATTCAAATAGAGGTATCAGATGAGACTATAAAAAACTTCAGCAGGAAACTGAAAGGGATGATACTGAACTAGGTGCTACAGGTATCAACTTTTCTAAATTTTTGATTAGGGATTACAAATGCTTAATGTGGATTATATATGGAACAAATGCTTCTCAAAAGAGAAAAAAGTCATTATTTGAAAAAATTAAAACTACAATTCATGTACAAGAGATACTTATTATAAAAAGACATAAACATTTGATTTATAAAAATTTGGGCGAAGAATTTATTTCAGCAGACGCTAAATGATATGTTGCTATAGAAAAGAAACAATACTTGACGATTGTAAAAATAAATTAAAATGTTTTGAAAATAATATATAAAGATATTAATTTAAAATGCTTTACGATGCAAGTAAAGCTTATATTATTACTTTATTCAATGCAATAGTGAATTCAAAAATAAGAGCCAGGGAAAACAAGCTATTATGGATGAGATTTAAAAAAAAAAGAATTAAGAAAATTTACAGAGAAGACAAGTATTTCTCAACAAATTAAGCTTTTACAATGAGAGCTATCTATGTCAACAGTAAAAGAAATAGAAAAAAATGAACTATGTAAAGCAAAAATATTGCTGAGTTTGCAAACAAATTGGGAAAGTAGCTGGCATATACATTGCAAAAAGAAAAAGAAAGGAAATGCTACTGAAATTCCAAGAGGAAAATACTGTATTAATGGACAGGGTGGTTACACCAAAAGCATATCATCAATATTATTCTAACTTGTCTAAAGGAAGTGACATCTCTCTGGAGAAAATAGGTGAATATCTAAAGAAACAAAATTTACCAAGGATTACAGAGGAACAGAAACGGATTATGAATCAGCCTATAAAAATAAGGGAAGTTTCTGAAGCTATATAAAAGATTAAACCAGGAAAGGTGTCTGGACTAGATGGATTATCAGGTTCTTATTATAAATGCATTGAAGACGAACTTTTACAATCTTTGCAAAACAGAATGAATTCTATCTTCCAGGGAGAAAAGAGGCCAGAAAGTTGGAAACAGGCAAATATAGCACTAATGCCTAAAAAGGGACAGATTTGACTTTAACAAGAAACTGTAGGCTGATATCATTAGCGAATTATGATTACAAGTTGTTTACAATGATTCCAGCTAATAGACTAAAAATAATTGTTTCACGGATTCATTTATAAGGATCAATGTGGGCTTTTACCTAAAGACGGCTAAAGGACAATGTTCAAAATGTGTTGGACATATTCGGAGCAACAATGAAAAACAAGCCATATTGGTTTCCTTAGATACAGAGAAAGTCTCGGACAATTTAAGTTTAACTTATTTACAGTTTCATTGGTGGAGAAGCAATAGAAGACAAATTAACCTCTAAAAGAGTAAATAACATTAGCTCACCTCAGATTTCTTCAGTGACAACCCTGTATACTCAGCTTTATTAAGCCCCAAACTCATAGCTTTTTTCTTTCTGCCTGTGTCTTACCTCCTATTCTATCCAAACATATGTTATTATTTTTCACCCATTTAACTTGTCTTGACTCTTCCTCCACAGAAAAAAGAAAATAAAGATAAGTCAACTTCTTGAACCTCTTCCTTGCTTTTTTATTTCTTTATCCATACATTTCTTTTCAAAATGTGTCTGGCAACTTTGCCTGTATGAAGATAATCTCCAGCATGCTTCAATTACATTAAATCTCTCTTGTTCAAACCCTCAAGCAGCAAGCTGTGCCACAGAAATTATTGTTAGAAGCCAGGAGCCCAATCAACATTTTTTTCTTCTTCTCTTACATTTGGTTCACTCAAATGGAACATGACTCACAAATCATTTCATAGTTCTTGCGTTATTTCTGCTTCAATATTCTGATATTTACCATATTTATACATTCTATAGCTTCAATATTCTGATATTTACCACATTTATACATTCTATAGCTTTCCCCTTTTGTCTCTACTAGCAGGTTTCCGAATGTTGGATCCTCCTGCCAATTTGTTGACCACTGCAGTTCTTTACTGCCCCAAAATCTCCAGCTTCCACCCAGTTTTTGTATCTGCTTGGCTATTACAGTTTATATGCTCTGTAGATGTGTTTCTGGGTCAGGTGTACACTGCTGCTGCAGCAGCTAATCATGTGGGAACCCCGGTGCTTTCGTTAGCTGCATGCAGTAGGACTCTAAAAGATCTACACATTGATTTTATATTCTTCACAAATTTTGCTGCCTCAAGGCTCAGTTACTAGTTATTTCCATTGCCTGAAGATCTGTTTGTTACTGGTTTTGATGTAAAGTCCACTGCATCTGCTCCAGAAACATAGCTATTTGTCTCCATTCTTACTCATGTACTTTGGTTCATAATGGTTCTTCTGGAAAACACAGTGTCATTTTTGGAGGAGCAGTTTACTTGTGTGTACCCAACGTCCAAGTAATGAGAAGCTTTATGGGTTGTAGTAAGTTCCCAAGGTTTAGTTTCCACGGCAAATGTTCAGAGGAGTTACATATTTTTTAGGATAGATTCTTTTCACACATATTATCAAGAATTTCCCACAGAGAAATTGCTCCTTTAGACCCAAGTCCACCATGGAGCAATTTCTTGATAAACACTGATATTGTGCTCTCCATTTCTTGTCTAGTGGGTGGAAAGGAAATAAGTCATGTCCATTCATCACCTGTGCCATACCAGTTCCCATTGAAACACATCAGCATAACTTTTGTAAAGTCTACTTGCACAAATCTTAAAGAATCAAGATCTACAAAAGTGGATTCTATGGGATCTCCCTGACTAACCGCCACCTTTTTTAAAATCAAAAGCTAGTATAGAAGTAAATAAGTTAAAGTGGGGAAGAGAGGAGAAAGAGAGATGTAACTTTCAAGGTAACCTTTCAGACCAAAAGATAACTGGTTATTGAATAAATGATGTAATGTTCTTCTTGCTGTACAAACAAATCAATATCGGTGTTATGATGCGCTATAGTTTTTATTTCTGAAGAAAAGTGCCTCATGTTGTTTTCAGAACTGTTGTAAATCCACAGTGACACACCACTGCTTTCTTCAAAGTACACCTTCGGATTGAACAAATATTTTCTGAGAATCTGAACAGAGATGCCTTTGCAGCAGCATCATAACTACAGTCTGTCTAAAAGAAGGAGACAAGCCAGGATAACTAAATGTCAAAGAGCATTTTTTTTCCTGCAGAACCTGGCAGCAGTTTATCATACTACTGTATGCAAATCTTCTAATCACAAGTTTCTTTGTATCCAAGAAGCATCTTTAGGCTTTCAAGAATGTCTTTATTTGTCCATGAATAAGCTTCATTTAACTCTTTGTGATTGCATTCTATGTAAACCTGGTGAGAATTACTCCACAATAATTGTAAATACCGGTATATCCTTAAGTGGAATTGGATTTCTCATGAGTACATGTGGACATATTTATGCAGGTTTTTTTGGCAACAGTATGGAACTGGTTTGTCCTTCCCTTCTTCCAAGATATTTTTGGAGTTCACAGTCTGATCCACTGCCTGATAGTCTTCCATCCAAATATTAACTTGAAATCTATATCTATATTTATATCTATACCTACATATCACAGATATTTTCAGAAAATTCATAGTTAACACAATCAGAGATGAGCAAACACTCAGCAGAATAACTACTGATTCTCAGTATTTCTATTGTTGTATTAAATGAAGGAAATTGAAACAACGTGTATTTCCCAGCAATATGTCAAAAGATATCTATTGGAATTTCATTTTAAAATATTACTAAGGTATGAAAGCCCTAATAGTTAATGATTAGTTATCCTTGTGAAGTGAACTTGAATTTTCTAGTTTTTCCCCCTAAATTTTTATACTTTTATATTGATTAATTAATTTTTATACTTTTATATTGATTAATTTGTAATTGCACTCATTACAAATATTTAAGATAAATAGATTCCAAATCTGGCATAATGATGCAATAGTAATTAGTTAGTTTTAATTTACTCCTGATGGGAAGGAAGGAAGATCCCGTGGTCTGGCAAATACAAATGGCTATTTCTCTTTGAATTTTTAAACTGATATAACTTTTGGTTATATCATATTATAAGGGGGCACAATGGCTCAGTGGTTAAAGACGCTAAGCTTGTCAGCTGGAAAGCTGATAGCCTGGGTTTGAGACCTGAGCACTGCCTAATGGAATGAGCTCCCGTTACTTGCCCAAGCTCATTCGAAAGGATGTAAATTGAGTAGATAAATAGGTACCACATAGGTGGAAAGGGAATAACGTTCCATGCATCTTGGTGTATAGTCATGCTGGCCACATGCCCATGGAAATGTCTTCAGATAATGCCTCAACTAAGAAATGGAGATGAACACCACCCCCTAGAATTAGACACAACTGGACAGGGGAACCTTTACCTTTATATCATATTATACCCCACTTATTACACCAGAAATAGATTTTGGATAATGTATACTTAATTTCCTAAGTTCCAAAATGTATACATCAGTGGCGTGGGCTTTCAAGGGCTACCAAACCCTTGCTCGCCTCCATTTTAATCTAAGTAGGGGCATTTAAACTTGAATTTTTGTCCTCATACTGGCTTGATTCTAAGACAGTTTAGAAAAAGCCTGTCCAGACTGAGATCCTTTGGCAGCAGCTTACAAGGTATTCAGTCCAAACTGCTGACTATCAGCTATTCTGACTGGAAAATTCCCTTGCTGCTGTGTCCTTTCTATTTCAGTTGTTTCCCTTCCTGTGAGCAGCTTCATAATTTCTTCTCATATATGAAGCTAAAAATTTGGATTTATTTAATCTCACTATAGGCCACTTGAGATTAACATAAAGCTTCAGGGTTACGGTTAGGGTTAGGGTTTTCAGTTGTATCAGGCAAGACAAGGCTTTAGGAAAAATGAACTGCCTAGAACAGAGGAGGGTTCCTGCCGGTTCGGACCGGCTCTATAGAACCGGTAGCGGGAATTTTCCCCCGCTCGCTGAACCGGCAGCGATGGCCGGCTGGACACGCCCCCAAACTTGCCTATGGCGGCGCCATCTTGTTTTTTGCTTCTGCGGAAGCTGTTTTTTGCTTCTGCGCCTGCGCAGAAGCTTGGTTTTTAGCACTGCGCATGCGCTCATGCTCGTGCGGCGTGCCCACGTGGCGCGCAAGGCACGTGCGCCCCATGTGGTGCATGAGGAAGTGAACTGGCAGCGAGGTAAGTTAGAACCCACCCCTGGCCTAGAAACAAGTTTAGGTTTCACCCCACTAGCTTATTAAGGTTGTATTATTATAGCAAAACTTGACCATGGTTATTATTAAGGATTATATAAGGTTTCATCAATATGGACCTTCTACAAACACTATTTTACTAATGGAAACCTATACCCTCATGAACCTATAAAGCCATCTGGATTTATTAAGGAAGAAAAAGGAAGAATAAAAAAACTAACTTGGAGGGAATGCAATCATTTTAATTATTTTATATAAACAAATTTATGAAATTACTTATTTTTCATAATTTATTAGCCTTTTTCTGATCTTGAATAGGTACAGTTGCTGGGCAGAGCATTGAAAAGCTCAGACTCCTGGTAGCAGATTGTTTCCCCAGACAATATTAATGCAATATGAAGTTCATCTCCATTCATATAAAGCCTAGACGCAGTTTTTAATGGCTCATTTGTATGCTGGTTTATGAAGTTCATATTTGTAAACCATAACTATAAATATAAATATAGAAGATGGGAATAGTTTTGATTAAACAAGGCATAACATAGGATGTCCATGAAGAGACAGCCTGTCTTTTAAAGCCTTCCATCACACTGCTTTTGGAGAAACCATCCCTTTCAACTTCTTTCTAATAAAGTATAAAGCACCAGGGACCGCTTCTGTGGAGGGCGGTTTTTCCATAGATTGTGGGGGGGGGAAGGAGAGCATGGTTTCATGTGGCGCCTGGATCCTGCGTATGAGCATATGGGGGGGGGACTGGTGCCAGTCTGTGGTCCAGGGGTTGCGGACCCCTGGTATAAAGGACCACAGATGCATGCATGCCCTTGATATATTAGCAGGGGTGGGTTCCTCCTGGTTCTGACTGGATCGCCCGAACTGTTAGCGACCTGCTGGTGACGTCACGGATCCGGTTCGGTCGGTGCCGGTCCGTGGGCGCCACCATCTTTCTTTGTGAATTTTTTGTGAAGTTTTTACTATTTGGAAGGTTTTTCCTGTTCTGCTGCTTGATAAAGGGCCCTCCCACCCGCCCCTGAGTTTATACTGACCTTTATTCCTTTGCCCGAAGCACAGCTGATCAGCTCCTCAGCTGTGTTTCGGGCTGATTGCAGCTACTGAGCATGTGCGGAAGCCAAATTACGTGAGGGAATATCGTGATGCGAACCAGTGGGGAAGGTAAGTGGCACCCACCCCTGACTATGTCGTCTTGTGAGACCCAGGAAGCTCACCTTCTCAGTGGTGCCCCTATCTTATGTTTTTCAAGCGGCAGAACAGGAAAAACCTTCCAAACAGTAAACAAATTCACTAAAAATTCCCCAAAAAAGATGGCGGCGCCCACGGACCAGCACCGACCGAACCGGATCCATGACATCACCAGCGGGTCGCTAACGGTTCGGGCGATCCAGTCCGAACTGGGAGGAACCCACCCCTGTGCAGAAGCCAAATTACGCAAGGGAACGTCGCGATGCGAACCGGTGGGGAAGGTAAGTGGAACCCACCCCTGTATATTAGGGAATGCAGTTTATATATGTTAGGACAATGTTTCTCAACTGTGGCCACTTTAAGCTGAGTGGACTTCAACTCAGCTGGCTGGAGAATTCTGGGAGTTGAAATCCACCCAGCTTAAAGTAGCCAAGGTTGAGAAACACTTGTTAGGGAATGTAGCTCACATTGTGACAGATCCATCAAACCCATCACCTTGCTATGATTAAGGAAAAGTCCAAGAGAATGATTGCCAATGCTTCCTTTCTGTTATGTAAATCAGTAGGTGCTACTAACATCTATGAAAAAAGTGAGAAAGAGGTACCCTCTATCTCAGAGGTATTCCTCATGGCTACCTTAACATGTATTTCTTCAGTCCTTGGGTCACTAGCAAAGTATGCTGACTAGAAATTATTCTGCCCCAGCTGCTGAGCCCTATTCTGCCTCAGTAACAAGGCCATTGAGTAGAACATATTAAAGACAGCAATTGCTGGATTCCATTGCTGCATTTTCTTTTCCAGCAAGGGTTACCTCTCGGTAGGAAAAACAATTATCAAACCCTGGGGATGTGGTTGGTGGGTGTAGTTGCGTGACTCTAGATCAGCGGAGTCAAACTGGTGGCCCGTGGGCCAGATGCAACGTGATGTGGCAAGTTTGACACCCGTGCTCTAGATCATGGTCGTCCAACCTTTAGGCTTGCCTGGACCACATCGAGTGAAGAGGAATTGTCTTGGGTCGCATATAACTTATATAAAGTATTGTTTATATATATAAATAACAAACTTCCTTTATTTTTTAATATTTTAATTATTTAATTATTTTGTGAGGCTGCATTACTAGCTGGCCAGTTTGACACATCTTCCCTAGATGGTGGAAACATGTCTTTCTCCGATATTCATTTAGAAATAAGCTTTGTATCTGCATATGCTGGAAAGGGATTTCACTGAAAAGGCTGGAAAGGGATTCCCCCGAAGCGCCATCCCCGAAGCTCCAGGAAAAGAATTCTTCCGGAGCGCCTAGAAAGGGTTTCTCCCTAAACTGAAAAAGCCTTGAAAAGTGCCCAGAGATTCCCCCTAAACCTTGCTGTATCCCACTGGAATCCTAAAGCCAAAAAGAATCTTAAACCTTGCTGTATCCCACTGGAATCCTAAAACCAAAAAGAATCCTAAACCTTGCTGTATCCCACTGGAATCCTAAAGCCAAAAAGAATCCTAAACCTTGCTGTATCCCACTGGAATCCTAAAACCAAAAAGAATCCTAAACCTTGCTGTATCCCACTGGAATCCTAAAGCCAAAAAAGAATCCTAAACCTTGCTGTATCCCACTGGAATCCTAAAACCAAAAAGAATCCTAAACCTTGCTGTATCCCACTGGAATCCTAAAACCAAAAAGAATCCTAAACCTTGCTGTATCCCACTGGAATCCTAAAACCAAAAAGAATCCTAAACCTTGCTGTATCCCACTGGAATCCTAAAACCAAAAAGAATCCTAAACCTTGCTGTATCCCACTGGAATCCTAAAGCCAAAAAGAATCCTAAACCTTGCTGTATCCCACTGGAATCCTAAAGCCAAAAAGAATCCTAAACCTTGCTGTATCCCACTGGAATCCTAAAACCAAAAAGAATCCTAAACCTTGCTGTATCCCACTGGAATCCTAAAACCAAAAAGAATCCTAAACCTTGCTGTATCCCACTGGAATCCTAAAACCAAAAAGAATATGCCTGGAATTCACTACCTGACTCTGTGGTTTCTTCCCCAAACCCAAAATACTTTAACCTTAGACTGTCTACTGTCGACCTCACCCCATTCCTAAGAGGTCTGTAAGGGGCGTGCATAAGCGCACCAGCGTGCCTACCGTCCCTGTCCTACTGTCCTATTGTCCTCATCTATCTGTATTCACCTTGATTATGTTTATGTTTATACCTATACCTGCTATCTTGTACATGTTTGACAAACAAACAAATAAAATAAATAAATAAATAAAATATATACTGTATCATATTTCAGCTTTCTTAAAGGTTTGGGCATACTTTATATAGTAATGAGAACACTTCCTGTGATTCAATTCAAAATCTGCACAATAGTCATGTTCTTTATCAGTGAATGCTCAGAATGAAAAATGGGCTATTACTCAATAGACCTTTACTCAAACACATACTGTACTATGACTACAGAAGATCTTATGGCATCATTCCACCTGACTTCTTGGAGAGGTCATCAACCAGTTGATCAACCGATCAACCAACAGTTCAACCAATCATGCTGATATTTTAACATAGTGGCTTCATACAACACATGTTTTACCTGGATGGAAATAAAAAATATTTAAAATATGTATGTAAATGAATGCTAACCAGGGGTGAAATTCAAAATTTTTCCCTACTGGTTCTGTGGGTGTGGCTTGGTGGGTGTGGCAGGGGAAGGATACTGCAAAATCTCCATTCCCACCCCACTCCAGGGGAAGGATACTGCAAAATCCCCATTCCCTCCCCACTCCTGGGGGAAGGATATTGCAAAATCTCCATTCCCACCCCACTCTGGGGCCAGCCAGAGGTGGTATTTGCCGGTTCTCCAAACTACTCAAAATTTCCACTACCAGTTCTCCAGAACCTGCTGAATTTCACCCCTGATGCTAACCCTGATGAAGTAGATACTCAATAAACAAAATATTTCTTGATCTGGTCATTATCAGAGCAATCAACTACAATTTTTTAAAAAAAGTATGGTCATTTTTGAGAACTATTGCACATGTACTACAATCATCTAGTCATTGATAATATGACCACTCATATTCAGAATTTTATCTAATAGTCCAAGCTAGAAAAGTATTTAAAGGAAACTATACATGCAGTTTTAATTCTTGTGAATATTATGAGGTTATCACATTCACAGTACTGTACCCAATGCATATTAGCATCCTTAATAACTTAATAACTGGGGCTCAGCTTCTAAGAAATGTTTACAAATTCATTTCCTTCAGTTCTCCCATAATTGGAGTGTCATGGACAGTGAATATGCCAGATTTCATTTCCTGAATAGACTGGAAGCATTTTAACTGTTTTGAGTATATTTTGATACCTCTCTTTTGAAGAAGTCACCCAAATGTAACACATCAGATGATTCCTTTAGACTATAAATTTATAAAACTCTACAGAGCAACTCCCAAGGATATAATCAAACCATTTTATACTATCTATAAATAAATGAATGAGCTGTACTTATTGTTATTTATACAGTATGCATACATATCAATTTTGGCCAACATACCTAAACACAAATTCCAGTTAAATCTATTGGACTCATTTTTTTCCCCACAAGATCAAATTGCAAGTCTACAAAGTGACTTGCATTCCTTATAATAATTTTCTGCACAAGTGCCAGGTGGATGAAACTACTAAGACTGCAATTTTACACATGATATATACTACTTTAAACTAATCTAACTAGATACCAATAAGTGTGCTTCTGTCTGCAGATCAATATTGCTGCAAAGAATGTAAACCAAGACTGACTGTCATTTCTAATACCCAGGGATAGTCTTTGCTTACAATCTTGCTAAATGTGGGTGGTTGTGTACAGGCACATAGAGGCCACTGGGTGCACACATGCCCATTCTTCCACAGACTGAGGATAGGACAAGGGATTTAATACCATTGGATTTACAAGCTATACAAATAATCTGTTCCAGGCTATTGGAATATTATTCGATGGCATTGCATTACAAACCAGATGCAAACAGGCAATGAGTGGAACTACAGCATGGAGACACTAACAGATTAAAGTGTAAAGGGTTTTACAACTATGTACATTTCCAGAAATGATTTGCTTCCTGACTGGATTTTATTTGAGGGATATGGGTTATATACACACATATACATATACATACACACACATACACATACATACATACATACATACATTGTGTGTGTGTATGTGTATGTGTGTGTGTGTGTGTGTATGTGTATATATATATATATATATATATGTGTGTGTGTGTGTGTGTGTGTGTGTGTGTGAGAGAGAGAGAGAGAGAGAGAGAGAGAGAGAGAGAGAGAGAGAGAGAGAGAGAGA
>QLTV01003654.1:1698483-1717002 GCA_003457575.1 Thermophis baileyi
ATAGATAGATAGATAGATAGATAGATAGATAGATAGATAGCTATATAATAACACACGCACATAGATAGATAGATAAAGATAGATAGATAGATAGATAGATAGATAGATAGATAGATAGATAGATAGTAGATATAGATATAGATATAGATATAGATATAGATATAGATATAGATATAGATATAGATATAGATATAGATATAGATATAGATAGATAGATAGATAGATAGATAGATAGATAGATAGATAGATAGATAGATAGATAGATAGATAGATAGATAGATAGATAGATGATAGATGTAATTATATAGCTATCTATTTTATATAACTTCATAGTCTCCTTGGACTTGCAGAAATGTAGCTAATATAGATTATTAACATAATTAAAATATCCAAGATAAACAACTAAATTGTCTATGTTAAGAAGAAGGAAAATAAAGAATTAGAAGGTAAGTCACCCAAAGCAACAACAATATTTATTAGACTAAGTATATTATTACTGACATATTTATTATATTGATAGTAGAGGATTTATAAATTAATAACTGTAGATATCATAATTGGAGTGTTGATAGATAAAATCATAATATTGAAGGGGGAATAGGAAATAGTGAATAGCAAATAGGAAGATATATAAAGTTGGTTAGTAATATTTACAAGATCTATACGATTTAAACTATATTTAAACTATATTTACTAGTGAAAGCTATACACAGTTATAAAGTCTATAGGTACAGAAAAATAATTTAGAAGGGGGGAAAAGTGTCAGCAATATAAAAAGTATTGGATGGTGATTTGGGGAAGGATTTATAAAATCTTGGGGGAACAAAATAGAATAATAAAGGAAATGACTACTATTACTACAACATCATTGAGAGCAGGGAAAAAAGCATCATCTAACCCTACAGTAGTGACAGCATCCCCGGCCAGTCAGTGTTCAATAGAAGAGATGCTGACTGTTGAAAAAACAGGTGGTACATCGGTAATACAAGCAATGAATTCTACACTAGTAATGATGCAAGAAACTATGGTGAAATTGCAGGAAGCGATAGCACAGAACCATGTGGAATTAAAATCAGATATCCAGAAATTGGATAATAAGATTGGATCGATTCAAGAGGCAATTCAAAAAAAATGAACAACATATAAAACTGGCAGAAACAAAGACTGAACAAACGGAGAAAAAGTTAGAACAGATAGACCAAAAAATGTCAACAGTAAACAAAGAATTAGAAAACTCCCTGATTCATTTGGAAATGGATCAATCTTCCTTCTATCTGCGGTTCCAAAATATGGCGGAAACTAAGGAAGAAGACCTGGGGGGAATAATGGCGGAAATGATAGCTGAGACCTTACAGAAAGACAAGCAAGAAGTGATAATTGAGTTGGATGAAGTATATCGAGTCCAAACAAATTATGCTAAACGCCATCACCTACCCAGGGAAGTGCATATTAGATTTGCAAGAAAAAAAGTCGGAGATACTATCTATAAAATTACGAGAGATGAACCAATGACATACAAGGAGAAAGAGGTTATTACTTTAAAGCAGGTTCCGAGACGTGTCCGTGAACAAAGAAGAGATTATCGGTTCTTGGCGTCCTCGTTAAATAAAAGAAATATATTATTCAGATGGATCATCCCAGAAGGGATGATAATCACCTGGGAGGGCAGGAAAATTAAAGTGGACAATATAGATAAAGCCCAAGAAGTATATGATCAATTAATAGGGATGGAAGAAGAATCAAATGGTGGAGAGAAATTGGAGTTGGTAAGACAAGAAGAGCGACAGGAATCTGAAGAAGAGGAAAGGGAAAAAAGAAATAAGGAAGTAAAAGAACCCCAAAAACAGAACGAAGGAATTAGAACCAGGACACAAAGAGCCACAAAAACAAGCAAAAACTAAACACTCGTAGAGAAATAGAAAAATGCAGAAAGAAACCAAATTAATACCAATAAATGTGAAAGGATTAAATGATGCAGGGAAAAGGAAAAGAATATTTATGAAACTAGTAAAGCAGATATTATATGTCTTCAAGAAAGACATATCAAAGAACAAGACCAAAAATATTTAGAATATAAAAAATTGGGAGAACTCCACACATCATTAGCAGGGAAGAAAAAAAGAGGGGTAGTGGTATATACTAAAAAAGAAATAAGAACTAACAAAATTTATGCAGATCCTAAAGGAAGATTATTAATGCTTGAAATCAAGATAGGTAAAATTACAATGCTTTTGGTAAATATCTATGCCCCTAATAAAAATCAAAAAGAATTCTATAAGAAAACCCATGAAAAGATAATTGAGAAAGGTTATAAAAATGTATGTATAGTGGGAGATTATAACGGAGTAGTGGACATTAAAAAAGACTATATTAGTGATAAAAAAAAGCAAAGAAAAAGAACTGCACTACCAAAAACATTCTTTGATATGACCGAATAACTTAGCTTAATAGATGTGTGGAGAGCACTACACCCAAAAGAAAAACAATTTACCTTTTATTCTAATCCACATAAGTCATATTCAAGAATAGATATGGTATGGGCGAATGGAGAACTAAGCAAAGAAATAGAGAAAGTAGAGATTACTCCGAATATTTGGGCAGACCACAATCCTTTAGCAATAATATGGAGAGGTCAAATAAGGAGGAATAAGAGATGGACATTAAATACACAAATTCTGCAAGATAATGAATATCCACAAATGATTGAAAAGGAATTAACCTTATTCTTTGAAGAGAATAATAAGCAACCTACCTAATTACAAAATTTATGGGATACAAGGAAGGCCTAAATAAACTCCAAAAGAAACCAGGAGATGAACAAATAAATGAGACACTAATTCTATCAAAACATAAATTACATATGATAGAACAAACAGAATACGCAAAAAATGTTAGGTTCATGAAACAGTCCTTTTTTGAAAATGCAAATAAGCCAGGCAGGTGGTTGGCAAACTAACTTAAAAAAGAAAAGGAGAGTAGGATGATACACCAATTACAGGATGAGGCAGGAAATCTACAAAATAATGAAGAAAAACTAAAGAAGATTGTTTCAGAATACTTTGAGAACTTATATAAACAAGATGGAAAAGAGATGGATAAAATAAATGAGTATTTGAAGCGGGGAAGTATGCCACCACTAGATGAGGAAGATAAAACAATGTTGAACAGAGAAATAACATTGACAGAATTAAAAGATGCGATTAAAAAACAAAAGAATAACAAATCTCCTGGACCAGATGGCCTCCCAGGGGAATTTTACAAAAATACGGGAGAATTATTGGAACCAATTTTATTAGAATTGTATAATGAGGTCCTATTGAAAGCAAAAGGGAAGGAGGGAAGCATATATCACCATGATCGTGAAAGAAGGTACCGATGCAAACCAAATACATAACTATAGGCCAATTTCATTGTTGAACACTGACTACAAAATCTTTATGAATATTATGGCAGGAAGGATAAAAAGAATATTGAACAAAATTATACATTCTGACCAAAATGGTTTTCTTCCAATGAGACAGATTAGAACCAACACAAGAGTAGTATTGAATATGTTAGAATACCATGAAGCGCATCCAGAAAAGCAAGCAGCGCTTGTCTTCCTGGATGCGCAAAAGGCGTTCGACAATGTAAATTGGCAGTATATGATTCGGCAAATCAAAGAAATTAAATTTGGAGAAAAAGTCGAACAAATGATTGAAACAATATATTCTTCCCAGAAAGCCAATGTAATAATAAATGGTGATATCACAAGGCCATTCCAAATAATGAAAGGAGTTTGACAGGGATGCCCACTGTCACCTCTACTTTTTATTTTGACTTTAGAAACACTATTAAATAAAATTAGATCAAATCCAGCCATTAAAGGAACCAAAATTAGAAAGGAAGAATATAAAAGAAATAGAAAAATATAAGAAGAAAGCAGGACTTAGAAAAAAAAAAAAAAAAACCAAATTATTAGTTAAAAATATGACATTAAAACAGAAAAAAGATTTAGAAGAAGAAATAGGATTACAAATTACCAAAAAAATTAAATATTTAGGAGTTAATTTAACAGCTAGATATTCTTCAATTAAGGAAGACAATTATTTGAAATTAGTGCAACAAATAAAAATAGATCTGGAGAGGTGGGGGAAATTGCAATTATCATTACTAGGTCGGATAGCAACTATAAAGATGAATGTCCTACCAAAATTACTTTACCTTTTTCAGACCATACCTATAAAATTGGACAAAAAGTTTTTTATTGATTTGAACAAAATGACTTCTAAATTCATATGGTAAGGTAAAAAGCCGAGAATAAAATTAATAGATTTACAAGACAGTAGAGATAGAGGTGGCTTTGAGCTCCCAGATTGGAGACTCTACTATAAAGCAGGATCATTAGTATGGCTTAGAGACTGGGTCAATCTGAGAAATAAAAGGATATTAAATACTGGAAAAGGATACATAGTTATGGAAAAGGATACATACAAGAAGTAGTAGGGTTACCAGTAGAATTTACTCCAGAAATTTTTTTGTTAGGGATATTTAAAGGACAATATGATAAAAATACTTAAAGGATGGCACGCATTTCTGTGGGAAAATAAACCACAAAAATACTTCTATAGACATAAGAGATTCACTGATGCAAATTTGGCAGGAGACGAAAAAAACCCACATTATTTGAAAATCCCCAATTGGCTGTCCACTATGGAGGCGATGATTCACCCAAATACGATAGATATGTGCAAAATGGTTAAGTATAAGAATATTTTTGATAGATACAGGAAATTAAAAAGTAGACAGGAGCTGGAGGAACAGAGCATAATTATAGATTGGTGGCCATACCTTCAACTCCAATCAAGATATAAGAAAGTTAGTGATGAATTCGGAATTGAGGTAGAGACGCAACAATTAGATAAACTTTTGACGGGTCTAGAAGAAAAACTGATTACAAAAATATATAACTATTTATTACAATTTATTACAATATAGTAAAGGGGACGACGATAGCTTGGCCGAAAAATGTGGGACGTAATATTCATTTGGCTGACTGGGAACAAATTTGGAACAGAAATTACAAAATAACAAAATCAGTATCCTATAAAGAAAATCACTATAAAATGTTCTATTGCTGGCATTTGCCCCCCTCAAGACTAGCGAAGATATACCCAAATTTAAATTCGATCTGTTGGAAGTGCAAAAAAGAGCAAGGTACCTTCTTTCACGCATGGTGGTTGTGCTCGGAAGCGAAGAAATACTGGAAAAGGATACATAGTTATGGAAAAGGATACATACAAGAAGTAGTAGGGTTACCAGTAGAATTTACTCCAGAAATATTTTTGTTATGGATATTTAAAGGAAAATATGATAAAAACTCTAAATATTTGATCTTACACATTACAACTGCAGCTAGGATTGCTTATGTGCAATGTTGGAGAAATGTAAACATACCCACAGAGAGTCTGATAATTATTGATATTATTGATAGGGAATTTCTCTCTATCACTCAGACAATTTTAAAGGTAGCTAAACTTCCTTCACAGACATCAACACAACCATGTCCAAGTTTGCCCTTCTGTGTTCACCCAATTTCACCCTAACAAGTGGGTTTTCTGTTGCCAATACCTGGCAATTGGTAGTTTCTAGCACTTCTTGGATAGACTGAATGTTGGTCCTGTTTCATTCAATCTAAGATGGCCCCAGACTAGTTAACAGTACTTGTGGGCTGCTGTGTGGAAGACCATCAAGTCTTTTTTCTTCTTTCTCACATTTATCCAAGCTCCTCTTTCTTCTCTATTAGAACATTCTAAACACTCAATAGTTTCTGGATGACAGTTATATATTTTAAGCCATATTTCCTGTGTTTAGAACTAGCTATTTATTTATTTATTTTGTCAAGGACGTAGTTGATAATATACATAAGTATAATATTATTTGAATACATAAGATGGGTACAAATAAATAAAAAGGAACATTTGGACAGGGACGGTAGGCACGCTGGTGTGCTTATGCATGCCCCTTACTGACCTCTTAAGAATGGGGTGAGGTCAACAGTAGACAGTCTAAGGGTGAAGTTTTGGGGATTTGGGGAGGAAACCACAGAGTCAGGTAGTGAGTGCCAGGCATTAACCACTCTGTTGCTGAAGTCGTATTTTCTGCAATCAAGTTTGGAGCGGTTCACTTTGAGTTTGTATCTGTTGAGTGCTCGTGTATTCGTGTATTTGAAGCTTAAGTAGTCATGGAAAGGTAGGGTTAGGGTTGTACCAGATAATTTTATGAACTACGCTTAGGTCATACCGAAGGCGACATAGTTCTAAGTTTTCTAAGCCCAAAATTTCAAGTCTGGTGGCGTAAGGAGCAGAGGAGTGGAGGACTCTTCTCCTAAAATATCTCTGGACACGCGCCGATGTTGTTGCAGTGGGCTTTGGCACTTAGATCATTTGATATGAGTACTCCAAGGTCTTTGACAGAGTGAGGGTCATCTGCGAGGTCGTGTCCATTCAGCTTGTATTTAGTGTTCTGATTCTTTTTGCCAATGTGTAGGACAGAGCATTTGCTGGTTGAGATTTGGAGTTGCCAGTTGTTCGACCATTCTGACACAAAGTCGAGGTCTTTTTGAAGGGTAGCAGTGTTGTCGGTGGTGTTAAAAAGTTTTACATCGTCGGCGAAGAGAACGCAGTTGCTTATAATGTCATCGCAAAGGTCATTTATATAAAGTATAAAGAGTGTTGGTCCTAGTACGCTGCCTTGGGGAATACTGCTGTTAACAGGTACGGGATTTGATAGGGTGCTCCCTATTTTGACCACTTGTTGTCTGTTTGACAGGAATGCAGCTATCCAGTTATGTAGGGGTCCAGAGATGCCGTAGGATTTTAGTTTCAGAAGTAGTTTGTCGTGTACCACTGAGTCGAAGGCTTTACAGAAGTCTATGTAAATTGCGTCTATTGTTATGCTTCTGAATATAGTTTATGAGATGTTCCAAAGAGAGAGGAATAAAGAAATCATAGTATCAGGTATCACTAATGGCTGCACTGGGAATAGTTTTTCTTTTGTCAGTAATGAGCCCGCTAACCCATATAGCTAATTATTGTCAGCTTCAGAGCCACTCACTCACCTGTGTAATATTCAAAGACGGGTGATGCTGCTGTATAAGTGGTAAGGAAGCTGTTAACATGCAAATATGAGGCTGATAAATCCTGCAGATTTCCTGAAAGATGAAACATCTTTCACAAAAGCAGGTGTTTCTATATGCCCTTGGAGAGATCTTTTGTCCTGAAGTATTCAGCTTCATTATCAATCTGGAGCAGAGTCAGAGCTCTTAAACTCAGGGTAATCTCAGAATTGAGGTTCACTGAGATGATAGTTCATTTATGCAAAGGACAAAGCAAGATCCATAAATAGGTTTTTCTCTTAGCACTTCTCCAAAGTGGTTCATAGAAGTTCATAGAATCATAGTACTGGAAGGGACATCGGAGGTCTTTTAGTCCAACCTCCTGCCCAAGGCAGAAGACCTTATTGTATCCTGGACAAATGGTCATCCAATCTTTTCTTGAAGACCTCCAATAATGGAGCAATCACAACTCTGGGAGGCAAGCTGTTCTATTGATTGTTCTTACTGTCAGGAGATTTCTCCTTAGTTTCAGATTGGATCGCTCTTTAATGAGCTTCCACCCATTGCTTCTTGTCCTGTCTTCAAGTGCTTTGGAAAATAAGTTGACCCCCTGTTCTCTGTGACAGCCACTCAATTACTAGCCAGTAGTTGGCTACAAATCCTCTGAAATCACAAGAACGAAGCTTCAGAAATGCACTAGGCTAAATACATTAATTAGATATTTATTATTAATCTGCAATATGAATCAGGAACAATCTGTGTTTCAAAGCTTTATTAAAATAATCTTCATTGTGTAATTTTCATGCTTAATTTAATTTAAACCTAATTAATTTAATATTTATTAAATCTATTTAGGTGCTTATAAATTTGCAAAGGATGTTTCTGTAGATTTCCACATATTTTTGAAATAAAGGATTATGGATGCAGAAGTGTATATTTAAGCAAGGATATCATAAAGGACACCTAGCCTCATTCAGAGATTATTAAGAAAAATTCTGTAAAATGCATAGGTAATTATTGTAAACATCACCTCTATTAATACTAGTATTAACACCGGCTTCATATATATATGGAAATACCATCAGTAATCCATATGTTATTGAAAGCTAATTAGCATATTTACACAATATAAAATAGACAACAAAATTTGCAGGCTAATTATTGCAACAAGCAAACATAAAAATCCGCCTTAGTTTATGCAAAATTTCTTTCTGCCTTACACTGTGCAGTGGTTGCTCATGACCAATGAGCTTCGTTGCTGAGACCAGCTATGTGATAAGTGACCTACTTTTAGAGCATTTCCTTCTCCAAGCTCTTCCTTCCTTGCTATCAGTCACACCAAGAAGACATCCATCCCCACTTCAGTCAACAAGTGCTCATATCTGTTGAAAAGATATCTCAGATAAAATAAAGATCCACACTTACAACATCTGTGAACCAACTTTCACTTACACAAGTCCACTTTTCTTTCAGACTCTCTTGTCCAGTGAACCCTTTTGAAATTCTGCAGCAAATTTAACAGATTTAACAGATTAACAGAGTTGGAAGGGACCTTGTAGGTCATCTAGTCCAACCCCCTGCTCAGGCAGGAGACCCTACACCATTTCTGACAAATGGCAGTCCAATCTCTTCTTGAAAGTCTCGAATAATGAAGCTCCCACAACTTCTGAAGGCAAGCTGTTCCATTGGTTGATTGTCAGAAAGTTCCTCCTTATTTCTAGGTTGAATCTCTCCTTGATCAGTTTCCATCCATTATTCCTTGTCTGTCCTTCAGGTGCTTTGGAGAATAGCTTGACCCCCTCCTCTCTGTGGCAGCCCCTCAAATATTGGAACACTACTATCATGTCTCCCCTGGTCCTTCTCTTTGCTAGACTATCCATGCCCAGTTCCTGAAACCGCTCTTCGTATGTTTTAGTCTCCAGTCCCCTGATCATCCTGGTTGTTCTCCTCTGTACTTTTTCTAGAGTCTCAATATCTTTTTATAGTGTGGTGATCAAAACTGGATGCAATACTCTAGGTGCGGTCTAACTAAGGCTTTATAGAGTGGTATTGGTACCTCACTTGATCTTGACTGTATCCCTCTGTTCCTAGGATTCATATTCATCAATAGGATTCTTATTCCTAGGGTTCATCCCTATTGTGTTCCCAGTGATTGTTAGTCACCTGACCTCTTTCCATAACAACGGGCCACAAAGCTTAATGCATGTTATATACCTTGCAGCTTCCCTTGGGTGGTACAGTATTGGTACGGTCTCCTGAGCTTGTCTTCAGTGGTGTTGGCTATTCCTGCCAGTTTAGTGTCATCTGCAAATTTGATGAGTTCCCCTTCTGTTCCCTCATCTAAGTCATTTATGAAGATATTGAAGAGTACTGGGCCTAAGATGGAGCCTTGTGGTACCCCACTGCTTACTTCTCTCCATGTGGACTTAGACCCATTAAGGACTACTTGTTGAGTACGGTTTGTCAGCCAGTTGTGGATCCATCTGGTGATGAGGTTGTCTACCCCACTTTTTTCTATTTATAATAATTTATAATAGGAATCTGCTATACAGTACAATAGATGGGTATCAATGATTATAAATAGATGACTTGATTCCATTGTGAGTCTAATAGGAACCGTATCTTTCACGTTGTGATCAGTCATAATCACTTCTTATGTAAAACTGTCTTTTCAAACGTTGTGCTCAATAGAAGTCTTAAACATCAACTCCCATAATACCAATCCAGTCAACCATGGATCAGAAGGCAAGGAAGAGCTGAAGAAGCTTCTTGGATGAGAAGCGAAATTTCTTCAAAGAAAAACCAGAAAGTCCTGTTGCCTTTTGAAAAAGCACCTTTGGGATAACATCTTGAATGTTCTTATGCTACTTAAAGTCGGATTATACAATGTTTTATATTCATCCCCAGAAGATGATTTGCAGGTTGCAGGAACATAAATATATCACTTGTCTGTGATACTGTCAGGGCTGCCTCTGTCCATTTCCTAGGAAAGAAAACTCCCCAGCTCCATAAATTTAGAGAAAAGTACTTTTACTAGGAATGAACCGAAAGCAAGAAATTCCAGGCAAGCTCTGAGGCAAAGCGCTTCAGAAACTTAACTTAAACTTAACTTAACTTAAAAACAGCAATCCTGGGGAAAAATGTAGCTGCTTTAAGATGTCATAGACAGAGGCTACTTTTACATCTCTCAGTGCTTCTTTGGGTACTCAAATGTGAAACACTGCACAGACCTACTACTTATTGTTTGCCTAGTACCCATCTCATTTCTTCAAACCACTTTTAATATCTTGCCAAAATGATCTAGAAGCTGAATGCTGTACAAGGTTGCAATTAGAAACCTTTTTCCTGTGTCTATTTTGGGACAGACAGATCAAATGCTAGAGAAAAACCCTACATTTCTCAACTGCCCTCATGCAATACGGCATTTCCCACCTATTTATCCTTCTCTGCCCTTAAAGAAAGGTACAGTGCAATCTTCTCAGGCAAAGTAGCAATTGTGTATAAGGACCGCTATGTCTCTAAAAGATAAACGTGATGTGACAACTTCTGTTCCTATCTGCTTCCTGCTAACACTAGAGGAATACCTCTAGTGTTAAAAAGGGCAAAAAAAAATACTATAATCTCTTTAATTTAATTTTAATTTAATTTATTTATTTGTCAAGCATATATGATTACAAGCAATGTATAGACAAAGTATAAACATGATTGTATATATATATAATACTATAAGCATGATTATGAGTACAAGAAGTATGAATATATGGGTAGAGGGACCTTCTAGTCCAACCCTCTGCTCGAGCAGGAGACCCTATACCATTCCGTACAAGTCTCTTCTTAAAAGCCTCCAGTGATGGAGCACCCACAACTTCTGAATGCAAGCCATTCCACTGGTTAATTGTTCTCACTATCAGGAAATTTCTCCTTAGTTCCAGGTTGCTTCTCTCCTTGATTAGTTTCCATCCATTGTTTCTTATCTTGCCTTCTGGTGCTTTGGAGAATAGGTTGACCCCCTCCTCTTTGTGGCAGCCCCTCAAATATTGGAACACCCCTATCATGTCATCCCAGTCCTTTTCATTACACTAGACATACCCAATTCCTACAACTGTTCTTCATATGTTTTAGCCTCCAAGTTTTAATGTTCAACTGATTTTCATTTCCATTTTGATTTCAATTGTACTGATTTTGTTTTATTGCTGGAGTGCCTATGAGCACAGAAACATGACATGGATGATGGTGGTACTATTTCTATTCCTACTGATCAGGGGTGGGTTCTAACTTACCTCGCTGCCGGTTTGCTTCCTCCCGCGCTGTGTGGGTGCGCCGCGTGGGCGCGCCTCATGAGTGCATGCGCAGTGCAAAAAAATAAAATAAAAATTCCCCCCCAAAAGCTGAAAACAAGATGGCGACGCATGCGCAGTGCCAGAAACTTGGCTTCTGCGCATGCGCAGAAGAAAAAAACCCGGGAAAAAATTCAAAATAAAATAAAATAAAATAAAAATAAAAAAAATTCAAAAAAAAAAATTCAAAAAAAATTCAAAAAATATATGGCAGCGTCCATGGACCGGCACTGACCGAACCGGATCTGTGATGTCATTGTGACATCACCAGCGGGTCGCTACCAGTTCGGGCGAACTGGTACGAACTGGGAGGAACCCACCTCTGCTACTGATACTCTTTGGAATTATAATATTCATTCATTCATTCAAACTGGCCAATGAAATAAAGCCATGATCCATGAGACAAAGTTTTAAAAGTACTGGATTCAAGTATCTGTCTCTCTTCAGCAATATTAAGGTAGGTATTAAAAATTAATAAAATTGCATTTCTAGCTGCTCCCAAATATTCCATCTTATTTACACTGTAAAATTGAGGAAGATATTTTGCTGAATATTCTTCAGAGAAAGATTTTAATTCACCAGCAGTTTACAGTACAAAAAAAGGCTAAAGATGCCTAAATGTTTTCTTTAAAAAATCTAAAACTCTGATGTTGTTTCTGATAAATTTAAATCAAATCCTTTGTGTGTCCCCAATGAGTTTGAATATACAACTATTCTCAAGTATGGTATTTGCATTCATGCAAAAGAGATTTCCTCAATCCCTCCCTTCCTAGATAGAAATAAGGGCAGAATTCAAGGATAAATAAATCAAGGAACAAATTATATGCCTGGGTGAAAATAAGCATAAAACCGGTATCATTCTCTTTCTGCCTTTGATTAAACTTTGAAATATCTGGAATTTAAAAAGCAAGTCCAAATAATACTATCTAATCTAAAAGAATCTTAAAAAAAATCTGATCCAAGGGTTTGTTACTTGGGTAGATATAGAACAGGGGTGAAATTCAGCAGGTTCTGACAGGTTCTGAAGAACCGGTAGCGGAAATTTTGAGTAGTTCGGAGAACCGGCAAATACCACCTCTGGCTGGCCCCAGAGTTGGGTGGGAATGGAGATTTTGCAGTATCCTTCCCCTATCACACCCACCAAGCCATGCCCACAGAACCGGTAGGGAAAAATTTTGAATTTCACCCCTAATATAGATAAATGTCTAGTTAAGAACGGAGTTAAATTTGTTTTTATTTTTTTCTGCATAATTTTGGGGTTTTGCACTTTTTATCAGTTTGAACCAAATCATCAGGGAATCTGTGGAATTGGTATTTAAAAAAAAAAAGATTTTTCCTTGATGGTAGCATATCAATCTCATCTTGTGGTCTGCAAGAATTGTATTTTTATATATTCTGTTGGATCCTTGTTTTTCTTGTTTCATTGATTTGTAGTTCTTGGATTATTAGATTGAGACAATACTGTTATATACTTTTTCGAACACTGATTACCTGAGCTTTTATATTTACAGGTAAAGGAATATTTCTATAGTTTACCTGTCTTTTTTTAATAAAGTTCAATTTTGTTTATACCCTGTGAGATTTATTTGTCTCCCAAGTGGAGAAGGACTGATACCTCTGGTTATATGCCTTGATACTATATGTCCAGGAGGTGGAACTATAGTAATTTCATTCCCCCCCCCATTTTTTACCTAATAATTGCCAGACCCTAACATAGGGTAAATTCTCTCTCATACATTAACACTATGGAGAAGGAGACAGTAGACAATGGCAGTGAAAACTACCAAGATGTTACTTCAAAGGATAGGAGGCAAGAACAGAATGTGAAGATCCAGAGAGCTTCAGTAAGGTAATTTGAGACCTCTACACTTCCATCCCACAGACTCCACCTTGCCATTACAATTACAAAGGAAGAGTCAGATTACATGTTGACACTGATGAGCATTTTGATGTATTATGAGAATAAGAATGTTCATTCTTCATGATTAAGTGGCTTTGAAGGAACTGAGAAAACATCTTGACCTTTTCACCGGATGCTTCCCTGCTTGGTGATATTTTTTAAAAGGCCTTTCTTAGTATATATGATTAAGAGTGACAGCTACAAATAAGAGCTCTTGCTCCTCTTGATACTTCTGATTTCATGATGATCGTGATGTTATCCATTCAGTCAAGTCTGAAGGGAACACAATAGAGTGAACTAGCCTACATTTGGTTGCCAAGCTGATGTCCTTGCTTTTCTATATTTGTCTCATGTTCATCATTGCTGTGTGACCCAGTGCAATCCGACATTTTATTTCTGTGCTGTGTTCACCGCTTTGAGCTATCTGTGATCCCATGAAAGTGACTTTTTCCACACATTCTATTTTTTTATCATCAATTTCCATTTTGATGTTTCCCTTCCTTACACTGGTCATGAGCTTGGTCTTTTTGATGTTTACAAAGAGGCCAAAATTTTCACTTTCTTCTTTTATTTTCTTCATCAGATGTTCCAGGCCTTCTTTGCTGATTTCAATCTTTTAGCAAATCTAATCAAAATGTTCAAGGGTAGGGAAAGTTGGAAACTTTTGTGCAACAACTTGTAGATGGTGGTATGGTCCCCAGAACTAGTATAAATAATGGAAGGCAACCACATCTTTTGAAAGTGAATTGCAGAAACTGTGTTGCTTGCCAATTATGAGTTTCTCGGGGTTTTATCCAGCGGTGCGTTGCTCCCGGTTTGGCCCGGTTCTAAGAACTGGTAGCGCCAGCGGCGGGAGGCTTCACCACCTGCCCGGGACGCTTCTGCACATGCGTAGAACTGTGCGCGCGAACTGGTAGCAAAGGGTTTTAGAATCCACTACTGGTTTTATCCTGTAATAGTTTGAGTTAGATAGAAATGTAATCTGTAGTTTAAAAGACCATTTTCTTTTATGTGTGTTGTTATTACACTATGATTTTGGGTCTACCTGTAAAGGTAAGTAGGAGTATGAGGCACACTTCATCCATAATACAGTATTGATTATCTTCTGATTTCAAAAATCCACAGATTTAAACTGGGCACAAGATTTCCCTCTATCTTTGCAAAGTACAGTTTGGGAAAGCATTTCCAATTTCTGTTACCTCACATCTTTCAGCTTTGAATGTTTATCTAGATCAGAGAAACATGTTAGGGCCATGAGTATGAGAAAATAACACCCCTTCGCCATGTTTTACTTTGGTTTTCTTTTCTTTTTGCGACCCTGTAATCTCTTTTATCAGGTGGAGTCAGAGTGACTGAATGGAGCTGAGCATTTACTGGCCAGATGCCCTTCCTGATGCCTACGTGGAGTTCATAACCAATATTTTCTCTTTGCACCCTGATAGAGAAACATTTATCGGTGCCTAGGATTGAACTCTCAGCCTCCCAAATGTGAGGCGAATGTCTTCACCTCTAAGCCACTGCGCCACTCACCATGCTTTACTTTGCTTATTTTGTGAATATAGAAGTATGTTTATTTACAGTAGTTATCTAGTCTGAATATAGAGCAGCAACATTTACCCTCTGTCATCCAGTGCCTTCCAAACCTGTACGACAATTTAACAAGTGTACTTTTTCCATCAAGAGTTATAGAAGGGAAATACACATTTCTGGTGTTTATTGGCCCTTGAGAACTTTGAACAGATATCAGATTAAAGGTTGCAAATCAAAGGATAAGCCATCCTGGAACTGCATTCATCTCAGTCCATATTACAGCCAAAGAAACCAGCAGAAACAATTTACCTATTAACTGATTAATGAATTTCTCCCAACATACTTCTACCCCGCTTAATCCGAGCATCAATTTAAATAGTGAAAACAACAAGGAGTTATCTAGAGGTAATCATTCACAATAATCAGAAATGGCATCAAAGGCTATCAGCTGAGAAACTGTAAAACAGGAACTCGGGTTTTCAATCCAATCGATCTCTAAGAGAGGCAGCATTACAAGTGATTCAGCAGTTCACCATGAATAAAATATGAGGCTTGGCCATCTGCAGAAGCTTTGCCCTTAGCTACCTTGAGTTTCATGTTTGAGGCCTGGGCACCTGCAACTGTCGCATTGGAACTAGACTCCAACTGCTGTGCTTTACACAAGAGAGAAGTGGCAACTTCACAAGGAGGAGGAGGAGGAGGAGGAGGAGGAGGAGAAGCTTAATTTCTCTCAGCACCTGCTCCTTTTTTGGCAGAACTGCAGACTGCAGCACATTTGAAAGGAATCTTATGTTAGATTTGACTTTTGTGGCTTCACATCTACTCTTTTTCTCCTTGGTTGGCTTAAAAGGTGAGCCGAGGCACATTTCCAGGGAAACAGGGCAGTCGTACTTCTGATTCAATGTGTATCAGAGTAGGTATACACATGTATTTCCATACATGTTCTAGTTCTGATTAAAACCATAAGACAAAGTCAATCAACGGTTAGAATAACTATGAAAGGAAATAACTATACAGTTTTCAGTATTGGGAATTGAAAATACTAATTGTATTACACCCAGAATAGGCAATCTGCTACTTCGCAGATGTTTTCTACTTGAGCTTCATCAATCACTGCAAGCAAGAATTTATGGAAATTATAGCTGAAAAATCTAGAGGGCACCAGAATGCTAGTGTCCGCATTAGAAAACCCCAATTTCTTTCAAATAACATAAGCTGATAGTCTAGGTTCAAGAAATATTGAAGGCTGATTTTCTATCAGAACATCTATGACTATGTTTGTACAGAATGATTGTAAAGTAAAGTGACCATCAAGGAAAAAAGAGAAACAATAGACAATTTGAGTCAGTGAATTTTCTTTTTTCTCTTCTCCACCCATTACACTTTCCACAGGTTGTCTACAAGTTCTGGAACAAGAACAATACCAAGTTTAGATCCTTGGTTTGTACCTCTCAAGTATCTGAGTAAGTTCTGGCATCTCTAAGGGACTGAACAAGACTTCTGCCTAAAACTATGGAAAGCCACAGATAGCCATGATCGGATCAAAGCTGATCAAGATGGATCATTGGTTTGACTTGGTACTAAGCATCTTATGAAGGGCATTTGTAAAAGAGATAGGGATTGTTACTACCATTAGATTTAGATGTGCCATTTTGCAGATTTTGGGCCTTTAAGAACTCCATCCCAGATAGAAGTCTAATAAGAGTAACATTTCCCAGCATGCTTTCTGAGTACCTGTTTGATTGTTTTTAGAGGTCCTGGGACTAATTGTTCAGGGCGGAAAGAATACTGAATTTTGGTGTTGGAGAAGATTCTTGAGAATACCATGGCCTAGCCAAGAAAACAAACAAATAGTTTATTAAACAAATCAACCCCAAATTCTCATTTGAGGCACAAATGACTAGTCTTAAATTATCTTTCTTGGACACATTATACAGAGACCTATCTCTCTGGAGAAGGTTGTAATGCTTGGAAAGGTAGAAGGAAAGAAAAGAAGAGGATGACCAGCAGCAAAGGGGATGGACTCAGATTAAGTATGCTGAAAGATGCACCTGAAAGACAAGGTTAGGGACAGATTTAGTGGAGAAAGTCTACCTATGTGATCACTAAAGGGTTGTCACTGACTTGATGGCAAATAATCAACTAACCAACCGATCGATCAATGAGAGTCAAGGAAAGTAGCAACCAGGAAGAGATGGAACACAATAAGAGAAAATGGTTGAGTTTCTTCTCCTGTAACAATTCTGGACTACATCTCCCAGATCACGGGTCCACATGGCCACCACTGCCTGGGAATGACTGCCTTGTCCTCTAAGATACCTGGAGGCAACAGGTTAGATGAATATACCTTAGAAAAATTCAAATAGAGAAATCTATATATGCTCAAAAATCTTCCATCATATTTCTTCAGGGTTTCTACTGGCAGTGTATTTTTGGAACCATAAAAGCACTTTGATCTTCCTATCCTGTTACATATTGTATCCTCTTTTGATGCTTTCATCATGCCAATCCTGTTTTCAGAGCTTCTGGATGCCATAAATAAAAACTGGCCCTCTGTGCAGTTTTCATCAATGCTGCCACCAGAGCCGATAGATAGCATATTTATGCAACTAATATTTATCCCTTAGTACTGTGTTTCTCAGCCTCAGCAACTTTAAAATGTGGGGTTCTCAATTCTCTGGATTCCCCAGTCAGTTTTCGCTGAGGAATTTTGGGAGTTGAAGTATTCATATCTTAAGGTTTCTGAGGTTGAGAAAAACTGACCCAATACTTATGTTGTTATGGTTATCATGTCTATACTCCCTTTCTAAGACATTTTAAAGTATAAGGTTTTTTTTTTTTTTTAAAAACAACCTCTTAATGGATGGATGATGTGCGATACAATTTCTCATGTGACTCTTCAGTGCACCAGAGTGCCTTCCCCAAATTAATGCTTTGCCATTTGAAGAAACTGCAACTCATTTCGAAGAAAAGTACCCAGCTTATCCCCAGCACTAGAGGTCGCCTCTCTCTTCATTTATTTATTAGGGATAGTAACAGGATTATTTTTTTAAACTTTGAGTCTGTCTCAGTTTTTTGCTTTCTATTTTGCTACTCTTAACTGATCATGGTATTGTGGCAGATCATCCACAGAATCATTACAGTTGTTAAGCGACTTCAGCATTCCCCTATTGCCTTTATTTGTTAAAAGCTCCCTGGGAAGATCACTAAGGGTGACCCAGAATGCATCAACTGTCATAAATACATGATAGTTTTCCAAATACCTGGATTTTGATCATGTGACTATGGGGATGCTGCAAGGGTCATAAGTGTGAGGGGCAGTCCTAAGTAACTTTTTTTAGCACCATTGTAACTTCAAACAATTGTTAAGTGAATGGTTGTAAGTTGAGGATTACTTGTAGCAAGAACTCAGATTCTATTTCCCAGCACTTTCATGTATTGTTGGATAATGTAATGAAAATGATTCTTTATGCTTACAGTATTTTAGCTGTGATTACATATACTAGAGTTTAGTAAATTGCTCGCGGTTAAGGAATAAACAAAATAGGCAGGCCATTTAGATAGATAGATAGATAGATAGATAGATAGATAGATAGATAGATAGATAGATAGATAGATAGATAGATAGATAGATAGATAGATAGATAGATAGATAG
>QLTV01003654.1:1717692-1763432 GCA_003457575.1 Thermophis baileyi
GTTGTGCTTTTTTGATGATGTTTTTGATGTTAGGTGTCCATTTTAAGTCTTGAGATATGATAGAAACTTGAAAGTCTCTACTGTTGATACTGTGTTGTCTAATATTGTAAGAGGTGGTAGTATGGGAGGGTTTCTCCTAAAGTCTACCACCATTTCTACGGTTTTGAGTGTGTTCAGTTCCAGTTTGTTCTGGTCGCACCACGAGGCTAGTTGTTCAACCTCCTGTCTGTATGCGGTTTGATCTTTGTCTCGAATGAGACCGATCACTGTTGTATCATCTGCAAACTTCAGTAGTTTAACAGATGGATCGTTTGAGATGCAGTCATTGGTATATAGAGAGAAGAGAAATGGAGAGAGCACACAGCCCTGGGGGGCTCCTGTGCAGGCTAATTGTGCAGGTATCTGATGTGATTTTGCCTAGCTTCACCTGCTGCTTCCTGTCTGTTAGGAAGCTTGTGATCCACTTACAAGTGTGTTCAGGTACCGCTAGCTGATTTAGTTTAGTTAGAAGAATGTCCGGTATGATGGTATTGAATGCTGAACTAAAGTCTACAAAGAGGATCCTTGCGTAGGTCTTTGGAGATTCAAGAAGTTGTAGGATGTAGTGCAGAGCCATATTAAAGAAAGAACCGATTTGTCCATCTCAGTTGGTTTTGTTATGGAATACTTTGTACATGTATGGTCCTACAGACTAGAGTGGTGTTGGCCACTAGTGTGGTTGTGGGTTGGATACAAAAAAAGGTGAGCATTAAGAAAGACAGCAGAATGCTTATAATTAATTTATTATACTGGTCTCTATACAGTGTTGGAAATTTTCTTCCTGAGACCACCACAGTGAATCCAACTAATGGTAAGGACAGTATTTTGTGGAAATGACTCATAACTATGGCTGGATAAGTTTTATAGCCTTTCATCTTTCTCTTCCCCCAGCCACTTAGTTTAGAGACCAGCAAAGAGGTTTGCATAATCATAGGATTAAGTGTCTAGCAGGTATTAGGTGCCTACTAAGAAAAAAGGGGAAAATAATTATCTAATGAGGTTAGCATGGAAAATTTGTTACCTTCTCACAAGAGTAAATAGCTTGTCTAATCAGCCTCTTTTCCTGGTGTTACTTAAAAAATGCTGGTCAATTACAGGATAAGTAGAAAGTTGAGCAAGAGATTGAAAAAAAGACTATGGCCTGATATTTCCATACTGTCACCAAGAAATCAACATGGATAGGGCCATGAAATCACCAAGGGGGTCACGTATGATTTGAGTGAGATTAACTTTTTCACTTATATGATCACACTAATTCATTTGTTAGATTATATCTCAGTTTTGCTCTAGAACCGTGATGGCAAACCTATGGCACGCATGTCAGAGGTGGCACACAGAGCCCTCTCTGTGGGCACGTGCGCTGTCGCCAGCTGCTCTTCTGGTTTCTGGCGTGCGCATGCGCGCCGGCCAGCTGATCTTCGCACATGCTGGAGGCCCGGAAAACCGAAGATCGGCTGGCCAGTGCGCATGCGCACCGGCCAGCTGGTCTTCAAGTTTCCAGGGCTCTGGGGCGCGCATGTTCCAGTTTGGGCACTCGGTGCCGAAAAGGTTCGCCATCACTGCTCTGGAAGCTCAAAGTGGTATAAATAGTTCTCTCTCCTTCCCTATATTCTAATAAGTCTGAAACTAGTCTGGGAAAAAGGATAAAACAAATGTTCGTGTCCGTTTGAGTGCACACACCAGAGGTGGGTTCCTCCCGGTTCGGACCGGATCGCCCAAACTGGTAGCGACCCGCTGGTGATGTCACGATGATGCCACAGATCCGGTTCGGTCGGTGCCGGTCCATGGGCACACCAACTTTTTTTTAAAAAAAAATTAGTTATTTTTTCTTCTGCGCATGCGTAGAAGCTGAGTTTCCGGCACTGCGCATGCATCGCCATCTTGTTTTTGGCTTTTTTTAAAAAAATGATTTTTAAAAAATTTTTTGCACTGTGCATGCGCGCGCCCACGAGGCGCACACACGTCCATGAGGCGTGTCCATGTGGCACGGGAGGAAGCGAACCGGCAGCGAGGTAAGTTAGAACCCACCCCTGGCACACACACACACACAGAGAGAGAAAGAGTCATATGTGCATATGCACAAGCAATAGATACAGTTGTTTATCAGAAGTCAAAATACTTTTATAATTAATTTGATTATTAATTTAAGTGGGAGATGGAGGGAATTTCACAAGGCATTTCATACTTTTTCCCCTAGTCATCAGGGTAACAGATGTTTTTAAGGCAGTGATCTTACTGAAAATTTTCAGGCAGTGCTTGACTTGCTAATGCAACTTTTCCTGAGTGTCATGTGATATATTCTTCAGGACGTACAGTACTTTCTGCAATGCTATTTAAGCTGGGAGACATGTTTTATTTCACAAATGAGCATGCAGAACACTTCCTATTCAGTGGCATCGACTCTTTCAATGCTACGTTAAGCAGTAGCTTCTTTTTATAAAACAAAAGACACGTTTCTCAGGAATCCAAATTCTTTAGAATTTCCAGTTTAAAAAAAAAAAAAAGCTGGAACTTGGGAATGCTGGCACTACCGGCAATATTTGATTTAGATGCTTAAGTTCCTCTCCTCTGAGGAAGCTCCTTATTAAAGTTTCAAAAGATGATTACAGTTCAGAGTAGTCTGGATCAGATCCAATCCTTGAGCCCTGCCTATTAAAAAGAACAAGAAACCGATGCATCTTCTTCCCGACTCTCACAAACTCACATTGCCCGTTCTTTATCTGCCATACGCTTGTACACGAATAATGCTGAAACACAGATGATACTCCAAACCTCTAAGGCAGATACTGTATAACAGTGCTTGTGTGTGCCCCTGTTCTTTTCTGAAGGAGTTAACGCTGCTCTGTACTGCAGCTGCCACTGCAGTCAGCAATGTTCAGGAATGTTCTTCCCTTTGCTCTCAGCAGTAGAAGCCCTGCCACCTGCTCAGAATAAAATGCAAAGTCATGGGCTCAGCAGGAGTTGTCCCATCAAAAAAAGAGGTGCAGAGATAAGATTGTAGGATAACACCAGGACTATGACAAGATGCTTTGCACCCTTTGTTTCCATTGTGACCATTCTAAGATAATCTTTACCACTGTGTGAACGAACCCAGTGCATATTTTACACACTGCACATTTTAAAAAGCTTTGAATGTGTTGTCACTCACTGTTCTTTCCAAGGATCCTTGCCAGTTAGTTGTTATTTATTTTTCCTCCCTCCTTCTCCACCCATGCATTCATTTAGGAGGAAGAAAAGGCTACATTCGAAGGAGGGGATTCTAAACGTTCTTGCCAGAATATTGCATTAGTCGAATTTCTCCAGATTGGTGCTCTCTAGAACTGTTGGAAATATTAAGAAAACGCTGGAATGAAAAAGTCAGCTAAATCCTTTAAGGCGCTACAAATTGCTTTGTCTTTTGGGTCAACCAACTTGAATGGAGACCTTGCTGAAAGCTGTAATATAAATACTAGCTCAAGAAAGATTTATGTAGGTTTGTGTACCAAACAAGCAGGTTTTGCATGTCCAACAAAATTAGGAACAAAACCTCTTCTATGCTAGAGGACATTCATGTGATTGCAGAGAATTTACCTTACACAATTCATCATCTGTGGCTCCTTGTGACTAGCCTCTAGCAAAGATGTGACCGTTGCATTCACATCACCTGTTTAACAGATATGATTTGTGTTTGACTACAGATTTACAGATTATGTTGTGTGTTCTTGGAATTCATATACTTAGCACAACATTGTTGATATTTGGTGGCTTTCCATAGTTCTAATTCCTTGTTAAAATAGCAATACCATATGCCCGGTCACTCTTCAGACGTTGCAAAAGAAACTCACCTGATATAGACAGTCATTATTGTGGTGATAAATTTGCCACTATTGCATAGGCAGTCATTCAGCTGGGCAAGGTGATTGGGGAAGCACAAGATGTGATGGGTTGAATGATGAAAAGTTGGGTACCTATAAAACCAACACACTCTGCAGCCAACAATCAAAGAGGTCCAATGTGGATCCACTTCAGTTTTCAAGACAATTGCAGCATATGGTACAATTGACGCCCATAAAGACAGAAAAGCTGCACTAAATTCATAGCCAAATAAAAATTGAAGATTTTTTTGGAAAAATTTCAAAGATGGTCTTTTGAATCAATGATTGACTTGAAAGGATGCTTGAGGAAACTGATCTTGACAAATTTCATTACAAATATATGACAATGTTTGCTCTTTTCAAACAAGTATACAGATTGAAGCTTGAGCTATTAATGGATTTCACCTTGCTTTAAACCCTGTGACTGTGTGACACCATTCAAAGGAGCCTGATCTAAATATTTTGAGATGACCAACTAAGAAATACAGAATTATGGATTAATTCATACTTGATAAGGGCTAGAGACACATTTTCAGCATTTTCACATTTACATCAGCAACTTCCATGCAGTTCCATGCTATTCTTTTCCAAGTCAAGAAAGAATGAATCAAATCAGCAGATTTTATGGCTTCTGTTTATGTCTGCAAAGCTTGGTAATCAATCAATCAGTCAGTCAGTCAGTCAGTCAGTCAGTCAGTCAGTCAGTCAGTCAGTCAGTCAGTCAATCACTCAATCAAGAATTTTAGATACTGCTGAATCATAAGGTCCTTTTCATAGTCACTCATATACCCTAATCACTTTCTGCTTGGACTACTGTAATATATTCTATTTGGGGTTACCCTTGTGAATATTTGCTAGCTATAGCTAATGCAGAAAATGGCAGCAAGGGCCATGAAGGTTGTGTGCCAGTATACCCAGGTAATCTCATTGCTTAGAGAGGCCACATTGCTTGTTCATCAGCTCCCAGGTAGGATTCAAGGTGTTGTCATCTACAAAGGACTACGTGACTCTGGAATTGGTTTGAAGGGCTGCTTTTCCTGTATTCATTTACCCTACAATCAGATTGAATAGGATCAGCTCCTACCAGGTCCTGTCCTTTCGTAATGCTATCTAATGGGGTCTCAGCAATAGGCTTTTGGAATAGCTCTACTACCCCTCTGTCTCCCTTCCAATAGAGATTTGGTTGGTCCTTTCTATCCTGGATTTCAGGAAAGCTGTTCAGACCCACATATTTCATTTAGTATATGAGGAGGGAATGCTTTGATTGATAATGGGGTCACAAGCATATATCCGATTGGTATTTTTTTATTGATGTCTTATTTGATGATGAGCTTGTTAGCTGCCTAGAGGCTTAATTTATAGAAATTAAGTAAGTAAATTATTAAATAAGTAGTATGAGGGCAGATTTAAAAAGTCAAACATATGAATTTGATTTGCAGCTCAAATGACAGCCATGTGGGAGCATATCAAATACTGCTTCAAACTTCAGTCTGGCACTTTCTCCATATTTTAGATAGGGAGTGTATGTTGTTATATTACTGTTATTGATAGCTTTTATTTTTATGGATTATCACAATAATAGATTTTATATTCCTCAGGTGTTACCATTGGGACTTTCTCGCCAGAAAAAATTAGAATTAGAACTTTCTCACCAGAACTTCCCCTGCCTACCACAATTCTGATTGCTGCTATTTCAAAACTTTCAGTGCACAAGGTCTGGGAGGAAGAAGTGCTGGCCTTTGCAGCATAAATTATTTCCTGGCAAGTATCGTAACTTTAAAGTTAAGTCTCTGGAAGTTGATACTAAATCATTACCAAGAAAACAAAAACAAATGTGCAAATGTGCTCATTAGGAGCTGAGCTCAGTTCAAGAAAGACCTTACGTTTAGACATTTGGGGTTTTAGGCAAATGATTTTCTCTAAGGTGTAGAGTTATAATAGCAATAGCACTTAGACTTATATACTGCTTCACGGTGCTTTACAGCCCTCTCTAAGGCAGGGGTGAAATCCAGAAGGTTCTGACAGGTTCTGGAGAACCCGTAGCGGAAATTTTGAGTAGTTCAGAGAACCAGCAAATACCACCTCTGGCTGGCCCCAGAGTGGGGTGGGAATGGAGATTTTGCAATATCCTTCCCCCAGGAGTAGGGAGGGAATGGGGATTTTGCAGTATCCTTCCCCTGGAGTGGGGTGGGAATGGAGATTTTGCAGTATCCTTCCCCTGCCACGCCCACCAAGCCACACCACGCCCACCAAGCCACACCCACAGAACCGGTAGTTAAAAAATTTGGATTTCACCACTGCTCTAAGGGGTTTACAGAGTCAGCATATTGCCCCCAACAATCTGTGTCCTCATTTTACTGACCTCAGAAGGATGGAAGGCTGAGTCAACCTTGAGCCGGTAAGACTCGAACTGCCAACCCAACTCAACCAAACTATATGTATCTGTAGAGAAAAAGTATTATGTTCAGGTAGTCCTTGACGTATGATCACAACTGAGGCCAAAATTTCTATTGTTAAGTGAGACAGTTGTTAAGTCAATTTTACCCCATTTTACCACCTTTTTTGCCATAGTTGTTAAGCGAATCACTGCAATTGTTAAGTTAGTATCACAGTTGTTAAGTGACTGTGGCTTCCTCATAGACTTTGTTTGGCAGAAAGTTGCAAAAGAGGATCACATGATCCCGGGACATTGCAATTGTTATAAACATGAGTCAGTTGCCAACTGTCTGAATTTTGATCACATGGCCATGGGGGTGCTACAATGGTCGTAAGTGTGAAAAACGTTCATAAGTCCCTTTTTCCATGCCATTGTAACTTCAAATGGTCACTAAACAAACTATTATAAGTTGAGGACTATCCGTATGTACAGTACCGTACTATACAGTAATAACCACTATATGATTAGGTAATATTCATAGGGCAGTTGTGGAACACTTTTCCAGCAATGCAAAAATGTGACTACATTTTTCCCCCCCTGTCTCTCCCAGCTCATAATCAGAAATACTTTGAGGCTAATAGAAACTGTACACATTTGGCAGAAGAGCATAATTATCTAGCATAAGATTTTACTGCAATAGAGGTCATCTGAATCATTCATTATATTTCTACAGCTTATGTTAAAATGCGGGAATACATCGCCCAATGTTATTGGCGTTTGAAGCAGTGTTAGAGTACAGTTATGCAGAACATTTGATTGACATCTCTTGGGTTTGGACTTGGGTAGTGGAGAGCAAGTAATATTTTAGAACATAACACTATGCTATTTGTGGAGATTGCATTGTGGGAGTAAGGAAATCTCTTTTATTATAGAGACCAAATGGAGTCACAGTTTGAGCAGCAGATTCTTATTGTCCAATGACAGCTTCCAGACAGATAATTTCACATCTCCAATATTTTCCTGAGGACTCCTTTATTACACTGTTCTGGCAACCAGTAATTAACATAATACTGATCGTTTTTGTTTGAAAAATTACAGTTTAAAAACATTTCATTCAATAATGAAATGAAATCCAGTAAACAACTAAACAATAAAATAAAATAAAATTTACATATTATATTTAAGTGATTCAAACACAGCTCAAAAACCAGAGCAGAAATAAGTGCAGTTTTTAATTTTAAAAGCAAAATGCTCTCCTGATGCCAGTCATTCTGTTGTCCCATCCCAGTCCAATTCAGTGATGGTTATGAGCAAACCATTTTGTCTATGCCAAATTTATCCTTTGTAAGCTTTCTGCATTAATGCATAAACATAGGAAAATACTGATACACTGTAGGAGCCATTATGGTGCTCCAGAGCCCATTTCTCATTGATCCAGGAAACTGCAAATGATTTGTGATGTGTATTATTGTCCAAAAAATATTGCTCTTTTTCTTCCTCTCTTCTTCCCCCAACTGTTCAATTTAGGGCTAAAATAGATGTTCCACAAGCAAATAAAAATACCATAATAAATTTAGGCATCAGCAAGATATGTCTTTGTTTATGCCAATTCTTGTTTACAGGCAATAAGGTAACCAATCTGGAGGTCATTTATTGGAAAAGAAAGATGTGATTGCCTTTAATCAATTCTAATATAAACCATAAGAGCATTGACTGATATATGACCCATATATTGCGAATGGCAACTTGCAATGTATAGTATATTATGTAAGAAAATATGGTGCAATTTATGTGCTATTGGATAGACCAGTGGTCACTCATTAAAAGTATTGTTTTTTTAATTGGGTCAGCGGTGGTGGTGGGATGAAAAATATTACTACATCCCTTTCTTGTATTATTTTTCCCCCTAATGAAGGCATATTTCCCAAACTATCTTTCTACGCAGTAGTAAAAACAGAAACATGCTTTTACTTTTTGCCTCTTAGAAAGAAAGCAGCCAAAGCGTGTAGTTTTGAGCAGAAAAAATGGCTAGAGGCCTCCTCCTACTCCATTTATGAAATGTGTTGCTTCCTGCAGCTGCTTTTCCTTTCTGCACAAAGATGCAGGTCATCTGTCATATTCATCTAATCCTAATGCAGTGGTTCTCAACCTTTCTAATGCCGCGACCCCCCCACAACCCCCCCCGCCGCCGTGACCGCGGGAGACTTCACCCGGATGCCGCCATTTGGGTTCTTTTACCCTCTGCGCATGCGCAAAGCGTTCTGCGCATGCGCAGAGGGTAAAAGAACCCAAATGGCAGCGTCCAGGCGGGTGGGCGAAGTCTCCCGCTTCTGTAGCTACCGGCTATCCGGCGACCCGCAGGCACGGCCGAACCGGGAGCATTTTACCCCTGCGAGTGACAGTGGCACCAAGATGGCGGGCTAATGCGCGCGGCGACCCCTGTGAAATGGTCGTTCGACCCCCAAAGGGGTTGCGACCCACAGGTTGAGAACAGCTGTCCTGATGCGTCCTTTACTTTGTCATTGTCAATCTGGACAGTTTTCAAGTTCTGCTCTTTAAAAATCAAATCAAATTGCACACATTACCTTTCCTCCATTTTAGCAGATGACCTCTTGAAGTGAGTATGGAGGATGGCCTTGAAGGACAGAGGAAAGATCTGTTACCAAGGCAACGCTCAGGTAAACAAGGCTTGAACCCAGGTTAAGCAAGTGGTCCAAAGCCCTCCCCTCCTGCCAATTATTCACATAAAAGAGGGAAGCACTTGCAACAGACTTGCAAAATTCTGTTACTATAACTATTCTAATAAAAGTAATTTTTACGACTGTACAGGGTGCCTGTTCTTCAATTTGGTCTACTTTATAGGGCTGACACATCTTGATTAATTGCATTATTTCATCCAGTGTAATCTGGCACGATTTGTAAATGTTTCTTAGTTAGTTCACACTTATTTTAAACAAAATAGAGGACATTATGACTCTGATGCACAACCCCCATTCACATATCTCTCCCAAGCGTCAGCTGTTCATCTTTTTCTAATAATGAAATAGGACCTGATATTCAGAAGAACACAATTCACATAGAATTCCAGGCTTGATGAATACAGTAGAAAGTAAAAAGGAAATAAATTTTCTTTATTTATTAAATTTATAAGCCACCCATCTTACTGTTGAAGTGACTCTGGCAGCTTGCAAAAATAAACGGTTGTTTTGCCTAATTACATTTAGCTATCAAAGAATGTCATTGACCAGATCCCTTTAGGCAACACCGCGGTATCTAACAGTTTTCCACTAAGCAAAATGTACATACAAATATAAGGAAAAAAGTGTGGGAATTTTTTTTTTTTAAGGTGAAGTATAGAAACTTACCACCACTGAGAATTTTCTTATTTTGTTTAGAGCCTTGTTGGCTGGGAATCTGGGGAGATGCAAATTAACACATGTGAAGGGCTGCAGTTTGAGGAAGCCTGGCTCGATTAATAGAGCTTCTGCAATCCTCCATCTTGTACAAAGCTGCATAGCAGATGAGTAAAAACAGCTGAGGCCCAAGGGTTCTATTCAACCCACGCAAGCCTGCCCATAAAATCCCTCTGAAAGTTGCATCAAAGTATGATTTTTTTTTAATATAACAGAAGAGAAAAATGATTAGCCAAGTAGGTTTATAATGTATGCAACCAGAGGCCATTATGCAATGTATACACAGTGCAAGGTATAAAACTGCCAAATTAATCTTCATTGAATTGATATAGTATATTCTTCATAGTAAGTCAGAAACTTTCCTCTACAATTAATTGCCATTCATTGAGAGTTCTGGCCAACATAGTGAAATTCATGAGAAGTTACCAGCCTATAAAATAAGGCTCATTAGTTTAAGGACAATATAAATTTAATCAAATTTAGATTTTGTCCTGGCCCCTTTGACTTTGGGAAAGAATAGTGGAGCAAATAACTTTTAATCATTTCTATCCCCTCCTTGTGACTGGAGGATTCTTATTTCCCTGTTTCCATATTTACTGTTAGATTTGGGCGCGAAAGAAGGAACGAGACACAGGAACAGTTCAGCACCTTTATTGTCCAGGCTGTAGCAATACGAGAACTGCCGGCAGGCTGCAGGGATGCCGCTTTTAAGGGCATCCCTGTAGCCTAGCCAGCCACTGACAGCAGTTTATTTCTCCCGCTGCTAGATTAGCCAATCAGCAGCGGATATGCAAATCTGTGCTCCGTACGTCCGTACATAACACCCCTCCCCTCTTAGGTTGTGGATAGTCCAATCGGTGATCGATGTAGGTCACGTAATCTCGTAAATAAGCGTAAGGTCCTACTGGGCCTGCGCGATTCAGTTCCTCGTGAGTTTTCATCTGGAGTGGACATGCCTATAGCTCCTCTCGACCCCGCCTGTGGAAATATCTGGAACCCGCCACTGGGCGTGGCGGCCAATGGTCTGGCGTCTTCGTCCTCCGGTCCCGGCTGACTTCGCTGGACTCCAGCAGTTCCAGGTAGGGGTTCGCGCTCCTCCTCCGGGTTTGAGAAGAGGTTCTCTTGGTCTCTTGTAGGCAGGGCCTGGATCTCGGTGGAGCCTTCTTGTATGGTCTTCGGGGCAGAGACTCTCATTGCTCTGGCCCTTTCACTGCACTTTCTTGTGGTTGGGCAGTCTCCGGTTGACGAACCCAGGAGTCTCTCAGTCTACTTCTGAGTTGGTCAATGTGTCTCCGCCACACACGGCTGTCATCAAGTTTAACTTGATATGACTTCGGCCCGGTGACAGCTATGACTGTAGCTTTCACCCACTTGGGATCCCCTGCGTAGTTTTGTGCGAACACTAGCTCATTTATTTCCAGTGTTCGGGTCACTCTGTTCGAATCTAGGGGTGTCTCCGTGTGGTAGTTGGGGTTCAGTCTGTCCAATTGGGACCTTAGCTTCCATCCCATCAGCATCTCAGCAGGGCTCCGGTTGGTGGCCACACATGGTGTGATGTGTTGGGCGAGTAGGAACTGGTCAATCTGTTCTTGCCAGTTCCCTGGGCCCATTCTGGTTAAAGTCTCTTTTGTCATTCTCACCATTCTTTCCACCCGGCCATTGCTAGCTGGACGGAGTTCTTGCCAGTTCCCTGGGCCCATTCTGGTTAAAGTCTCTTTTGTCATTCTCACCATTCTTTCCGCCCGGCCATTGCTAGCCAGACTGAATGGCGAGACGAGCACATGCCTTATTCCCAAGTCGGCCAGGAATGACTCCATGTTTTTTGCTGTCAACTGGGGTCCATTGTCCGACACGAGGACGTCTGGCAGGCCATGGGTCACAAAAATCCTTCTCAAGGCTCGTATAGTGGCTTCCGTAGTTGAGGTGTGCATGGTCATGACCTCCAGCCATTTAGAGTAGGCATCCACCACTATTAAAAACGTCTGCCCCGCCATAGGTCCCGCAAAGTCTATGTGGATTCTTGACCAAGGGGCTTTGGGTATTTCCCACTCTAATGGTTTGGTCCATGGTGGAGCCGGCCGGGTTTCTTGGCATGGCAGGCAGGTCACCACCCACTCGGTGATGTCATCCAGTCGGGCTCCCAGTGTGTGCGATGGACTCCGCTGGTTTTCCGAATGTCAGATGCTGAGTTGTCCAAAGATTCGGCGGCTCTGGCTTCTTCCACGATGTCCTTGAATGTCGCCCCTCGCCAGATTAATAACTTCTTTTGGAGATTGAGATCGCGCATCCCTAAGATGATCCGATCCTTCATCATCTCTTCGGGATTAATAAATTCACACTTGGTTGCGATCTCCCGAAGTTTGGCTACAAAGTCGTTTATTGTTTCGCCTTCTCTTTGGCGTTGATGGTAAAACTTGTTGCGGCTTACCATCGGGGTTGCTGTTGGCGCGTAATGCTCCTTCAATGTTGTCTGGAGGGTTGCCCACAAAATGGACTCGATATCGGTGGGTGCCACCAGGGTCTGTGCCATTTTGTAAATTTTTGGCCCACAGTACGTTAGAAAGAGAGCCCTCTTTCTATTGTCAGGTAGATCCTGGAAGTTGTTGGCTTCCAGGAACATGTGGAACCGGCTCATGTAAGTGTGCCATTCTTCCGTCTTTGGGTCGAAGATTGCTGGAGCAGGGGAGGTGTGCATAGCCATCCTCAAGTTTGGCCAGAGCAGGATGATGCTTGCTTCAAAAGATGGTCGCGGATGTCACGAGGTGCCTTTGTTCTGTTGTCCTTCTTTAAATCCCACCTTCGTCGCCAGTGTTAGATTTGGGCGCGAAAGAAGGAACGAGACACAGGAACAGTTCAGCACCTTTATTCTCCAGGCTGTAGCAATACGAGAACTGCTGGCAGGCTGCAGGGATGCCGCTTTTAAGGGCATCCCTGTAGCCTAGCCGGCTACTGACAGCAGTTTATTTCTCCCGCCGCTAGATTAGCCAATCAGCGGCAGATATGCAAATCTGTGCTCCGTACGTCCGTACGTAACATCTACCTTAATAGTATTATTCTCCATCTGTTAGAGGGAATTCTCTAAATCCCAAGATAAGCTGCCTTCAGAAAATTGGCCATAACTTTTCTTCTTTCTTCTTTTTTGATTTATTTTCTTTCTGTAATCTATAAGAGGCTTTTCTAATTTAGACAAAGAACCACTAATGTAACCAATAAATGAAACAGAATTCCAGAACAGCTTTAAGTGCTCAGAGGAATTTCTCAAGGTAGCAGTACAAATTTTCATCCTTCATTTTGTTTTCTGTGTCTGTGCATGTGGTTAAGACTAATCCAGTGGATCATTTAAAATATATACTATATGTAAAAGGGTGAACAGAAAATAGATCAAGGTCTAATGTAGTCCATTTGTTTATCAATAGCAACAATAAAGTTAAGGGTAACCAGAAATCTTTCCTGTGAAAAAGTTATGTGTTCCATTCTGTTTTGATGGATGGGTTGCTCAGATTATGTGAGAAGGTATCTGGGCTTCTTAATTCTAAGCATATGCTTTTGCATTAGTATTTGTATCAACTGATACCTATGGTCTTACTATTAAAATATGGTGTTTCTCTTGCACTAATATAAATATCTATCTATAATATTACTAATATCACAGGGGAACAATTTTTGAAGTAAGTCATCTCAAATGGGCTGATGTTCAGAATGAGTCCAAAATCCATGACTCTCAAGAGAATGAAATTTGGGGAAATGTCAAGGTGTCATGATGTATATATGGAAGTAGTGAGGAAGGGAGGGAGGAAGGGAAGGTGTAGAAGAGAAGACAGGGAGGCAGGGATGAAGGCAGGCAGGCTGGCAGAAAAAGGGAGGCAGGGAGGAAAGGAGGGAGGGAGGGAAGGAGGGAGAGAAGGAGGGAGAGAAGGAGGAAGGAAGGAAGGAAGGAAGGAAGGAAGGAAGGAAGGATTTCCAATGTTGTCTGAGATTATTATTAGAAAATTCAGTGGGGAAGCCAGCAGGAAGTCAGAAGTCACATCCGTTTTCACTGCTTTTTTGACTAATGTAATCATTCTGCTTCTCTGTTTAGATAAGGAAATATCTCTGAAACAATGAGCCAACAGAGTTCAGGTTGTCCAGAAAATATTTGCATCCACCACGCACAAGGCAGAAGGCTCACCCGGCAGTTTGTATATTTTTTTAAAACAACAACAGCCTTGAAATAATTAGATTTTAGGATGAAAAAAGCTAAAGCTATGGTATGCAGGTTATTAATGAATTCATCTACAGAATTATAGAGCTGAAAAAAATGTACTGAATTGTTGTTTAAATTCTAGACAGAGGCAGATTGTTGGATAACCTCATGCAGTGGTGTGGTCGCCAGATACCTCATGAGAGAACATTAAAATGTCATGAAAACTGGTGGCCCTGATTTGAACCTTTTACAAATTAACTTATTCGGTTTGGGCTTCTGAGATGCTATCTTGGGTATCACAGATATTCATGAATCCATTCTGACCCTAGGGATGTAATTTTCCATATCATGTTTACATTAAAATCAGGAGACCACTATATTCAAGCAGCAGACTGGGCTCTTTTAAAATTATTTAAACATCACTGGCACTTTGAATTCTTTCCATATGACCTGCCCCAGAGGCTGGCATGAAAAGGCATCTGTTGTGGCTTACATCACTGCAAGGGGCTCTTGGCGAACCCCCTGGACCATATTGTTCATTTTCGCAGCTGCTGCCACAGAGCCTCCAAATAGAGTCAAATGTTGGGAAAGAGAAGTCACATCCGTCACTTGCCTTGTTTTCTCCCACTGGGTAATTATGTAGTTTGCAGGAACAGATTTCATATTTTTAATGTAAGCATTATTACATTTTTCAAACCCTTTTATCTCCGGTAATTAATATTGCTACTTCAGCACATCTTACAGAAGAGTCCAATGATAATATAGTTTTGCCAAGGCAATGAAGCTCTTTTTAGCATCACACAGTTGATACCAGCTCCACTTACCAAGAAGGCTTCAGAAATACTGGTGCTTTAATTTTGTCAGTTTTTGACCTAGATTTTGTTTGAGATATTTCCTCCTCGTCTTTGGTGAATGATGAAAGTCATCCTCCTACCGGTGCCATCTTGCACAAACCAACCATTCCTTAATCTACTTTGAAATTATTATTATTATTATTATTATTATTATTATTATTATTAAGTAAATGGATGTTTGTTACCATCAGATTGTTCTCGCTGAGTTTTTCTGCTAAACTGGAATGTATACATATCTTATCACACCAAAAACAGCAAATAGGAAACAGCTACTTGGCAAAAGCTGAAATGTCTAAAGCGGTTGATTATTTAAAGATATCATTTCCNNATGTGCCATCCCATCTGTATTTTTGTGATGCTCATGTCATCTTATATGGCATTGCATTCGTTCTTGCAGATTGTCTAAACTTCATCCAAACTTCGTTATTCCTACCAATAAAGGTAGCACAACCTAGTTATTCTAAACCAGTGAATTCATTTAGTAATTCTGCTGAGCAAGATTAGCCAGGATTCTAGTATAGGAATCCACCCTGCTAAAATAAAATTGCCAATGTCAAGATAAAAGGAAAGGTATGAATAATTCAACGCCCAGTCTTTTTTACTCAGCCCTGCTCTAAATATTTTAATAGTTCTGTGCTAGGGGATATCTAGTTATTTGCTCAGGCACAGATACACAATCTATAAGTAAATGATGAGAAAGGAATCTTCTAATGCAATATGATGGAAGCAACAATCTTTTCCATTAAATTATGCCACAGATCTAATTTGGGAGATTTTTTGAAAATAATAAGTGCTAGGTTAAAAAAAATTGCCAACTCTAACGCGTTGCTTTCGTAATGATCTATTGCTTGGTCTCCCCATTTATTTTATGTTTAAGAAGACCAAAAAAAAAGGCACACTCAAAAGCATTAATTGGATTATATCATGATCAATGCTCATGTAGCAGTTTTCCTCTACATGGTGCCCCCTTGTTAGGCTGCACTTTAATTCCTAGAATTTCTCCCCAGAGGTTCAAGAGGCCAGAGTGATGGGATGAAATAGTGCTCCTTTGTGACCTCATAGTATTGTTTTTATCCCTGTTCCCCCTGGTTTCCGTGGGGGAGTTAATCATGGCAGCTTCAGTCTAGAATAATTGAAGGGTTTCATCCTTGATTCTTTAAGATCTTTCCTTGGGGGTCCTGCATTTCCTGGTTGTACATATTGCTACCCCAGCAGAGGATCCGTTCACCAGAGAATGGAGCACTGTCATTTTATCCAATTTCATTCTAAGAATTGTGAATCTAGATTGCTCTATTTTTTCACCATAATGAGAATGTAGTAAGAGAGGTGAAGTGTGTATACATACGTATACCAGTGTAGAAACTATTTTTTTCTCTCATGTGCATCAATTGAAACTATTTTGATTGCACTGTCATAAGAGCTCAATAAGAATTAATAAAAGTTATGTGATTATTGCATTGTCTTGATGTTCTTATATAAAAAAAACAACCAGCATCACACATAGAGGTAATTACTTTCATGCACACACATGCATGGACACACAATTTCCCTGCATGTATCATTTATTACAAATAATCATAATATTACAATGAAGAATCTTTAGTTGTATGTATGCTGCTCAGTGTTAACATAAATGGTCCCTTTTACACCTCTTTCAAACCAACAATCCTCTGTATCCAAAATGTAGACTTTGCTGTTTTCAAAAGAGGTGATCTTTGTCTTTCAGATGCAGATGGAGAGCTGAATCTTGTCCTGATGGGTTTGATCTTCTATGTTGTGCCATGCACTTGTGAAGTGGTTGTTTTGTTTCACCAATGTGCAGATCTGCACATTGGTGAAACAAAACAACCTGTACCTATTCTCCATCCTTCCACCCTCCCCTGCCACCATCACAACTGATGAAGTTTCTTGGATGAGAAATGAAACGTTTTGTTCTTCTTCCTCAAAGAAAAAACAGTCCGGTTGCCTTTTGAAAAAGTACTTTTGAGACAACTATGACCTGGATGACTGAGAATCTCCACAGACAAACTGAAGACTGTTAGCTTATAAAGGTATTGCCAACTTTTAATTAATTAAGCCAAATGGATAAACATCTATTGAAAAGAAACATGAAAAATAATGCATACCTCGACTCTTTTCAGCAATGGTGCTTTGCATGATGTGGTGATGTAGAACAGCAAAAATTTACATTTACTGGAATCACCACTAAGGACAGAGGAAGCTTATGCTGAAATGTAGAGCATCAATTATTATCTTTCCCCCTATGCAAATTGGGATGCCATTCTCTGTTCTTTGCTTTCTCAACCTATTTGGTCTATTTTTGGCAATGTGTAAGGGGCCAATCCAGCTCCAAAATCATATTTTTATGTGCTGAAAAAAATACAGAAGGAGATCTCTATGTGTGTGTGCATGTGTGCGTATGAAGAACACGTTTTAAAACAAATTTTAAAAGAAACATTTTTAAACCTTAAAAAAATTGAAGACAACACAGTTCACGTGTACAAGAGAGGTAGGGCTTTGATCAGTTTGATCGGTACCTCTTTACTTTTTGGACCTGTGGCTGTTTCTGAAATCATATTTTTTTAAACATATAACTTTATTGAATTTCAAAAAAATGAGAACAAAAGATATGTGAGTGAGAAGAAAAAAATTAGGAAAGGAAAAGTTAAGAAAAAAGCAAGATAAGGTACAAAGAGCAAAAAAGGAAGAAAAAGTAAAGAGAATAGAAAAGATATGACTTCTGACCGTTTTTTGTACCGACATAGATAAAAATACATCAAATTCTTATTTATTTATTTGATTTCTATAATCGCTCATCTCAACAAGTGACTCTTACTCTAAAGTTCATATCTACATTATTTCTATAATCCTATATAATTCTAATTCTAATCATCAAATTCCAAAATCAAAATTTCATTTCTTTTTCATAAAAAGTCCAAAAGTAGTTTTTACGTAGAAATAAAATTGGTTAAAGTCTTTTCTTTAATCAAAGTTGTCAGTTTTGTCCTCTCCACTAGATGCATTAACTTTACCATCCATTCTTCTATTGTAGGTATTCGTAAATCCTTCCACCTTTGTGCAAATGGAAGTTTCCCTGCTGGTATCATATATAAAAACGAAGGTCCATAAGATCTTTCAATCAATTTGTCCATTAACCCCAAAAGAACCCAGTTGTACACAGTACAGTTACTGTACTTTTAAAATCTCCTGAATCAAAATACGTATTTGATACTAATATTCTCTAGCTTTTGGATATACTATACAGTTGGATCAATGGGAGAATATGTGGAAGAAATGGTTGAGATTTACAATGAATTATAACCTTAAAGAGAACTTTTATAAAATGATGTGTCTTTGGTATTTGATAACAGATAAATTATCAAAAATACTCTATATAGTGGAATTTCAAATATTTACTGGAAATGTAATCAGGTTGAAGGTACTTTTTTCATCCTTGTGGCCATGTAAGAAAGCTGAAATCACATATTTTTGTAAGCTCCTATTTTGTCTATTCTGGCTAGGAATATTGGGTGCTGAAATCCAAGCCATGGAACATTTCCAGAGTAGCCTTGATTTTGTCTCTGACATTGAAGTACCTTTCAACAGACTCCTATCTATTGAAAACAAAGGAAGATCAAATTTTGATCAACTTATTTTAGATTGTAACTTGTCAATGAGATCACAGGATGAAAGAATGAAACCAAACGAATCAAATACCACGAAGGCAAAAGTGCATTCTTGGGTTGAGGTCTCATTGTTCTCTCTTGTCATCATTAGTCATGCTGCCAGGTAACAAACCAGAAGATCACCAGCAGATCAGAATGCAAAGGCCCATAGTGGTGATTAAACACAGTAAGCAAAGATGGAAAATAACTGAAATTATCTTGGACACTAACAGAGTGTCAGGCCTGGAAACCATTTTGGGTCTTGGATCTTCAGGCCTGCCACATTTGGTGCTGTGGGAAACTGGGAGGGGGGGGATTGGATGGAGCTGGGGAGATATGTAGTCAAAATAACATTCCTTTCTCCGAGAGTCAAGGCCACTCTGGCCTGCACCTGGAGGGGTGTGACTGGGAAGCATCTCCAGTTGGGACGGTGCTTTGATTGGACCATGTGATGGGCATGTGGGTGCTGGGGCAGGGACTTGGACTTTCTTTTAGGTTGGGAAAATCCGGACGCTTTCAGATTCAGGTTTTCCCAGATGTGTCAATATGACATCTCTAATAAAATGGAACCTTGAGAAAACTCAAGCCTTGGAGTTTTCTTTTGTTGGGGGTGTTACTTGTAACCCTGACACAGAGAGGAAGAAATATTATTTAACACAAATCTTTAAAATGGAGATTCTCAGTCTCGGTGATGGTTGCCTTTAAAATGTTTCCTCATGAGAACTGACTGAGACGATTGTCCAAGATAATATGTTATTTATCTATGATGGTGATAGATTTGATTGGCAAATAAAGTTAAATTTACATGCCATGATGCTCATTGGACTGTGACAATGACGGTTCTTCAGGTTTAGATTATGAATCACTTAATGGCATCATTTTCTTTCTGCCCCACTTTTGATATATGTTCTAGTGTGTCAGCATTGGTTGGGAGTTTGGCTTTAAGAGGCATAGGAGGGAGGGAGGGANAAGGAAGTGGAAATTATAGATTCTAATTATCTGATTCCCAATACACTTGCCTTTGAGGGGTCCTTGGCACTCTCTGAGTTTGGTTGTTTTCTTGCAAATGTTTCATTACCCAAACTAGGTAGCATCATCAGTGCTAGTGATAGCACTAGCATTGATGATGTTACCTAGCTTCGATAATGAAATATCTGCAAGCAAACAGCCAAGCTCAGAGAGCACCAAGCACCCCTCATTTCAACCTTGAGCTACAAATATTCTCCTTTATTGGTATACTTGCCTTTGTTTTTCAAATGTGTTGGGGTTTTAATTTCATAGTTGAATTCATAGTTCATATCACTTAGTCCCAGCCAAAAGATAGGGTTTCCTTTTGACTGCAATGCACTGGCCCTTATTTCGTGTTCTTGCAATTTATATTTTCAGTTCAACTTTTGACTGATAATATATATCATCACTTGTGTTGACACATAGAGAGATACTTTCTTGTTACAGTGTGACTGGTGGTACTTTTGGGGCTGAGGGTGAGTGAATGACTTTAGTAGAACAATTCCTTCAAAGAGACCAAGCGAAAGCTTTTTTGTTTCTTTAATATGTGCAAGTATATTCACAAGTATTGGGGGGGGGGGGACAGAATAATATCCACCAGTGTGTCCAAACTCCCTAGTAGAAAGTCACTCCTTCCCTCCTGTTCTCATTTTGTCTCCTATTCTCATCTGAGAACATATATCATATGTTCTCATATTGGTCTCATTCGAACATATCTCTATCTCTATCTCTATCTCTATCTCTATCTCTATCTCTATCTCTATCTCTATCTCTATCTCTATCTCTATCTCTATCTCTATCTCTATCTCTATCTATATCTATATCTATATCTATATCTATATCTATATCTAACATATATCAATATGAGAACATATATCATATGTTCTCATATTGGTTTCATTCGAGACAATGATGAATCCGCATACAGACGGGAGGTTGAACAACTAGCCTCGTGGTGCGACCGGAACAATCTGGAACTGAATACATTCAAAACCGTAGAAATGGTGGTAGACTTTAGGAGAAACCCTCCCATACTACCACCTCTTACAATACTAGACAACACAGTATCAACAGTAGAGACCTTCAAATTTCTAGGTTCTATCATATCTCAAGTCCTAAAATGGACACCTAACATCAAATACGTCATCAAAAAAGCACAACAAAGAAAGTTCTTTCTGCACCAACTCAGGAAGCTCAAACTGCTTAAGGAGCTGCTGATACAGTTCTACAGAGGAATTATTGAGTCTGTCATCTGCACCTCTATAACTTTCTGGTTTGGCTCTGCAACCCAACAAGACAGACACAGACTTCAGAGGATAATCAGAACTGCAGAAAAAACAATTACTGCCAGCCTGCCTTCCATTGAGTACCTGTATACTGCACGAGCCAGAAAGAGGGCTGTGAAAATATCCACAGACCCTTCACATCTAGGACAGAAACTGTTTCAACTGTTTTCCTCAAGAAGACGCTACAGGGCATTGCACGCCAAAACAAACACACAGAGAGTTCCATCAGCCTGCTAAACAAATAATTCCCTCAACACTGTCAAACTATTCACTAAGTCTGCATTACTATTACTATTAATCTTCTCATCGTTCCTATTAGCCATCTCCTCCCACTTATGACGCATGACTACATGACTGTAACTTTGTTATTTGTATCCTTACGATTTATATTGATTGTTTCCCAGTATGATTTGATTGCTTATTTTTACCCTATGACTATCATTAAGTGTTGTACCTTATGATTCTTGATGGGTGTATCTTTTCTTTTTATGTACACTGAGAGCATATGCACCAAAGACAAATTCCTTGTATGTCCAATCACACTTGGCCAATAAAGAATTCTATTCTATTCTATTCTATTCTATTCTATTCTATTCTATTCTATTCTATTCTATTCTATTCTATTCTATTCTATTCTATTCTATTCTATTCTATTCTATTCTATTCTATTCTATTCTGTTATGCCCAAGATACTAACTTTCACTATCTCTCTCCCAGAACTACTAGCTAACCATCAACTCTGGTTTTTAACTACCATTTCTGCCCCCTCACACACTTTCTCCTTCCTCCCTGATGCCCAGTTTTTCATTAAGAGATAAGAATGGAACTGGCTGAATTAGTTTGGAGAATGTTTAAAGGCTTTCATTGTGCATCTTTTTTGGACCTTGTCAATCTTCTCTCTGCATAGACATTGCGAGATGCACCTCCGTCTGGGGCTTCTGTCCAGCTCTTCCAGGTCTGTGGCTTCCCCAAGGTTTCGAGGTGCCCCCTCTGCAGGCAGCCAGCTCTCCATCTGCCTTGGGTTTGGGGCAGGGGTGAAATTCAAAATTTTCCCCTACTGGTTCTGTGAGCGTGGCGGGGGAAGGATACTGCAAAATCCCCATTCCCTCCCCACTCCAGGGGAAGGATACTGCAAAATCCCCATTCCCTCCCCACTCTGGGGCCAGCCAGAGGTGGTATTTGCCGGTTCACCGAACTACTCAAAATTTCCGCTACCGGTTCTCCAGAACCTGCTGAATTTCACCCCTAGTTTGGGGTGAATCACATCCCTCTGCCTGGCGTTTGCTTCTCTTCACCCGGGAAGCCTCCAGGCAAAGTCTTCAGACCTCTTCTCCCTCTAGAGCCAGGAAACAGCAACTGCTCTCTCCACTGACCCAGTAATTCACAGCAAGTCTCTCTCCAGTCACCAATTTCCTGCACAGTCATTCGAAAACACTTTCTGCCTTGATGCCTCAGAGCAGCACAACTCAAAACTTGGCAACATGTCTCTCTTTCTTTCTTTTCCCTTCATATGGTTCAAATCCCCAGAATTTCCCACAGCAACTGAAGAGGTGGGTTTCCCCCCAGGGCTGTAAAACCCCAAGGCTTGTATATTACATTTGGCCAATGAGAATCTTGCTTCCATCTGCCCCACAACAGTCCTGGCAAAAAGCCAGGGCAGCTCATCTGTTCTCCTAACAACACAGCTGCCCTCCAAGGTCATACCTGAGCTGCTTCTCCTTGTTTTGTTTCATCCCCCCCCCCTGGCTCCCACCAGCAAAGCAACAGCCAGTCCAGTCACAAAGCCATGTACCACACCTCTCCAGGATATCTGTCTCTACTCTGGCCTGTCAGGTCTCCCAAATTGCACCCATCACCATTGTAATAAAGTCTAGTCACCTTGTTGCTGATTATTTTCATCTTTTCCATCCTTCCCAGCCTTATGAACTTCTCCAAAGTTATCCAAAGGGCAGACTTTGCATAACATACCCAAAATGAGCCTGGTTGTTTGTATCTTGAGTGAGGAATCTAGATTATTTTGTTCTATGATATGTCTTGGCAATCTATGGTTTTCTCAAGAGTATTCTCCAACACCCTAACATTCAAAAGTGTCAATGCGCTTTCTATCCTGCTTCTTCAAAGTCATACTTTTTGCTTCTGTTGTAAGGAATATCCTTCTGGGTTCAGTTCCAAGTGGGGAAAAAGACACTGGATTCACGGAAGTTGCTTGGAAAGAAAATTTAATGGTGGACAGGAGCACATGGCATGGGCTCCTGAACAGAAAAGGTGGATCACATGCTTCCAGATGTTGGGTGAAGAGAAAAGGAAAAAAAGATGCTGAGTCTCTTGGTTTTATGACCTCTGTTGGGCCCCATCTCTTAGTTTCATGTTCCTGTGCATGTAATGCATTCCGATTGGCTGTCAGACTCCAAGGGGCATGCTGGGGCAACTCTTGTGGGCTGTCCTGAGTCCCAGGCTTGGCTGATGTAATCTTCCCAGGTCCCATGTGGTGTAATGAAAGGGCTTTGGGCAATTCCTAACATGGCTCTGTCTGAAGGAGGTAGATCTTTGTTATGTAGAATAGACTGGTCCAGGCTATTAACAAAGGGGGGGGGGATGAGTGAGCTGGGCCATTCCTTGATGGCCCATTGACAAAGGTGGGGGCTACTAAGAGTGAGTCTGTTTCCTTTCTAAAAGCATGTTTCTCAATTTCTCTAGGGATATTCTATATAATATTCTGCCTTTTCAATTTTTCCTAGGATATTTCATTTTTCTAGGAGAGGGGTGGGTGCTAACTTCCTACACTTCCATACAGCATCACAGGGAAAACCACTACTTGCATAATTCTGATCTTGTAGGTATCAACATGTCATTGCATCTCAATATCTTTTTCAAGGCCTTCGTGGTTACTCTGTCAAGTTCTAGTATGCAGCATATTTATTGATTGTTGGTTCCTTTATTGTTGACGTTGATCTTGAAAGGCAAAAGGTCTTCACCACTTCAATGCCTTTATTGTCACTTCTAAGACTGGTTGTTCAATCTGTGGTCATCAATTTGGCCTTCTTTATATTTAACCGTAGTCCCCTTTATTTTATTGTGCCCCTTGAGCAAGTGATTGATGTTCTTTCCTTCAGTTTTAAAGCCATATTCATTTTCTTTCAACTCAGACTCTCCCAATATATATTTACTGTATCATACAGATTAAATAAATAATGAGAAAGTATGCAGCCTTATTTCTGCTCTTTATTGGAGGATATATAATAGCAGAGATTCACAACAAGCAGGTGCAGATTTTTATTTTTATTTTAGAATGACTGAAATTATTTTTCTTTGTTTCTGCACAATATGGAAATGGACAGAAAAGAAACGGAGCTCTTGTATGTGTAAAGGAGAATGGGCATTTTGTCTTCTGTTCCACAGATCTGCCACTAGAGGACACCATACATTCAGCTAACTCAGATAACATGCATGAAACTTAGTTTAAGCTAGCATTTCTCAATCTCAGGAATTTTAAGATGTATGGACTTCCAGTCCCAGAATTCCTCAGCCAGCATGAAATCTACTCATCTTAAAGTTCCTGAGGCTGAGAAACATTGACTTAAGCATTAGCATAAAATAATTTGAGAGGATTCAAAGCTCATAGTAACTTCCTATACTTCTGAAACTGATTGACTTTTTAAATAAAAATATGTACCTTTAAAAAGCGTCCAAATTATTCTGAATGATGCCTTTGCTAGAGGTCTTCAGTCACTAATTCCTGAGGTAATGTCCCAAAGGTGCTTTTTTTCAAGAGGCAACTGGACTTTCTTGTTTTTCTTTGAAGATGTTTCGCTTCTCATCCAAGAAGCTTCTTCAGCTCTTGGATGAGCTTCTTGGATGAGACAACCATGACCTGGATGACTGAGAATCTCCATAGACATCCTGAGGTAATGGAAACAGCATAAAATGTATGGTCCTACAGTGTGGATAAAGGCATATGCTGGCTGGCTTTAGTTCATTTGCTGTGATCGTTCTTGGTACTCCATGGTCATTACCCATATTTGTGTGGCTATCTGTTGTGTTCAGTGTGGATAGAGCTGCTTGGGCTTTCCAGCCCATAGGATATTTCAAGAGACTATAGCAGAGGTGGGTTCCTCCCAGTTTGCACCGGTTCTATAGAACCGGTAGCAAACCACTGGTGACGTCACAGAGCCGGTTCTGTCGGTGCCGGTCCGTGGACGCCGCCATCTTTTTTTTTTGGAATTAATTTTTGTTTTGGATTTATTTATTTTTTTGCTATTTTTTTTTTCTTCTGCGCATGCGCAGAAGCCAAGTCCCCGGCACTGCCCATGTGCCGCCATCTTGTTTTCGGCTTTTTTTGGGGGGGGGATTTTTTGTGAATTTTTGGTACTGCGCATGCGCACGCAGCCACGCGGCGCGGGAGGAAGCGAACCGGCGGTGAAGTAAGTTAGAACCCACCCCTGGACTATAGGGATAAATTGGCCTGGAATTCTGGGAATTGCAGGTCCAGGATGGGTGGGTGTCAGACTGGAGAAGACTGATCTATGCCTATATGGTCATCCCCCAAAGATGCTGGAGAAGACAGTGGTATTTCACTTAGTGGCAGAGCGAGAAAGGGTCTGCTCCAACAATCAGCAAAATGTCTTGGTGCAATGTGTCTGTTGCCACAGGCTTGGCAGATGCATGGAAATTTGTCTAATTTTTATTAACATTAATAAAATAATTAGAGGCTTTTGTAAGCTATGAATTAACTTTAGCTAGATTAGCTGTGCCGTTGCCTTCAAGGAGTAACATTTCTTTGATATCTGGCAGCAAGAGCTAGACAGGTCGGCCGCAAACCCTCCATAGGCTGACCACAAACGCCTCTTACAGACTAGCTGACAGGATGCAGCTTTAACATTGGGCTAAGGTAGATTGCAAGCGAGCCCATTACTGGAATGAAGGAAGGTGACGTGATTTAGCTTAAGGAGTGGTTGGGGTATCTAGAGAAGGGTGTCTGGAGGTGAACAAAGTTTATCATTAGCACAGTAAAACATGTCTGGGGTAGTCAACTTATATGATAATGAAGTGGTATTAAAATATTATGGGATGGCTTTGCTTTACGCACGTGTGACTGTCATGTAATTTTGTAACCAATCAATTTCTTACTTTTGTTTCCTGTAAGTAAATTATATAAAAACAACTGTGTCTAGTTTTGAGAGCATTCCTTAGGTGTGACACTCAGAGGACTCCTCTTCTGCTTCTGTACAGAAATAAAAGAGTTTTGTCTTTGACCCTGTCCTTGACCCTGTGTGGAAATTGGATTCTTCACAGGTTCCTGTACATAGCCATCCTTATGGCTTACAGGCTTGTCTATGGTTTAATGGCCCTTACTGCTCCTTAAAGTTCCTTCTTCTGTTGTTTCTCCTGGTAGACCCAAATCTTGCCCTCTTGTTGTTTTGTCATATATCCTTAGTTAACTTTGAATGATCTCAGAATCTAACAGGTCAGAACTGGTTAGTATTTGGATGGGAGACCACCAGCAAATGCCAGGACTGGACTATATTAGGACACCCACACCCACACCCATCATCCTGGAAGAAGGCAATGGCAAAGAAAACTAGATTGGCACACTTATCAAGTCACTTAGAGTTGCATTTAACTTATGGAAGACTTTTTCTCACCCATAAACCGTGCTTCTTTATTAGGCCAGCCACTAATGTAGGGCCAAAATGGGGGGGGGACCTGATATCTTAACCACTACACCAAACTGGCTCTGTCTATTTTGCATGTATCAATGTATATCCTATAGTTATATTAAAATAGAAATACAATTTGTCAGGCCATAATGGAGAAGTATTCAATCTAAATGACAAAGATTGAAATGTTGGTGTTATAAACAGCTTGGACAATTTTAGCCATACTTTAAATACTTATATTTGAAATGAGATCGAGTACAGCCAACTAATAACACATTTCCAACATTTTATTATTCTACTCATTTATCTCTAAAATGTTAAAACAAATATGTAAATATATCAGAGATGGATATATGCAGTTTCTAAAAATCAAATCAGTAGTATATATTGAAGATCTCATTAAGAGCCACGGTGGCGCAGTGGTTAGAGTGCAGTACTGCAGGCTACTTCTGCTGATCACCGGCTGCCAGCAGTTTGGCAGATCGAATCTCACCAGGCTCAAGGTTGACTCAGCCTTCCATCCTTCTGAGGTCGGTAAAATGAGGACCCAGATTGTTGGGGGCAATATGCTGACTTTGTAAACCGCTTAGAGAGGGCTGTAAAGCACTATGAAGCGGTATATAAATCTAAGTGCTATTGCTATTGCTATCTTCATTTGATCTTTTTGCAAATTAAGTTATTCAGCGACAACATAACTTCCATTTCTTTTTTCTCCTTAATAAAGGTGTTTCCTTAGTATAATTCCTAAATAGCTCTAAATTGTAGCTTTAAAATGCGATGTATTTGTTTCCCAATCAAATATTTTACTGAAGAGGTTTGTACTCTCTGTGAACTTTAAGCAGAGCAGGGCTGGCCCAAATAAACCTTGATTGTTTAATGAAGTACTTAAACAACTGACCTTAGACATCCCTTCAACTGAATTGATTGTATTAGAATGGCAATTACTTTTCTAAACTGCTACATTGTAGCTTGGTTGACTTCATTTATGACACCAATTAAACAAGCACCAAATGTTAATGTTATTTGTTCACTCTTCATGAATTAGGGTGAAGCTCAGGTAATGTTCATTGCCAGAGAACTGCAAAAGTTTAGGAAGTTGGGTGCATCTATTTTCCCAGAATCACTTCTGCAAATCTGTATAAAGTGAAACTGAATTGAAGTTGGAATGCGTTTTACAATATAGAGGATTGCCTTTGAAGTTAGGGTAGCTATACTGCAGTGCAGTAGTGGGTTTCAATTATCTTCGCTACCAGTTCGCTATTGGGAGCACGCGTGGCAGAGACATCCGGGCGGGTGGGCGGAGCCTCCTGCCGCTGCCACTACCGGTTCGCCCGATTCGGGGTGAACCGGTAGCAACCCACCACTGCTGCAGTGGCCAAGGTACTGATGCTATGCCAACCAGGTGACAGGTCTCCTCCTGCCTGCTGCTGACTGGCTCCCTTCTAAAATTTTGTCTTGGCGTTTAAAACCCTAAAGCCAATGTTGGCTGGGACAAGGGAGTTCCAGATTCAAGTTTGTCATGGAGCAAACTAAGTAAGTTTGGGTCAGTTAATATCTCTCCATCTGTGGTGAAGATCAACTAAAAAGAGGCATCCTTATGTGCTGCATAGCAATTCTATCCGGATAATTAAAGGAAGGATGGCTACATGAACTGTTTGAGACCATGCATATAACAAGCCAAATTGCCCAGGTGTTAAGATTTGTTTCAGAGTGATACTGTTTTGATTCTTTCCAAAAGAAATTGGAACGAGAGAATGCCAGCGGGCCCTGTGGGGCAAGAATCTCTGGAATGGTTGTGTTTCAGGATGACTGTAGTAAAAGTAAGTTTTTTGTCTGTGTTCAAATCTTTTTTTCCTTAAATCTGGCAAGCATTGAATTTGTTTTGATTTCTTAATTATTCATGATGATGACTGCTCTTAATATTTTATACTACTTTGGAAACTATAGTATAGTTTTTACTTTATTGTGTAAACCTTTTTAGGAAAAAATAGTTTGAAACGCAGCCTGAATCTTAGATATTTGAGAAAATAATATTACTCCTCCTCCATTTTGGAAAAGATTACGGCTGAAAGTAATATTTAAACATCCGGATGACTGTACCAACAGCCATAACAATAAAAATCCTTTAAATAATATAAGACTTTCTCATTACTAATACCCAAAATCTTAACATCATCCAGGCAACTCTGTACCACAATCTTACTGTGTTGGAAACTGGAATGATGTAATAAGGTTATGATGGCCCTTCAGGAAGAGCAGTGTAATTATTAATGGCACCATATCAATTTGAGGAGAGATGGTGTCCCTTCAGGGTCACAGCTGAGTTTGGTATTAATTACTATATTTTGAAATGAAGAGGAGAAGGAGAAGAGGAGAGAAGGTTTTGTTTCCCTGGTGATATTAAGCTGGGAGGATAGCATGGCAGATCTTGTTGACTGAGAATTAAGACTGAAATGAAGCTTCTAAGAGATTGTCCTACCAAAATGAGGCCTAGTAAGCAGGGCCAGCTCTAGACTCTCTAGGCATTTTCTCTTCTTTTCTCACACAGAAATGTGATTTAGAACATAGAATCATAAGGTGGAAGGGACCTCAGAGCTTCTAACCCAACTCCCTGCTTAAGGCCAATTTCCCCCAAACAGTCACATTTCTCTAATTTTCTGTTATTCTTAATTCTGATTTTTCTGCAGCTGACTAACTTTCTAAAATTTGGATTAACTCCAACCATTCAATTAATTGACCTAAAACTGATGCAGACTTTAAAATTTAAAATATTACTGTCTTCGGTAATTGGGGCGAGCCTGCTAGCCAATCTGCTGGTACTTCTGAAAAGGGTATGCACCAAGTTACTCATGACCAGGAAGGAAGCAAGAATAACAAAAAACAACAGGAAATTAGAAGCCTTTTCTTCATTAATTCCATCAAAATGTGAAAAAAAAAAGAAAAGGGTAGGAGGAAGAGATGAATGCTGTTGTTACCTTAAAAAAATGATCCTCCAGTCATTTAATGCTAGAGAGAAAAGTTATTAGCCTGTGCAAGTCAGGCAAGTCATATTCTGGTTCCCACTATGTATATAGCAACAATTATATTTATTTATAGTTATAATTAATAAATATAACTATAAATAGTTATAGTTAGTTATAATTATAGTTATAATATTTATATTTATAGTTATGTTTATCCTCAAGCCAGTGAGCTGGCCCACACAGTGCACCGTTACCACTTTTCAAGGGTTTTCTTGATCAGGTTGTTTATTGGGTTGGCATTTACTGGGATGTAAGTTTCTTTCTCTTCCAGTAATTCTTTGGCTTTCTGTATATATTGTAATCTGTCCATAATAACCATGGTTTGGCCTTTGTCTGCTGGGAAGATGGCGATGATTTGTCTTAAATATATTTTTTTTATAATTATAAATACAGTTGTTGCTGTATGTGTAGGGAGAACCAGAATATAACTTACCCCGGGTACCAAAATGTCTAGAATGATTTCTGTAAGCATTTTTTCCTATGTCTGGCCAATTCTTTCCTCCTCCTCCTGACAAGGCAGAGAGATTGAAGAGGAAGGAATTACAAGAGAGTAAGCAGGCACACAATGCAGAATACACATTGAGAGAAGCATATTTGGGGCTGCTGATGGCTACCACATTCTTTTTCATATGTATTCCCCCTGTGTGCCTGTTTGCTCTGGTATAATCTCTTCTTCTCCAATGAATATAAATACAAACATAACTTCCCTTCTTGCTAATCTGGAGTGAACACTTCAAAATGTGGGGCAGTGAGGTAAATGAAAGCAGCCACAGGTATGTGATTTCCCATTTAGCAACTGCTTCACTTAACAACAGAGCTACCGATCCCTATTGTGATTGATAAATGAGGACTACTTGTATACTCTGGGAAAAAGAATTTAATTATTTAATTAGTGCAAACCAGAGCCCTTAAAAATCCATGTTTGCCACAAATTAAAAGGCCCAGTTTTTATTTAAAATGCTTCCCTTTCTTTTGCATCAGCTGCAGACACAAACTGGAAGACATATTGATTTTATGATAAAACAGTCTTGAATGCCAGGGCATTTCAACTATAATCTTATTGTGCCATGCTTCATTTTAGAAAATAAATTTATTTACCCCTTGCTCTTTTTATTTTCAAAGCAAGTTGAACCAATGAAATATAAAACAATAGCACAACCTGATCAAGTTATGCATGCAGAGCGTTTTCTGACCTTTCTGACTTTCCTGATTTCTTTGCATTTTTCAGAAGTTCAAGGATTTCAAAATTGGTTCTGAGGCAAGTCCAGGCTCCAGTTAACTCCTCTTCCTGGATAGAAGAAAACACTTAGCTAATTGAAGACTGAAAACCTATCTGCTTGCCAATGAAGGGGGTTGACCTCTCCTGACCACCCTTCAGCCATGATCAGTTTGCATTGTTAACCTCAACCTATGGTCAAACTGATACTTGTTTCTGGTGCTGATAGGATGATGAGCAGTGATACCAGTGAGAGGAAAATATAGTTTGATGGATGTGCCCTGCACTTTTTGCATGCAAAAGGCAAAACCAACTTTCTTTTTCAAGCAACATCTACCTCAGACCATCTCTCTCTCTCTCTCTCTCTCTCTCTCTCTTCCCCCTCCCCCCCTCTCTCTCTCTCTCTCTCTCTCTCTCTCTCTCTCTCCATGAATTTAGAATGAATGTACTTAATTTGCCTTAAGATTAAATGTTTTATGATCTTTACTGAAGAGATTTCTATGATGGTGGTAAAGCAACGCCCCACTGTGTTTGGTAGCCTGAGAAGTTAAATCTTTAGCACTTTTGGGAAGGAAAACAAAAGATGTCTTCTAAAAAAATGGCCAGAGTTAATAAAATGCAGGTTGTAGCTTTAAGGTATCAGGCAAGGACCAGGGAGAGCATTTCCCTCAGCCATAGAAGTTCACTAAAATAATTTAGGGCCAATAACTTTTTGTCTCTTTCTCTCACAAGATAGAGAAGAATCAAAGAAAAAAAAGGATATTAATGTCATAAACCAAACCAACAGCGCATTTGGTTGGCCTGGTTTTCCTGTACCGCTGCCCTTCCAGTATGCAGATAAAACTTTGGAGAAGGCCATATTAATTTATAAACTCACTTCATCATTTGTGGTTACTCCAGTAAAAAAATCTCCTCTCCTGATTTCTCCATTTTAATTTTTGAAAGCAAGAAACTAGGCAAGCACGTTCCCCTCCCCCCCCAATTCCTTCATGAGATTATTCAAATGAGATTATTTTTGGAACTCAGGAACATCATAGTAATAGCACACAAATGGACATGATTAATTTTTCAAGTTTTAAATGGCTTCTTTCAATTGTTTCGTTTTTACATTCTGTGACTTAATTCACCTTACATATTTCAGTTTCCATTGGAAAATGATGGGAAATGTGTAGTTTATTTTCTATGTTTTTTTTCTGCCAAATTTCAGCACCACAATTCCATGGCTGAGGACTGTACACAGCCTCGGGCTCTTGTATTATGCACTGTTACCCTGGAAATTAATTGTGAATGGCGTTCATCTGGGTTTTACAGAACTGAAATGTGGACTCTCTCATAGGTTTTGCCCATCGGCTGCCAGTCTTTTTTGATGCTGCTTCTATAAAAACTAAAGATGCAAAACCACCCTCCTACCCTACTGGGATGCATTAAAGCAATGAAGGAAATGTCACTGAGTTCATTTTTTATATACAGTCTGGTGAAAAAAGCAAAGCAGCTGAGCCAAAATATGTTCATGACCGAGGCACAAAGTCCTAAATTCTTTTCTACTAGAGACTTGACTCCTGAAGTTACACTCTAGTTGAGAAGCACAATGCCAGGCTACTGGCATCCACTTCTTACCAGAATCTACAGCTGTTCTTGTCACCAGATGGTAGGTAGGATAGGGTCACAGATAGTAAGTAGGGAAAACTTCATCATACAAAGCTTTTATTTCCATCTAAAGGTTTTGTTTTAACTTCTGGCTTTCGTGGAGATTTCCTACTCCTCCCCTTTTCTGATGCTGAGTATTATTATGACATTTTAGGAGGCAAACACTGCTACAGACAAACCCAGGTCTTAGATAGCAGATATCTTAAGCACCTGTGCAAAGGGTACTGATTATTGGTATCAATAGTTTATATTCTGATAGTCACATTACTTCAACCCTATTTGAGTTTTAGTATTGCTACAAATTAACTTTATATTCTGCCAATATTCCTAAAAAGATTTCTTTAATTCATAATAGACAATAGTAAATTAAGATAAGGAATCCATTTCTTGATGACCCTATAATGACTTTTCTCCTTTTACTAGTGTTACATTATATGGTCATAAACAAATAATAAGGCATGGTTGCAAATTAAACAAAACAAGATTCCTTCAAGATTTCACTGTGGTGATGTGAACACAAACCTGAAGAGGCAGTAATATAGGTTTCTGGAACAGTATCATGATGACAATCATGTAAGTGATGCTTGTGATGCCACCTTGTCCCCCTTGGCAGTGATCAAACTTTCTTAAAGCCAAAACAATTTGGAGTAATTTTCTATTGGCTCTCTTTCAATTTGACATCCTTTGAAGAGAACAAAATTGGGTGATCTACCTCTGGGAAAATATGCTTGATTTATAACCTGGGTATTTTAGGGGAAGAATAGACAAAGAGCAGGTGATATAATGTGTGCCAATACACCATCATGCAAATTAGTCAAATTATATTATTTGTATCATTTGCATAACAACATGATCCACATGACATACCTGAAGATTCTTATGATGCCTGTGCTGGGATGCAAAGTGATAAGGGACCATTTAAGTACAAACATCCAGGTATTTTTAAAAGGATAGGCAGGTCAACCTGGGTTACTAAAAACAGAAGATGCTCTTATGGCTCAGATGCATCAATAAAACCTAAAGCATAATAGAACTGTTAGTATATGATGTGTTATAGACTTGTTGATTGCTTTACATCTCTTGTAACTGGGTGTGGGATTGCAGCTTACTAGACACATAGGTTCCTCTAGAGTGAATGTTCTTAACCATGTTTTTTGAAAGTTGCACTTGTATTTTAAGCTGCAGGAGGAGCTCCAAGTAACCAAACTACCTGGACCAGTGGTGGGTTGCTACCGGTTCAGACCGGTTCTGTGAACTGGTAGCCGCGGCAGCGGGAGGCTCCGCCCACCCGCCCGGACATCATCAAAAATGCTCTGCGCATGCACAGAAGTGTTGTGCGCACGCAAAGCGCCCGTGCGTGCCCGCGCACACCTGTTCCCGAACCGGTAGCAAAGGTAAGTAGAACCCACTACTGACCTGGACATATGCCATTTTGTCCCTAATGTAACTCTCTATATACTGTTCAGATTGTGAAAAAGATTGTTGTCAACAGTATTGCCTTCTCTCTTATATTACCCAGCTAATGTTCTCCATGATTTTTCTTTGACCATGTTTCCTCCCCATGGGCAAAGGGAGCAAGTGACATAATGTCTTCATATACTGTATATGTATTGGTCACATGGTATAAACTGAGGGAAATTGCATAATTCTCATCATATGCAAAAATCATCATCATGCATGGAATGTCATCATGGCTTGTACTGGATGCCTTTGCTTCTCTCAAATTTCTGAAGCTAAAATTTACCTAGCACCCTGTTTCCCAACCTGTCTCCCACTAAAAATGCACAAAATAATAATACTGCATATCATTATTTTCTTCCCAATGTGCTTCTAATGACATTAACCAACAAAAAAGAGGCAGTACAGTATAATGGTTAATGTGCTAGCCTAGAAACCAGGAAACTCTGAGTTCTTGACCTCACTTAGGCATGAAAGCAGGCTGGGTCACTTCAAGCAAGTCATTTTCTCTCAGCCCAACCAATTTTATAGTTATTGTGGGTAAAATAGGTAGCAGGAGTATTAGGTATGTTCACCATCTTGATCAAAATATATATTTTTTAAAAGGTGGGTTAAATAGCACCAATAGTAATAGGCACCTTGGGTACAATCCCAAAACAACTGAAACATCACTTGAAGTGTTGACAAATTCACCATCAGTCAACTGCAAAAGGCAGCTTTACTCAGAACACTTACATCCTGCAACAATACTTCTAACACAATCAAACATCAACATCTGCCTGTCTCAGGTTCTTGGGAAGGATTTGATAGGTGGATAAAAATGCCAAATCCAGTCTGAACATCCAGCTGACTATGCAACAAACCATAAAAAATCAAGTGTCTATATAAAGATGGCGACTTACAGAATCTTCTAGTGTCTTCCCAGCTACTGTTGTGCCAAAATAACAGAAAGACTTTATATCATTTCAGTGTGCTTAGGTGATGCTCTAAAGGCAGACTATTGGCCTAAGACTCAACTTTCCTTACTTCTGTGTGCCAAAAATTTGGGGGGCTCTTAGATGGCAGCCAATAGTGTCTTTGGTGTCTCTTTGCTACCATTTGGATTTTTGCAGCTCAGATCTGGAAGTCCTAATCTTTCTCCTGTTTCTAACTGGGAATTGGGTATTGCTCAATCTCAAAGGTGCTTTTTCAAGAGGCAATTGGACTTTCTGGTTTTCCTTTGAAGACGTTTCGCTTCTCATCCTGAGCTGAAGAAGCTTCTTGGATGAAAAGCGAAACGTCTTCAAAGAAAAAAACAGAAAGTCCAATTGCCTCTTGAAAAAGGTTGTCTTGGGACAACCATGACCTGGATGACTGAGAATTTCCATAGATGTATTGCTCAATCATTTATTTTATTTCAGAATAAAAAAAAAAAAGATGTCTAAGTATTTTAAGGGATAATTCATTGCTCCACCTCAGCTTCTCAAAACTGCAAATATCAGAATTCTCAGCTACTATGTGAATTTAAGGCATAGTAGATCCCGCCTATGAAGTGACTACTAGTTTAGGGAATGCTGCCCTATTTAGCTTTCAGTTGTATTATTTGTTTTCCAATCTGGGTAGAATCCAGAAGTGATTGGTTTCTTATTGCGTTTATATCGGTTTAGCTCATTTGACTTCCAGGGGATTAACTTCAATGCAATTATGCAGGATTAAGTACTTTGGGGATCAAATTTCCTGTCACTTAAGCACCCAAGAAGACCCAGTCTCTGTTTGAGGGCGACTACGTTTTGAGAACGCTTTCTTTTAAAGCCAAGGACAACAAGAGGATAAGATTTCACCTCTATATTGGATTTCCGAAACTGATTCTTAGCCAAAGCAAACTCTTTCTAATGCTTATCATTGTAACAGCGAAAACAAGTAGAAACCTGTCACATCTGGAACAATTGGAAACCTCCCAGTGTTCCCCCATGCATTTTACTTCCTCTCAGATGAACTGCTGAACAGTATTTGAGGTGAGTTGCAGAATATTTTTATTGCATTTTTTTTTTAAAAAGAGCTTATTTGGAGATTTGAGGTAGCAGAAATGTAATAAAGATTGTAATAGACAAGACACAATAGGATTATTAAAATAATCCCTCAAGGGATAATACAATTACTTTAAACTGAATTTTAACAGTGGATGTTTTTAATCGCCTTCTAAGTTTGACTTTTCTAGATTGCTTAGCTGACAATGCCTACACGTGTAGACATCAAAACTCTATACCTAATTTAGAATAATCCATCTGGCACAGAAATTTAAATAGCTTTTCTTTCTTCTTCTTGATTACTTTGCAGAATTTTTAGTAATTTGCATTCTCTTAAATGATTGCAACCAATGCTTGGTGAAGAAAATAAGGAAACAGATGTAACAGTTTTTATTATCCTGTGACACAAATTGATCTGGGATAAACAATATAATTAAAATATTCTGTTAATATGAAGATTAATGCTTGCATCCCAGTGTTTCTATTAAGAATGCAAAAACCACCTTATGCAGTCTTCAATGCCATTTTCTTATCTTTGGTGTGTTCTACTTAACCAGTTACATGTGAGTTAGGATCACTTAAGTTCAAGGACTTAACTGGACTGGACTGTTACACACAAAAGAGAAGCAGACAACATACCAATTCATCTAAATTTGGGAAATAATTTACTTAGGGATGTTACTGTGAATAATGTCTTTACCATGAGTACCATTCATAGGACACTTGCTGCATTTTCTTGCATCCTAGTTAGGAATATTTGAAACACTAGTAGGAATGTAGAGGGGTTTTAGCAACAATAAAGGAGGGTATCATGGAAAAGAGAAATTAGGAAAGAAATTAGCCACCTCCTCTCCCTGTTTCCAACTGAGAAAACTGTTTGCTGCATTTAACAGGGATCAAATGTTCCAAAGGGAGCAGTGCTAAAATATTTTATTTTATTTCATACCAAATCACTGAATTAAAGAAAAAGAGTTTTAAGTATGTGACCTCAAAATTAAGAAGTATAATTTAAAAAAAGTGGGGGGGGGAGGAGAGAAAAAAGCCTGAGAAATTGCTATATAAAAATGTTCACAAAATGTGACCATATTGTCCCAGAGTTGATTTGAGGGGGGGGGGGGGTTGTAGAAAAAAAAGCCTAATTCAAATGTGACAAAACCAGATACTGTATCAACAATCCATTGCTGCAAATGGTGTGCCGATTTGTCATTTTAGTGATATATAACAATTCTTATTCCGACCCTCCTGTTTGACAAATGAATATGGTAGCTATTAATATCTGATGATTTCCCCTACTGGGAAAAAAATGTCAACACAGGGCAGTTGACCAAAAACCATATCAAAGATCTTACTGATGTTAGCTTGGATTAGAACAAGACCCAACTATATGAGGTTTTTTTTTAGATTAACAGAGTTGGACGGGATCTTGTAGGTCATCTAGTCCAACCCCCCACCCAAGCAGGAGACCCTACACTATTTTCGACAAATGGCACTCCAATCTCTTCCTGAAAGCCTCCAGTGATGAAGCTCCCACAACTTTCAAAGGCAAGCTGTTCCATTGGTTGATTGTTCTGTCAGAAAATTTCTCCTTTAACTGAGTTAATTTCTCCATTAATTGAGTTAATGTTCCAACATTCCTCAGTTGCATCTTCATCAGGAAGGGAACAGTGATTCATTAAGATACAGTAGAAACAAAGCTTTTTCTCTCTGTAGCTACCTCAATTTAGATTTGTAGGAAATTAACATCTTTTTTAAAGCAATTCACCACTGCTTTACCAAAAAGGGATATTTGGTCTCCTTAATTTGAAGGTCATATCCAGGTCCACAGACCAAATAAACAAGTAAACAAATAATTTTAATATGATTTTTCTGCAAAAAAGAGTTATTTATTTAATAGCTGCAATTAATTTCTTCACAATCTCCTATCACTTTGAAGCAACAATGGCATCTGAACCAAATAGATGGAATAAGAAATCCTTGAGTAGAATCAGCTGCCAAAAAGCACTAAATTAAAATTGTTTTTTAATTGTGCAAATATTTGTAAAATGGTTTCCTTAGAACAGAGTCGATCCAAACTAGCAAAATTTGTTTACCCAGAAAACCAATCTATTCACTTTTTGAAACCTATGCGTATGCTAATTAAGTAAGCTTTGGATCAGTAAAATAGCCAAGATGATACCTACCTCACAATATTTCCCAGATATTGCTCATGGCATTAAATGGAGGTGCTAAAACTTATGCCATCCAAACACATACAGAGAGACATATCCCAATAGCTGTCAGAGTTTCAATGGGGTAAAAATAAATTTCAAACTGAGCCCAAGAGAGCTGAATTCTGAATATCCATATGTTAGCTAGTGGCAAAAACTGGGATAAAGGTCCAATGATAAGCTATTTTCATGTATGTAACAAAAATCTTGTCAGAGAAATTAATTAAATTTCCTTTAAATTCTTTGCAATAATGTGATGGAATGAACATAAGAAGGACTCCAACATGTAAATTTATCTTGGAGTTATATTAATCTTAATTACAACTTTCTTACCCTCAATACTCAAAGGAATCCTAGTCCATCTGTCTAAATTGTCTTCATTTTCCTCAAAAACTGGCAATCAGTTAAAAAGTACCAGTTGAGAAAACTTCCTATGAATTTTTACACAGATATACAAAGGAGATGAAATATAAAATCTTTATAATGAGATATACTCTGGATACAGGGATATGTTGGGCTGGCTCCCTTCTCACTAGAACTTCCACCCATAACCCTCCTACTTCCCACACTTGGGGAGAATCTCTTTGGTACTCTGTCATCATCCACTTAATTCTGGAAAAAGTCCTTCTCTGCATACTTTATTCGAGAAGAATGAAGAGGCAGACCAAATCTTCTGACTTTCTTGGTAGCTTGACAAAGTAGGAAATACAGGTAGTCCTTGACTTACAACCAGGGGTGGGTTCCAACTTACCTCGCTGCCGGTTCGCTCCTGTGCCGCGTGGGTGCACCTCGTGGGTGTGCGCATATGCAATAACAAAAAATCCGGGGGGAAAAGCTGAAAACAAGATGGCGACCGCATGCACAGTGCCGGAACTCGGCTTCTGCGCATGCTCAGAAGAAAAAAAAATTCAAAAAAAATCAAAAAAAAGATGGAGGCGCCCACGGACGTGACGCCACCAGCGGGTCGCTACCGGTTCAGGTGAACCAGTCCGAACCGGGAGGAACCCACCCCTGCTTACAACCACAATTGAGACCAAAAAGTCTATTGCTAAGCAAGCCAACAAAAGTGCATATAGTCAAGTCTATGGTTTTCCCAGTTGCAATGTTTGGCTGTGAAAGTTGGATCATAAGAAAGGCTGAGCGCCAAAGAATTGAGGCCTTTGAACTATGGTGCTGGAGAAGACTCCTGCAAGTCCCTTGGACTGCAAGGCGAACAAACAAGTCAGTCCTAGAGAAGATCAACCCTGATTGCTCTTTAGAAGGCCAGATCCTGAAGATGAAACTCAAATACTTAGACCACCTAATGAGAAGGAAGGACTCACTGGAGAAGAGCCTAATGCTGGGAAAGATTGAGGGCAAAAGAAGAAGGGGACGGCAGAGAATGAAGTGGCTGGATGGAGTCACTGAAGCAGTCGGCGTGAAGTTAAATGGACTCCAGGGGATGGTAGAGGACAGAAAGGCCATGAGGACAGAACATTGTCCATGGGGTCATGATGGGTCGGACACGACTTCGCAACTAACAACAACAAAGCAAGACAGTGTTAAGTGAGTTTTGCCCCACTTTACGACTTGTTTTACCAGTTGTTAAATGAATCACTACAGTTGAATGACTGTTAAGTTCATAACACAGTTGTTAAGTGAATCTCGCTTCCCCATTCACTTTGCTTGTCAGAAGTTCACAAAAGGTGATCACACGATCCCAGAGTGTCATAAATACATGCCAGTTGCCAAGCCTCTGAGTTTTGATCACGTGACTATGGGGATGCTGCAACAGTTGTAAGTATGAAAAAAATGGTCATAAGTCACTTTTTTCAGTGCTGTTGTAACTTCAAGCGGTCACTAAACAAATGATTGTAAGTCGAGGAGCATCTGTAAAAGAATGCTAGCATAAAGTCCTTTCTTCAGAATGAGGGGATCAATCCGATAGAAATGCACGGCCTTCTTGCATTTAAAGGTTAAAGAACTGCTGAAAGTTGAAGGCCAAGGGAAGAAAGGCAAGGCAAGGCTGAACTCTGCGAGGTGCATCTCAATGGCTGCTCTCAGCCAGGAATATATACAGTACAGTACGTGCAAAACAAGGCACCACTTTCCCAGAGCTCAAATAATTCTATAAATTCAGCATCAGCTTCTGGACTGCTAACATTTTCTTGGGAATTGAGGCTTTGCTTACCTGACTTTGTACCAGCTCTGAAAAGCTACTTTGCTTCCTCCATGACAGAGCAGGTATAACGTAACAATTCAATTTTGGAAACACAAAATTAATTACGTTTGTATTGAGAAGAAACTAAAGATCACTTCCTGGGAAGAAGTGGTGAACTGAAGATGGATCCACTTGATCACAGTGGAATGAAGAGTCAAAGACCAGCTCCTTGTAATTCAACTCTAGACAAGGTGTAGATCTGAGATCACCCACAACTGCTCTATGCAGTTGCTCCTTGCAAGGAGACTGCAAGACAGTGATCTCCGGCAGGTTTAAAGTCCTGGAAGACAAAGCAATAGTTATCTTGTTCAAGCTACAGTTTGCACTTTTAAGGACATCGGGTTCCTGTGCTTCTTTTTCTAATCACTTTCGGAAATTGCTTGTTAACTGCTTTTCAACTATTAGGAACCTGTCAGCCCTCTCAGGTAAATCAGGAAACAAAATTAGATGAGCTGACTCTACTTTATTGTAAGCCTACATTAACAGAATATTGCAAGTCTGAAAGTAAAAATCTTTCCCTGCTACCTTTATCTGCCTGATCAATTAGGGCGGGTCCTTCCTAAGTTTCTTCCTCTGACCATTAAGCCACTGAGGGTTCCCCTTTCTTTTGTCTGATCATTTCCTAGGCAGTATCTCTTCTCTTTATTCCTGGAGGTAATTTCCACTTATTATTAGAGAACATACGGATCAACATATTTTACAGTACTGGGTGAGTTTCCTTCAATCCTTAGCAAAAGAACTTTAAAATACAAGTAGCAAATAGCAAAAGGGTGAAACTTTGGTTTTAAAAAGTTGCAAATGGACTAAGGATCCAGATAAATTTGAAACAAGATTTTGGAATTAATTAGAAAATTCTTTTCCATAAAAAAACACTTTTGTTTTGAATTTTTTTAAATGATAGGCCGGGACTTTGCAAATTGGACACTAGAGGGAACTAGAAGGAACTAGAGTTAAAGAACACTTAAATTTGACTTACTAATACAGAATGGAGCAAAATATTTTAACATTGGACCAACTGAAGGATATTTTTTGAACAATGTACCCAGGAGTGAATTTTAACAGGAGTGTCTGCCTCTAAAAACAGATTGTGTTCAAAACATATTTTGGAAGAGGAAAAAGATTTTCCAGATAAAACAGACTGATCTGAAAGTGGATTTAAAAATGACAAGCTGCAAGAATAATATGGAAAAAGATGCTACACCTGACACAGGGGTGGGTTCTGCTTTTCTTTGCTGCCGGTTCGCTCAGTGACATGCCGTGCGAGCGCTGCGCAGGCACGGGCACGCTTTGCACATGCGCAGTGCACTTCGAGCGCACTTTGCGTGCGCTTTGCACATGCACAGTGCTTAAAAAAAGCTTCTGCGTATGCGCAGAAGCAAAAAACAAGATGGCGGTGCCTACGGTGCTGCTGAAAGAACCGGTTCGGGGGCATGGCAGGCCTGGGTCGCTGCCGTTCTTGCGACCCAGGCAGCCAAGTTACTACCAGTTCTATAGAACCGGTCCGAACCGGGAGGAACCCACCTTTGACCTGACATACAAAAGAGACAGACTGATGTTTTAATTGAAAGGGATATACAAATAACAAATCACAAAAATGACATGGATAACTTTCATATATTGGATTCACAAAAGAGGCTTCTTAAAGCTTGAAAAAATTTTATGATACAGTACAAAGAAAAATGAAAAGAAAGTTTTAGGACATTATTTGAAGGAACTAAAGAGCAAGGTTATTAAAAGTAAAAGACGGGACTATAAATTTGGTTCATTTGAATGTAAAGTTGACTTCTCTCCCCACCTCTCCCCTTTCCCCTTCCCTTTCCTAGTTTAGACTTCTGCTCTGGCATTTCCCAGCAAAAATATTAATGGTAGGAAATTACAACAAATACATAAAAATGTGTGCTTTGGTTGGACAATTAGCAAAGATGGGAAAATTGAGAAATTTTAAGTTCTGAAAATTCTGTAGAAGGTAGTGGGGGAATTACATCAAAGTGATATTTGAATGTGCCAGGCAAAAAATAAAGATGAATGCTGTATGAATAGATCGCTTAAAATGTGTGGTAAAACAAGAAGAGATAAGAATGAGTATTTGGTGAAATTTGCAAAAGAGGAAACCCCTCCCTTTGATTTTCTCCCCATTGTTGGAGACTTGGCAGTGTTGGCTTTAGTGAATTTAAAAAAAGCTGAGGAACAACTTGTGTGGACATCTCAAGGAAGACAGCTTCTAGGGTCTTCGGAAAGCTTCTGTATTAAAGTACTACTGTTGGCAAGTAGCCAGTCTGTTTCAGCTGCCCAGCTTCACATGATTAGCTAGGGCACAATCTGTTTCCTCTTACCTGGGTTGTTCTCTCTCTCTCTCCATAATCTAATTATATGTGTCTAAGTTACAATCTGTTTTCCCCTGCACATTTAATTTTTTAACTATAGACCTATTTAAACTGTTTATGTTAAAATGCAATACAGGTAGTCCTCAACAGTTCATTTAGCGGCTGTTCAAAATTACAACAACACTGAAAAAAGTGACTTATGACCATTTTCACACTTACGATTTTTGCAGCATCCCCATGATCACATGATCAAAATTCGGCTGCTTAGCAACTGACTCATGTTTATGACGGTTGCAGTGTCCTGAGATCATGTGATGACCTTTTGCAGCCTTCTGACAAGCAAAGTCAATGAGAAAGCCAGATTCACTTAACAACCATGTTACTTAACAGCTATGACAAGAAAGGTCACAAAATGTGGCAAAACTCACTTAACAACTGTCTTGCTTAGAAATAGCAATAGCAATAGCAATAGCACTTAGACTTATATACCGCTTCATAGTGCTTTACAGCCCTCTCTAAGCGGTTCACAGAGTCAGCATATTACGCCCAACAATCTGGGTCCTCATTTTACCCATCTCAGAAGGATGGAAGGCTGAGTCAACCTTGAGCCGGTGAGATTTGAACTGCTGAACTGCAGCTAGCAGTCAGCTGAAGTAGCCTGCAGTGCTGCACTCTAACCACTGCGCCACCTCGGCTCTTAAGGTTCTGCTTTGGAACCTTAAGAGCGAACCTTAACATGGAAATGTTGGGCTCAGTTTGTGGTCATAAATCAAGGACTACCCATATATATTCACATTAAGAACCAGTTCTTATAAACTGCATCCATTTATAGCATCTGCTGTTTCTTTAGCCTACAGTAATCAAAGCAGAACCTTCCCCATAAATTTCTCAAAAAACTTCTCCATGGACTTCTCAAAACGGACAATGTGGAAATAGGTAAAACCACTGTTTTTGCCCTGGTCTACATTCCAGGCAGAGATGCTTCCCCAAAGGCAAGGAATCCACCCCTGGTTCAGGGGTGGGTTCTAACTTACCTCGCTGCCGGTTCACTTCCTCCCACGCCGCGTGGTCGTGCGTGCGCCTTGTGGATGCACACGCATGCGCAGTGCAAAAAAATAATTTTTTTTTAAAAAAAATGCCAAAAACAAGATGGCAACGCATGCGCAGTGCCGGAAACTTGGCTTCTGCACATGTGCAGAAGAAAAAATAAATAAATAAATTTTTTCAAAAAAAAAATTTCAAAAAAATTCAAAAAAAAAAGAGATGGCGGCGCCCATGGACCGGCACTGACCGAACCGGATCGGTGACATCATCATGACATCACTAGCGGGTCACTACCGGTTCAGGCGAACCGGGAGGAACACACCTCTGGCCCTGGTTGCTTAAATTAAAAAAAAAAGATGATTGTGTGTGGAGAAGTCTGAATTCATATGAATGAATAACGAAGAATTTTGGTTGCTGAGCCCAGCCTGGGCCTTGAATTTAGATAATAGAAATGTCTCCCAGAACAAAGGATAGTTTCTGTGTTAAAGCATTGGCTACAGTTCCCAATTTTTCAACATTAACTATGATACATTCTTCTCTATTTTTGCCCTGGTATATCCTTCTCTATATCTAATTATATTTGCCTGAGTTACAATCTGTTTGGCCCTGCTCATTTAATTTAAATATTGTTATAGACACACATTTATGACTCAGATTGATCTTCCCATATGTTTCTTCATCATGTCAAATTATTTTTAAGTTGTGAGACACATAAATAGGATGTGGGAGGAGGGACAGACAGCAGTCTCAGAGAAGCAACAAATACAAAAGTGTGAAATGTTTCAAAAATGCCCTGATTTGATTTGTCTGCTGGCTGGTGTTGCACCAAGTGGGGGATGGCAGAAGCACAAAGCAAAAGAGGGTGTATTTATCAGGAATGCCACAACTGGAAATCTAGACATTGTTTAGTTGGAAGTCATAACAGTGTTAAGGAATGAAAAACAGTAGCTAATCTTATGCTGGAGTTTTTTCATGCCAACGCATAGGTACACTGGTGGGAGTGCCTTAAATCAGTAGTGACAAAACAGCCAAAGTTATGTTTGAGATATCCAGTATATTGCTTGGGCTTTCAGGTTTCTCTACCTAAATCCAATAAGGCTAAAAAATCTTCCTGTTTGTTTTCTTTTCTGGAAGAAGAAACAGGAAAATGATCTGGATGCCCCTTTATGCCATCTCTTCTTCAGTATTTCTAGCCTTCTTTAGATATGAAGTTAAGGAGCAAGGTATAAATTGCCTTGTTTACCACAGGGAACTAAGGCAAACTTCTTCATAAAGGAATAAGCTTTGATTCCACTGTTTTTTCCTTCTGTATTCCCTTTTTCTCATTTTTTTCCTTACTCCTTAAAAAAAACTTTCCACATGGGACTAAGGAAGAAAAATTCTGCCCTAGTTGTCAGATCAAGAGTTGGCTAACTAAAATTGTATGTCCATGCCCCACTGCCAATCCCTAGTAATGAGACTAGTGAACCTGTTGTCCTTTAATTATCTAGGGAAGGTAGCAAAAGAATTAGCAGATTCCCTTGGCGCCATTTCCATTCCACCGAGCATCACCTGCCAGCAGGAAAACAACTACTAATTGCTCTAACTAATTTGAGGTGAAGCAGGGTTGGGTAAATTTAGCTGAACACTTAGTAAGGCAGCTTTCGCTGCCTGTCAGGTTGTATGATTAACAGGTCATAGGCATGAAGGGGCTTTGCAAGGTGAAATGGGAGGGAAATATTTCAGTTCTCTCTTCCAACCCTTGTACAGGTAGCCTTCGACTCACAACCACAACTGAGCTTGAAATTTTTGTTACTAAGTGAGAAATTTGTTAAGTGAGTTTTGCCCCATTTTACAACTTTTCTTGCCACATTTGTTAAGATAGAATAGAATAGAATAGAATAGAATAGAATAGAATAGAATAGAATAGAATAGAATAATAGATTAGAATAGAATAGAATAGAATAGAATAGAATAGAATAGAATAGAATAGAATAGAATAGAATAGAATAGAATAGAATAGAATAGAATAGAATAGAATAGAATAGAATAGAATAGCAGAGTTGGAAGGGACCTTGGAGGTCTTGTAGTCCAACCCCCTGCTCAGGCAGGAAACCCTATACCAGTGATGGCGAACCTTTTTTTGCTCGGGTGCCAAAAAGGTGTGCGTGTGTGCGCGATAGCGCGCGTGCGCGTGCCCACACCCATAATGCAATGCCCTCCCCCCCATGCATGCGCGCACAGCCCTCCCATGCTGCCCCCCCGCGCGCATGCGCGCAGTCCTCACTGAAGCCGCCGGG
>QLTV01003654.1:1770144-1815242 GCA_003457575.1 Thermophis baileyi
CAACTTCATCCTCTTTATCTCCAGTGTTTGGGGCATAGACTTGGACTACTGTGATGTTGAATGGTTTGCCTTGGATTCGAACTGAGATCATTCTGTCATTTTGGGGATTGTATCCCAGTACTGCTTTTCCTATTCTTTTATTGACTACGAAGGCTACTCCATTTCTTCTGAGGGATTCTTGCCCGCAGTAGTATACCTGATGGTCATCTGAATTAAATTCACCCATTCCTGTCCATTTTAGTTTGCTGATTCCTAATATGTCGATGTTCAGTCTTATCATCTCTTGTTTGACCACGTCCAGCTTGCCTTGATTCATGGATCTTACATTCCAGGTTCCTATGGAGAATAGGTCTTTACAGCATCGGACTTTCCTTTCACCACCAGATACATCCACAGCTGAGCGTCCTTTCGGCTTTGGCCCAGTCGCTTCACTCTTTTGGGCGCTACTAGTACTAGCCCTCTGCTCTTCCCCAGTAGCATATTGGACACCTTCTGACCTGAGGGGCTCATCTTCCAGCGTCATATCTTTTTGCCTTTTGGTACTGTCCACGGGGTTTTCATAGCAAAGATACTGGAGTGGGTTGCCATTTCCTTCTCCAGTGGTCACATTTTGTCAGAGCTCTCTGCTATGACCTGTCCATCTTGGGTGGCCCTGCACAGCATAGCTCATAGCTTCATTGAACTACGCAAGCCCCTTCACCACGACAAGGCAGTGATCCATGAAGGGGGAGACTCTATACGGCCCAATAATTTGGAACTGTTATTGTATTAAAAGTAGTGCCGAAATATTCACTAGGTTTTGCCTTATATTCAGCACAGAATCACAGTTCCCATCAGCCCCTTCCACTGTGGTGAGATGTTATAGAAAGTGTAGCCCAAAACATTTTTTGGAAAACAGCAAACACCAAAATTTTCTGTAGCATGAAAATAGTTACAAAATAGTCCTGATAAAGGTGGATTTTCAAAATCAGAGCTTAAAATGCTTATATGAACTTCAGAATTTCTACATAAGTCAACATCTGAAGGAATAAATGAAAATTCCTATATAGAGTAATCCTTCCAGTTTCTAAAATCTGCCATTCTTCTTTATTCCAGTACTAAATAGACTTCTTGAATTCTTTCTCAAATGTATTTAAATTAGTACTGCAAAGTTTCCATAACTGAGAAGCTTGTTAAATACTGGTATCACTGAATTATCAAACCTATTATTTTACTGTGGACCCTATGAGTGTTACTTGGAAATTATTTGTGTAAGAATGCAATGTGTATTAATGCTAAGAACCAGTGTTCATCAGTTTGTAGCATCTGCAAACTGCAGCATTTCTTTAGCCTGTGATGACCAAAGCAGAACCTCCACAGACCTACTTCTCAAAACTGATCATGTGGAAATGTGGACTTCTGCTTATGGTCGAGATAAGTATTTCCCTTAAGAAAGCAATCCATTCCCCCTTACTTAAAAATAAAAAAAGATGCATGCATATGCAAATGTCTGAACTATAAACTTGTAATGTTGCTAACCCCAGCCTGTCCCTTGATATCCTATGAATTTAAGTAGTAAAAAACACCTGCCATGACAGAATTTAAAATGCAAAATAAAAACCCCTTTATTCCAGTAATCTCACTTTGAATTTTACATTTGAAACAAGTGTCTACAGTTCTCATGGATCAGTAAAGTTATTACAGTTCATGGTTTTCTTGTATCCATCCAAGGACTGTCTTTGTAAAACTTTATAACCTTGGGTATTGTAAATTATGCTGGAAGAGCTATACCTACAGTATAACAAAATGTGGATTCCAAATATCTACAAGAATCCTCCTTTAGAAAAATTATTCAGTTTGTTTAAAGAAGAATTATCCTTAACCCAGATTTATTTCATTCTTTGCAAGCAAAGCACGCATACATACACACACACACACTCACACACACACACACATAAATCCTTTCTCCCTCTCCATTTGCAGATAGCGTGGGAAAGACACAGCCTACTGGTATCTAACCTGGGGATTTAGGCTGCTCACCTGCTTGCTCCCATATGATGGATGTGTCCACTTGGAAAGAAATGGAGGTGGCACTGGTTAATTTTGACAACGCTGATGAAATAATGGAAGAGCCTTGTTTTTCAAGTGACCTCAATGCTGCTGAGCAACTGCACAAAGGGCGTTCCAGCTGTGCCAGCCTTCTGCCTAACTGGAGAATACTCATCAACAATGAGAACACCAACAATGAGACCATATTCTCCAAATTGTCTGCTGAGTTCTGTGACCACTTGGGGGCAGAGAATGGGGGCATGGATGAGGGTGACCAGAGGGTAATAATCAACATTGCTGGGCTGAAATTTGAGACGCAGCTCAAGACACTTCATCAATTTCCAGATACCCTACTTGGAGACCCTGAGAAAAGAATACATTATTTTGATTCCATGAGAAATGAGTACTTCTTTGACAGGAATAGGCCCAGTTTTGATGGAATACTGTACTACTATCAGTCTGGGGGTAAAATTCGGAGACCAGCTAATGTTCCTATAGATGTCTTTGCTGATGAGATCACTTTCTATGAACTTGGTGAAGAAGCGATGGATCAGTTCAGAGAAGATGAAGGCTACATTAAGGACCCTATCACCCTTTTGCCATCCAATGACTTTCATAGACAGTTCTGGTTGCTCTTTGAGTACCCTGAAAGTTCAAGTGCAGCCAGGGGTGTGGCTTTGGTCTCAGTTTTGGTCATTGTCATTTCTATTATTATTTTCTGTGTAGAGACTTTACCTGAATTCAGAGATGAGAAGGAGCTAAAGCATGAAAGTAATAATGTAACCAAAGCTGTTATGGCATCTAATACTTTCACAGATCCTTTCTTCATAATAGAAACTGCTTGCATCATTTGGTTCTCTTTTGAACTACTTGTCAGATTCATTGTTTGCCCCAGCAAAACTGAGTTCTTCAAAAATATTATGAATATCATTGATATTGTATCCATCATTCCATATTTTGTGACCCTTACTACCGAGTTGATTCAACATAGTGAGCTGAATGGCCAGCAGAATATGTCTTTGGCCATCCTCAGGATTATCCGCCTGGTCAGGGTATTCCGCATCTTCAAGCTTTCTCGGCACTCCAAGGGGCTACAAATCTTAGGACAGACCCTCAAGGCCAGCATGAGGGAACTTGGCTTGCTCGTCTTCTTTCTCTTCATAGGAGTCATATTGTTTTCTAGTGCCATCTACTTTGCAGAGGTGGATGAACCACAGTCACATTTCTCTAGCATACCTGATGGCTTCTGGTGGGCTGTGGTCACCATGACGACTGTTGGCTATGGAGACATGTGCCCTACCACCCTGGGGGGAAAGATAGTGGGGACTCTGTGTGCTATAGCAGGGGTGCTCACCATCGCACTCCCTGTGCCAGTCATTGTGTCCAATTTTAATTATTTCTACCACAGGGAGACAGAAAACGAAGAAAGACAAGTCCTGCCTAGAGAAATAGAAAAAATACTAACTAGTGCAGTCACAGGGAATGGGAGTATAGATTCCTTGAATATCACAAATGAAAACTTTTCTCAAGAAAAGAAAAAAAGTATTGAATACTCACACCTTGACAGAATTAAGGGACACTGACTGACCGACTGACTGCTATATCATGCCCACACTGTGTAACTCTTCTCCCCTCTCTTTAAATAACATAATTTTGGTTTTCAAGAGGTTTATTTTTACTTTCTGATTTCTTGTGACTTTCTTAAACAAATAGGTTTCCTTTTCTGTCACCTAACATTCTGATTCTTTTTTGTAATCTGACACTCTGGTTTCTTCCTTGCTTGCTTTGATATCAGTGGCTTCCTAATATAAGAATCCGTGAATTGTGTATAATTTCTTTTCAAAAACACGCTACCTTGTAATGCTGCCTGAATCTCACATATTCAGGAGGACCCTTCTTTTAATAACTGCTAGTCCAGATGGAGCAGATGGAAAAGTCTGGAAGAATTACTACAGTGCCAAAGTTGAATTAATAGAGGCAACTGATTGACACAGCATGTTGACTGACTGACTGACATAGCATTTTCAATTAACTGTTTCCTGTTGTTTCTTCTTAGTCTTTCAGTGCTACTGATCTAACCCATACTTGCAAGTGTCTTTAGTATGAATAAATAAATATTTATCATGGCCTTGGCAAAACAACAACAACAACAACAACAATAATATCATCCCAGGTGTTTGGGAAGAACTCAATATGTGAATAAAAATGCTAAATCCAGATTAAACATCTGGCAAAACAAAATATAAGCATAATAACTAATGAAATATTTGAGATAATATGTAAGATATAGACTTATATATTCTTAAGTGTTTTCACTAAAATCAGTGAAACTGGTTAATTATCATCTTAATTATTTCAAGGAGCCTTTTCAAAGCATTAATCCAGCCTAATATATAATGTTTTATAATGCAAATAAAATTGGGGTGGGGCTTTGATCACATTGGTGAGGTCACCATCCTGACTTTTTTGATCTCCTGCCTGTTGGAGAACCAGGTAGAGGAAAGATGCAGAAATTTAGCCTATAGCCCACCACACTCATTCCAGTCTGCTTTTCTCAGTCCTTCCATAATCTCTACTCCTGTCCTTGTTTCTGCTCAATTATTTGAGTCATCTGGCCATTCCTTCTCAGGTTACAATTTTATACATTTTTATCTATGGGGTTAATTGAGTAGACATGTATATGGTCATGCTGTCAGTCAATTATAGACCTCTTCTTTCATGCAGTATACATACCAACTGTTTTACATGTCATTTCACATTTTCCTTTCCTCTTTGGAGGAAATACATGTAAGTTCCATAAATGTGAAGTCTTTGAACAATTAAAAGCATTGAACATTTGTATGCGGCCAAACAGAATTAATATTAACAAAAAATTAAAAAGTTGTTTCAATCATGCACATTTATCATTGAAATAGAGAACCACATTTGTCATTTCTTGACAGCGAGTATCATGTTCATTTAAGTCAGATGAAGACATTGTAGAATTAGCATGGAAGTAATCTTCTGTGATAGTCAGAAATAAAATAAATTCAAAAGAGGCTGCACAAAAAGCCCTTGCAGCCACACTTCTTTTTAGTCCTTTAACCTATTTCTTTTATTGTGCCATCATTATGATATATTTGACTTCAGTGAATACTTACTGTGCTTTAATGTTGTCTATTCTTATATGTAACCAATTTAAATAACCACAGTGTTTGACAGATTCTTCAAAGTTCTGATTCTTCCCAGCCCACAGAGAACTTTGAAGATGGGAAGATAGAGCTATATGCACACCACTCCAAGTGCTTTTATAAATCACACACTGTCTCCTCCTGTAGCTACAAACATAAATAAATTTGGTAATTATGGTGGCTGCAGTTGATCAGAAGTTGATAGGCAGCCAGACTGTTGATAGATTTTTAGATGATCATTACATGCCCAGTAGCCATCTGAGCTGTCTTTAGGAGATGAATTAAGATGAAGGAACAAAATTAATATATTTCTCTTTAAAGGAATATTTCTAATCCAGATGTACACTGGAAAATAGCAAAAATTTATTTAATAAAATTTGTATGCCGCCCAACTCCTGAAGGACTCTGGGCAGCTCGAAAAATCTGAAACAAACACCTCTAGAAATAAATAGCCACGGGTATAAAACTGTCTCATAGGAAAGACTGCACTGGAATTTGTGGTTTACTTCTGTGGTGTCTTCTTTCACTGCTGATTACAATTATAAAGTCTCTCCTTTTTATATCACCTTATTTTTATTTCAATCTTCTGGGAATCCTTCAAGATGGATCCTACAAGATGGTAGAACTCTCAGAAGTTAACTAAATAACAGATGTGTATTTAGAATTTAGATTTAAATGATTAGCAGCCTAGCATTGTTCATAGATAGATAGATTATAGATAGGTAGATATAGATACATTTTTCTTAAGATGTCCAGTTGCAATAATAACAATAATTATATAATTTTGTTTAGAAATATGCAATGCTATGTCGTGCATTCAAGCTATTTAACTCACCTCTAAATTACAAAAATATACAACTGACTTTAAAAACAATAACAACAATAAAATAAATGCCTGGCTGGATGTCAAGTATATACTGAAAGCAAATACACAAAGGTCAGCCTAACACAAAAAACTCAATGAACATTTTTAAAAGTAGGGAATGGCAAATATAGTGTCCACCTTACTACTGCATTATGTTTAAGTTTAAGCTGTTTTGCTGATTATAGAATTGTAGAAGTAGACAAAGCCTGATCAAATTCAATGAACAGCTGTGGGGGGAAAATACTTAGGATAGTGATATCCACACTTCAACTTCGTTATACTGATCCAGAGAGACGTCTTATCTATAGAAACTTCCTCTTAAAAGGTCAATAGAAATATTTGTTATCCAGATAAATCCACCTACGCATCTGCCACAGGATGCTTCCTTTCCCAAACACATCATAAATAAATCTGCAAGGCAGATATATCTGGGAATGGTGGCGACACATAGCCATCTGTTCTTCTGATTTTCTGGGATTTTCTAATCTCATGTATCCATAACCTACCAATGCAGAAGAACAGAAGAATAAACTAGTGAAACATTGCAAACCTGACCTCTAAATTACAACAATGCAAAACTTGAGTTTTTCCAAAAGTAACAACATAATTGTAATATAACTAAGGACTCACTTTGGACAACCACCATGAACAAATAAACAGTGCTGAATTTCACATACAGAGTAGCATCAAGAGGACCATTATTACATAACCTCTTGAAGCAAAGAAACAGAGTAGGATGATGGAGAGGCAAATAATCAACCCCCCCCCTCTCTCTCACACACACAAACCCCAAAGAGAGATGGACTTAAACTGAGGTCTCACATAATCTTTCAGCTCTGGGCTTGTTGACATGCTTTCCAGACGGCAGTAGTGATGGTGGCTGCAGCCTTAGTCTAGAGGAAAGTTTTGAAAATCAAATCAGAGGAATCAACGCTCACGTGGATCAGACTATTGACCATCATCCACCTAGTTGCTATCTTTGTAATTTCTCCTTCAGGCAAGGAAAAATGTATGCTTTCCATGTCAGGGTCTCAAGACATGTGTCAGAAATATGTTGGTTTCCTGGACTACATACAGGCTGACTTCAATCAGAACTGGGGGTTCCAATGGAGAAAGTAAGAGAGTCCAACCAGGTATGGATTATTGACAGGATGCTAAATGTTGCATGCCCATGTTTCATTTTTTAATTTTGTTTTCAGTACATTCAGAGAAGATCTTGTAAATTGATGTTGTTTAAATCTTAAAACCAGATGAAGGAAATGCTCCCAATGCTGGCATAAAATTAGGCCTGTGTTGCCTTTTATTGTCAATACATTGAACCAATGCAAATCACAAATTCATCCATCTTAAGTCATTCCTGGGTGGGGAAGGGTGGGGTTTAGCATAAATTCAGCCAATTTATTCCAAGCAGCTGAATTCCAAATAGCTTGGCTAAGTGATTATTATATTTTTGCCATCAAATCAGTCTTGACTTCACACAGTTTTCCTGGCAACATTTTTGGAAGTGATTTTTTTTAATTCTGCCTTTTTTCATATAAAACTCCAGGCTGAAGACATACCAACCAATGCTCCTTCCTCCTCCTATTTCACCACAATAACCCTGTTAGGTAAATTGGGCTAAGAGAGAGTGACTGACCCAAAGTCTCCAGATATATATATATATATATGTTTTCTCTGTCGAATCACCTGGTATACCCAAATATGGGAGGGAGCATACTGCTTCCTTTCGCCTTCGGCCCCACTCCAGGGGCCATAAAGGCAGTTGCTTACACGACAAACCATTTTTCCTATATATAACATTTTTACTGATAAATAAAGGGAGACTAGTATAGATCTATTTCAAGGTATTTAGCTCTCATCAGCTAGCCATACCCTTCTGGGTTTCAAACTTGGGCTGTTTGCCTTGCCTGACATCTGAGCCACAAGTTCTTTCCCTGTTTCAGCTGAGCCAGCTGAAGGAAGCAGTATGCTCCCTCCCATATTTGGGTATACCAGGTGATTCGACAGAGAAAACATATAACCACTCCCCTGGCTCAGCTGAAATAGGGAAAGAACTTGTGGCATAGATAGATAGATAGATAGATAGGTAGGTAGGTAGGTAGGTAGGTAGGTAGGTAGGTAGGTAGGTAGATAGATAGATAGATAGATAGATAGATAGATAGATAGATAGATAGATAGATAGATAGATAGATAGATAGATAGATAGATATGGAATACCATATTGTCTGAATGCATCCACATGGTTAGTAAACTATCATTTATGATTAGCATATTATATGAATTAAACCAATTGTGCTTTCTCCCGAAAGCTATAGTATGGTTTAATGCAGTGTGAGAACCCCAACTTATATAGGTTCAGTAAGGTAAAAGAATTAAGAGTTTTGCCAAAGGCCTGTAAGTAGCTATTAATTTTTAGTTTTCTAGTCTCAAAAAAGGTAGAATCAGACTGTCCATTTAGCAAGTCGGTTTCTTAATATGGTGCTGAAAAAATAAGAAGTACGCTGTTTATATGTTATACGTATAAATGGCTATGGTATGCCCATGATAATGCTTAATTCCTATATTAATTGACAATCTGTTAAAGCCTTTTGAAAAGTTTCTCATTTGCAAGGCTCTCAGTGTATAAATCAGCTATGAGATCCTTTTTCTAATCCCAACTATTTCTTCAATTAAATACATCTTCAGATATGGTCTTTGACCACTAGAGGCCAATGTAATGTTAATAAATACTGTATTATTTGTTGATGGAAAATTAAATACTTTCAGGTAATCCTGCTGGTCTGTTACTGTAATTATAACCAAATTTTCCAGATTTCTTCAGGGAACACTATTATGTCACTTAGACAGTGCTCTTCACTTTGTTACAGGCTCTTAAGAATCTTTTTTTTTTCTTGCTTACAAGATTCTCTAAGCAGCAAATAATGCTCTATAGATTATTCAGTACAGTTATATTTCTGCATAGCTGTATACATAAATGTAGCTATTGAACTGTACAGATAGTCCTCGACTTACAACAGTTCTTTTAGTGACCGTTCAAAGGTACAAGAGCACTTTAAAAGGGGTCTTAGGATCATGTTCCACACTTACGACCGTTGCAGCATCCCCATGTTCACGTGATCAAAATTCAGATGCTTGGCAACCAACTCATACTTATGATCGGTTGCGGTGTATTGGGGCCATGTAATCAACCTTTTGTGACCTTCTGACAAGCAAAGTCAATGGAGAAACCAGATTCACTTAACAACCATGTTACTAACTGAACATCTGCAGTGATTCACCAAACAACTGTGGCAGGAAAGGTCGTAAAATGGGGCAAAACTCACTTAACAGATGTCTCACTTAGCAACAGAAATTTTGGGCTCAATTGTGGTTGTAAGTTGAGGATTACCTGTATTCTGCACACATTCTGGTTAATTTTTTCTACAGAGGTTCTTGGGGTATTTGTATTTTTTTTAAAAAAAATCTATGCTGAAAATGACTTCATAGAAAACTCTATGGGATGAGTAACCTATATTTACAAAAATGAAAAAGGCTGGATACTTATCTTGGAAGCTGTATCTTAGAGCTTGAACGGTTGAGAAATCTGATAAATTCTTACTTTCTTAAAAGTAAAATTTATTTTAAAGATTAATCTTATACTGAAGCCAAAACTTTTCTTTTTAGGACTGGTGGATAAACAGAAAAGAGTCACAGAAGATTATTTCAGTGTATGACTACTGTGGAGAGATTACTATATGCACAAAGATGGAAAGATTCCCACCATGGGGGAATGGTTGGTGAACTTGCTGAGATGACCGAAGTGACTTCTTTGATTAGTAAAAGGTTATTACTGATGTTCATAAATGACTGGAAGGCGCTTATGGATTTTTTTTTTTTTGTATGAAAAAGGAAATGATTTTGAGACTTATGTGTTTGATGATTAGAATAATAGGCTATAGAAAGAACGGAATTATAATCTTAGAGGGGATTGAATAGTGTTGTATGTATAACTGCTGAGAAGAAAGTAGGAAGCCATTTCTTTATTTTTTTATGTTTTCTGTTCTTTTTTTCTTCTTTTTTGTAATATATCCTGTTAGGAAAGACATTAGGAACATACTGGGGTATTTTTTTTTTTTAATCTTTGAGTGACTCTTATACACAGCAGGCACAATTCTGGATTTAGTTAGAGCTGTATAATTTACAATGTCTGTGGATAACACGTTCTGTTGAATAAGAAAGCTACTTCCTTTGGTGAATGGTACTCTTCCTCCTTTGATTTTAGGAAGTGTACATTACCAAAATATTGTTTTCCTAGCACTTTGTAGTTCCTTTATGCTTTAACTCTGGGTGATTGGCATAAAGCAAGTCATTTGTTCACTCATTCAAGCGGACGATGAGGAGCATTTTCAGTTTCCTTATTCTTGGTGAGTAGGCAATTCCCTGGTTAACAAACCCAAGGACAGTGAGAAACAATAGCTTGGGTGGTAGAAGAGATATATCACAGGTAGAAAATCCCATCCTCTATCTAGTTAAAAGGCACAAATGGCAGAATGATTTTCTACCTCAGATCTTTGAGAATTGCTACCAAAGTAGATAAAATGCTCTTAGAAAGGCAAAGCATTTGAGTTGATAGACCATGATCATAAGGCTTCTACCGCAGAGTTAAATGACTCCTAGGAAATCTATTCTCTTTGTTGGAGAATATAGAAGGAAGGATAAAAAGGTAAACATGTAGAGAGACAGAAGGGAGAAGCCAATTATCTTTAAAGTTCTCAAGAATGCTATGTCTAAGTAAAATTGTAATAATTTGTTTTATCGGTCACATTCGATGTATAAGATATGATAGTCCAGCTTTATACTTGAGAATCAGATGCAGACTAATAGGTGACTCAGTTATTTTTGTATTATTACCATATGCAAGTTTACAATAACGGCTGTTCTGACTTGAATTGATTCTAATCTCTTAAATGAAAGGTCAGGTTCTGTCAACACTCAATTTTGGATTGAGATTATCAGATGCAGCCAATGGGTGCATTCAGGTCTCAGCAATTAATGTGTTTTAGAAGTATTTCGCAAGATCCCTAGAATTACAATGAATTGTATGACAAACTGGAGGATTTTGTCACAGCCTTTGTGTCTATTGTTTGAAACCCTCTAATTTTTAAAGGCAAATTTACTATGTATATAAAAAAATCAGTATATTTTATTACAGTGCTGATATGATTTGGGGTATAGAGTCTTTTCATTCTGACATAATAATCTACTCCATTAATCATTTTTCTTAAGATTACAACAATCCTATTTCTAGTCCAAATATGGTAGTAGGTATTTCTCTGTTGTAACAAGGACAATTAATGTTTTAATTAAGTCATGAAAAAATGGAATTGCAAATCAAGTTTATGGAAAAGCCATCTGGCATAAATACAAAAAAGCTAGAGAGCCTGCCTTGTATTTTGAAGACATCCAATATACTATAAATTTAATATTTCATTTCTTCTAGGTATTGGATTTGCAATAGTCTATGCAGATGAAAAAGGTAGAATTTACATTATTTTCTGGGAAATAGAATAAAGGGGTGCTATTAAATACTGATTGAGCTATGTTGTGAAGGTCAGATCATCTGTGTCTTTTTTGCAATGAACTTCAGTTTCCATTATGGTGTTTACCTATAAGACTTACTTTAAAGACCTTTGTCAAAGTTGAACAAACATTAACTAACATCATTGTTTAACCCACCCTCATTTGCTGCAGTACTTAAAATTCTTTATTTAGAAATGGACCTACCATACTCAGTTCAGTCTGAGAAATTTAGTAGCATGGTACTGTATGTATTACTAATATAGTCATTTTATTCCATACATATATAGACAATCAAATCTGTATCTAAATCTAAAATCTCTTATTAGTAAATATTATGCAGTCACAAGTCAAAGTGGGCAATCTATAAGCAGAGGTGGGTTCCTCCCGGTTCGGACCGGTTCACCTGCTGGTGACATCACGATGATGTCATGGAACCGGTTCTGTCAGTGCCGATCCGTGGGTGCTGCCATCTTTTTTTTTTTTTGAAATTTTTTTTGAAATTTTTTTTGAAATTTTTTTCTGGTTTTTTTTTCTGCGCATGCGTAGAAGCCGAGTTTCCGGCACTGCGCATGTGTCGCCATCTTGTTTTTGGCTTTTGGGGGGGGGTTAATTTTTTTGGCACTGCGCATGCCCACGAGGCGCGCCCATGAGGTGCGCCCACAAGGCACGCCCACGCGGCGCAGGAGGAAGCGAACCGGCAGCAAAGTAAGTTAGAACCCACCCCTGCCTATAAGCCATATCCATCTTCATTTCTGAATCCAAGTGAAGTCATTTGGCACGGATCATTCTTTGGGGATAGACCAAGCAGCATTTCAGATTGCAGACTGCCTCCTATTTCCCAGTTCTGATTCTACTTCCTCCTCCATCCAATGCTACCAATGCCTGATTTTACTGGTTGTCCTCTCACTTAATAGTAATGATGGTCACCTGCTTCCTTTGCTACACATCACTGGCACAGATGTTCTAACCAAACAATGCAACATGAGATAACATGTGGTGTCATCATAATGCAAGCTTCACCCTTTTGTACCTATGGCAAATGATGCCAGTATGTAAGGGACAAAGCTGGCATTATTATATTGCAATACACATTTTGTCACTTTCTTCTTTTCTTGCCTTGCAGACACTTTGAAGACAGTGCGTTTGAAACCACATGATGATGTTCCCTATTCAGTAGAGTTCAACTATGAACAATTCTATGAGCCAGGTCTCTCCACATCTTCCAATCTTGCACTATTTCTTTGAGTTCTTCTTTGCTCTGTCTGGTATCAACTTTGATAGTGTCCAGCCACTATATTCTTTGTACCACAGCTGTACAGCAGATAAATGATAAATACTGTATATAGTATAATATTTTTTTCCTCTTTGTCTATGTATATTTCTAAAATACTTGGGGCAGGGGAAAGTTAATGGTGAATGGTTCTGATGGAAAGTGGGAAGGGCACAATAATATTTGATTTGAATTTTTTTCATTAAAAACATCCTGTTAATGTTTTCAGAATTTAATGATTTAATGACGCCGAGTGAAAGTTGTTGCTGTTGTAGCAGCGATGATGAAGAACACAGTGGTACATATGGTTCTTTTACACCTTCACCTGCTTCTCCCATATCAAATGTCACTATTAATGACAGTAAGTATTATTACTCCTCATCTCATTTCAACTGCATATTCTGGAGATTAATTGAAAGAAAAGAAGAAAAGAACGGTGATTTTCAGCCATCTCCAATGTCTTGATCAATGACAATATTCCGTTATGGGTTGTTCAGCATTTTGATTCTTGCAATGGCTAACTAGATGCCTCTGATAGTGCTTGATAAACCTCTCTTGTGAACTCTGTGATGTCTACTACTACCCACAGGTTAATTATGCCCACATGAGTATCTCAACAACTACAGAATGACTGTTCCTTCCTGAACTCTGAAATACATATTTACAATTCCATTTTAAAACAATAATAAAACAGCTTTGATGAAATCAGATGTACAGGTTAACAATGATGAATTGAATTCTGAAATGAAATCCATGTTTTCATGGATAACATTTTAATGGCCAGGAGCAACATGAAATATGGGGATGGGGTGCAATTTGCATTGGTGACAAGTTTCGAAGCTGACTCATACACATTAAAAGATGTTTTTCTTTTTCGTATGTTTGCTGTGAAAATTAAAAAAAGATTAATTGAGCAGAGCCTATTTTAGGGCTTGCACCACAAAATGCCAAGGCTTAATCCACTGCTCTGAGAAATAATGAAGCCCAAATTCAATGTCTTTGAATCTTGATTCAATTACTATTATTATTCAACCCAATATGCTTACCTGTAAAGCATTATCTGCCATGAAAATATTTTATACTTTGTAAGCAGACAATTTTGCATTGTACTTAAAAATTTTCTGTTTCCTTTCATAGAAATTCCCCTTTACTGCCAACAAGATTCAGTGAGGGAAAATGTCAATTTAAATATGTGTGAAAAAGAATGGAAACAAGTAAGGAAACCAATATGGGTTAATTTTGTGACTGAAATTTATAGTACTGGGAATACAGGATGAAGGACTGAAAGTAGCTGAAGTAAAATATGGAGTATTGCATTAGTATATTGTGTTTTATTTGCTCTTATTCATTTGTTAATTGCTATGATTTGGAATCTTGAAAACATCTAGAGAGAATACTTTTTTCTGAAGGAAGAAATGAAACTGAATTTTTAATTTAAGGGCAATTATTACATTTTGTGATATAAAGACTTATTAGATAGTTTTCTTAACTCTTTCAGGAGAGGCTAAAGGCTAAAACTTGGACTCTCTCTCTCTCTCTCTCTCTCTCTCTCCCTCCCTCGCCCTCCCTCTCCCTCCCTCCCTCTCTCTCTCCCTCTCCTAGAAGAGCAAATAGGGGTACGGAAGAGAAACCTTATCTTGATCTAAGTTAGGTACTGCCCATCTCACTCTCAGAATGATTCTAAATGAAATTCATATGCTGTGAAAAGTTTCTGGGATTTGCTGGAAATTTATTTTAAAAAGCAGGAGAAAATACTTTGTTAACTGAATTATGAAAACAATAGAAACTGAAACTGAGGAGGAAAAAAAGAGCTAAATGGTTAGTGGAGTTTTCAGTTTATGGGCTAAATGTATGCTAAAAAGGCCAAAGCCCTTGAGTAAGCATACTTATTTATGAATTCTAATTGTGTTTGACAAGTGAATCCAGTTAGATATTTTCTTCACCACTATTTTCAGCTTTGCGAGGACTGAATAGAAGGTGGAGATAATAGCACTGATCTCTTTGAATTCATTCTAGGAATGGCTCAAGAATGGGCATTCATTAGTATATAAGCCTCCTTGTGGCTATGAAGTCTCTCCAGACCAGCGGTTCTCAACCTGTGGGTTGCGACCCCTTTGGGGGTCGAACGACCATTTCACAGGGGTTGCCGCGTGCGTTAGCCCGCCATCTTGGTGCCACCGTCACTGCAGGGGTGAAATGCTCCCGGTTCGGCCGTGCCTGCGGGTCGCCGGATAGCCGGTAGCGACAGAAGCAGGAGACTTCGCCCACCCACTGCATGCGCAGAGGGTAAAAGAACCCAAATGACGGCGTCCGGGCGAAGTCTCCCGCTTCCGACGCTATCAGCTGTCCGGCGACCCGCAGGCAAGCCCGAACCGGGAGCATTTCACTGCGGGTCGCCGGACAGCTGGTAGCCCAGACACCGCCATTTGGGCTCCTCTACCCTCTGCGCATGCGCAGAATGCTTTGCGCATACGCAGAGGGTAAAAGAACCCAAATGGCGGCGTCCGGGTGAAGTCTCCTGCTTCCACGCTATCAGCTGTCCGGCGACTCGCAGGCAAGCCCGAACCCAGAGCATTTCGCCCCTGGTGCCACGCCCCCTTTGTCACCTCATCCCACGCGGGGAGGGGGGGGGGAGGGGGTCACGGTGGTGGTGGGGTCACGGGGGGGGTCACGGCATTAGAAAGGTTGAGAACCACTGCTCCAGACCATGTTTCCAATTTATGGCAGCATGACTACCCACTCAAAAAAAAAGTGTGTGGGGGAGGAGCTTTTTTGTCCACTTGCCAGCTGAGCTTTGAGAAGAGCATATAATCCTTTTTCTTTTCTTTTCTTTTCTTTTAGAAAAACAATGCATATTGCTCTGAGATGGGACCTACCTTCAAACTCTTGATATCCCTCTGTGCAAATGACACACATTCTGAAATCTCCTTGAAAGTGAGATTTATTAAGAACGGAATAGTTCATAGTTGAGAACAATTTCTTTTTCCTGAGAAGCAAGCCTATGTGTATATTAATGAAAAGTGGGTGGGTGACAAATTGGGCATTTAAATAAGCTTTTCAAATGATGCTTCAGAATAATCTGTAGCAACGTTCCAATATCTGAAAACCATTATAAACATAAGAGAAGGAAAGGGAAAATGATTCTAATGGAGGTATTTTTCTATATGTGGAGGAAATTAAATAGCAATATTATTTAATCTTGGTATAATCCAATAAAGTTTAATACAGTTTTCTAATTAGAATTGTATAATTAATAATCCAACATCAGTGACTACATTTCCATTAGGGAATCGTGTTAGTCTTTGCATCAACACACACTTATGTCACCTTTAATATTAAGAGATGATGTGTAGTATAAGGTTTTGTAATATTTTTTGATAAAATGCTTAATAACTTTATTAGTCCTAAATATGTCTCAGGGCTATTTTTTGTTTATAATTAAAAGAAATACTAGAACAAATAAAATTCATAAAGTTGGTTATCTACAATAAGAAATCCACAACAACAAAACTAAAAAGCATTGAGAAGAGATTGAGCCAGTGATCCAGTATGTAATGAAAATTAAAAAAACACAGGGAAAGAGAATAAAATAGTTTTCTTTTTAAAACCAACTGTGACAATTGAGGTTTTTTTTTTTCAATGAACAGGTGAGGTATTTATGTCACTAAACATAAACATAGGCTCAGCTCCAAGGTTTGTTTCAATTTTTATTTTGGGAATGAGCAATAATGGCTGCAGTCATTCAAACCATCTTTTGGTTATGAATAGTGTATGAACCAATGAAGTGTTTTCTGCATTATTCTCAGAAGAGATTAATAAAAATGTTTGGATAAAACTTTTAAAGCTCTAAATGGCTATTGGACCAGATTATTTGTGGGACCACCTCCCCCTAAGGATATCTGCCCCATTAATTGGATTTAACATTTAACATTTGTCACGATGTAAAAAAGATGTTGAGACTCTAGAAAGAGTGCAGAGAAGAGCAACAAAGATGATTAGGGGACTGGAGGCTAAAACATATGAAGAACGGTTGCAGGAACTGGGTATGTCTAGTTTAATGAAAAGAAGGACTAGGGGAGACATGATAGCAGTGTTCCAATATCTCAGGGGTTGCCACAAAGAAGAGGGAGTCAAACTATTCTCCAAAGCACCTGAGGGTAGGACAAGAAGCAATGGGTGGAAACTAATCAAGGAGAGAAGCAACTTAGAACTAAGGAGAAATTTCCTGACAGTTAGAACAATTAATCAGTGGAACAACTTGCCTCCAGAAGTTGTGAATGCTCCAACACTGGAAATTTTTAAGAAGATGTTGGATAACCATTTGTCTGAAGTGGTGTAGGGTTTCCTGCCTAAGCAGGGGGTTGGACTAGAAGACCTCCAAGGTCCCTTCCAACTCTGTTATTTCTATTTCTATTTTCTTAAATGTTGCTAACTTAGAAGACCTAAGAAGTGTGTCTTTTCTGTGACAGCCTCTACCCTATGGAACATGCTTCTTCCTGAAGTCTGGCCAGACCCCACATTTGCAACCTTCCAAAAAGTACTTAAGACCAGGCTGTCCCTATATATTGGTTTAGGATGAGATTGGCATGACAAGAGTATGTTGTGGATTGCATTGAAATATTTAGCTGTGGCACCAGGTCTTTTGGGTTTCAATGTTTGTGTTTTGTTGTAGATACATATTATTTTATTTGAGAATTGTGAGACACTCACAATTTAGTTCAAGATTGGCAGTTCTATAACTGTTTTAAATAAAATAGATAAATAAGTGAGATTTGCATGGTTTAAAGATCTATTTGCTTTTTGTAATACCGCAGGGCTTGATGAATTCCTTTGAAAACATTTCTGACAGCCGTTCCCTTTGGGATATTGAAAAAAACAAACAAATTTTAACAACTTTGCCCTTGTTAATGGAAGGAATAAGCTCAGTTGCCCTATCAATAACTTTTGCAAAACGAAAACCACAGACTGTGGAACAAAACTCCATGGGTAAGAACCAGGGGTGGGTTCTAATTTTTTTTTTACTACTGGTTCTGTGGCTTATTTTGTGGGTGTGGCTTGGAGGTCAGGTGGGCGTGGCTTCAGGTGGGCGTGGCTTCAGGTGGGCGTAGCTTGGTGGTCAGGTGACTGGGTGGGCATGGCCAACTTGTAAAATGTGGTGAAACTCACTTAACAACGCTCTTGCTTAGCAACCAAAATTTTGGGCTCAATTGTGGTTATAAGTTTTTCTTTCTTTCTTTCTTTCTTTCTTTCTTTCTTTCTTTCTTTCTTTCTTTCTTTCTCTTTCTCTTTCTCTTTCTCTTTTTCTTTTTCTTTTTCTTTCTTCCTTTCCTTCTTTCCTTTCCTGTCTCCTTCTCTCCTTTCCTTTCCTTTCCTTTCCTTTCCTTTCCTTTCCTTTCCTTTCCTTTCCTTTCCTTTCCTTTCCTTTCCTTTCCTTTCCTTTCCTTCCCTTCCCTTCCCTTTCATTTCCTTTCCTTCCCTTTCCGCGCACGAAGACGAAGAAGTTCATCTTTGTGCGTGGAAGGCAGGCGAGGGGAGGGCAGGGGGTGCCCGGTGCCCCTCCTCCGTGCAACCTGCTGCTGCCGAGCGGTCTCCTTCATGCTGCCCGCTTCGCTCGTGGGGCGGATGGGCTGGAACTTCCGCGCTTCTTTGCTGGCACGGTTGAGCGGGGCCGGGGCCATTCACCCTGCCTGAACATACAGCCGCCGCGCCCGCCTCTCGCCTGTCATGGCTCCAATGGCGGCGGCTTCCCGGGGGCAGCAGGAACAAGCCGCGGGCTCAGCTGCAGGGGAGCTGCTCCAGATGAGCCATTTCCCCCCTCACCCTGCCCGAACATACAGCCGCTGTGCCCGCCTCTCGCCTGCCCTGCTCCTTCGCACCCGGGGGCAGCAGGGACAAGTCGTGGGCTCAGCTGCAGGGGAGCAGCTCCAGATGAGCCATTCCCCCCCCCTCACCCTGCCTTAACATATAGCCGCCGCGCCTGCCTCTTGCCTGCCCTGCTCCCTCACACCCGAGGGCAGCAGGGACAAGCCATGGGTTCTGCTGGAGGGGAGCAGCTGCAGGGGAGCCCACGTCTCCCGAAGCCACCGCCGTTGGAGCCGCGACAGGCAAGAGGCGGGCGCGGCGGCTGTATGTTTGGGCAGGGCGAGGGGGGGGAATGGCTCATCTGGAGCAGCTCCCTCGCACCCGTGCCCGCAGCAATCAAAAAATAGCTACTGCGCATGCGCAGAAGCAAAAATTAGCCCCAAAAAAGGTTTTAAAAAATCCAAGATGGCGGCACCCACGGAGACACCGACAGAACCGGCTCCGTGACGTCATCACCGAGTTACTAACGGTTCTAAAGAACCTGTTAGAACTGGTAGGAACCCACCTCTGGTAAGAACCCCACTACTTAGATAATAGTGCAGTTTGAAGAAAAAAAAGAAAGGCCTCTATTTTTACTGTATGTTTTATAATTTTTTTTTCCTGAGTCTCCTTTCATTCACCAGCTGTTAGCATATCTTCCTATTGTGCTTTATATAAGCAAGCTATAATTCTGACTTCATTAGTCTGGATATTAGTAATCAGAGCTATTTTCAATTTATTCATTTTATTTATTAAATTTGCATCCCATCTTTCCATGAAATATTAAAGGTTTTTACTGGTTAAAGATATGTTAGAAAACATAAAATAGTTAATAAGAATAAAATAATAACAAAAGAGGAGGTGGAGTTGCATTATATCAGGGGTGTCAAACTCGATTCCATTGAGGGCTGCATCAGGGTTGTGTTTGACCTCGGGGGGCCGGGGGGGGCGTAGCCAGCTTGACATCACTCCTGTTGGGGGTGCCTGTGGGGCCCGAGCACTCTGCCAGTGAAAACGGGCTCCTGAGCTTCATTTTCGGCTGCGACGGCCTCCTGCAACCCTCTGCCAGTGAAAACAGAGCTCCATTTTCGCTGGCAGAGGCACCACGGGCCAGTCCTTTTCTGTTTCCAGGGCAGTCCCACGGGCCAGATCTAAGCACCCAGTGGGCCGCATCCGGCCCCCGGGCCTTGAGTTTGACACCCCTGCACTATATTATGACATGTGATTCTTATTTGTTATCAGCTCCTGGTTAAAAAAAAATGACCCGCATTCGTTAGATCCATTCAGCATTTCTTTGTCATTCCAGGGATCCAAACAACTCTCATCAGTCCAGAATCCTTAGAAAACAATGAAGCACTCAAGTTAAAAGCTAAAGGAGATCAAATGGCCATCCACCCAAGAGCAGTGGCAGAAACTGCCACGATCACAGGTATTGCTCATAGCTTGCTCGGTTTTTCTACAGAGTAGATCCAAAACTACTTTTACAATCTGCTTCATTGCTCCCTCTCTGTCAGCTGCACCTCAGGATTTTTGAACCTGCAGAAACTTTCATCACTCTGGTTTGGATTAGGGAAGTTTCAATCCAAAATCTGTAAAATGCTAAATTGGGAAAGGTGGACTTAAGGGTAAGAAAGTAGTTGGTAGTACCTATTTTACCAGGAAGTAAATATATGGTCCTACATTGATCCTTTCATTATCAAGATTTTGCCGGGTTGGGGAAAATACATACTCTTTATTTGATTTTATCTTGCTCTCTGATCTTCCTTCTGCCACTTGCAGATCCAATTGCTGTGGCTTTTATATCATATGGTGGGCTGGAATCACTCCTAGAAGAGACTTTACTGCAGAATGGAACATTCCTGGGCAATGAAACACTAACAGGTGTTTATACTATGAACTCTAGGCTAGTAAGCTTTTTCACCGGCAACCACATAACAGATATTTCTACCCCGGTCAATCTCACCTTTCAGCATCTCAAGGTATGTAAATGAAGTCTTGTAAATGAAGGTATGTAAATGAAGAGGAAACCAATCCTCTTTTTCTATCCATCTTATGAATATAAATTAAGAAAAAAAATCAGAATATTGAGGAAAATGTAAAGTTGAATAAATGCCTTCAGTAGATCTTATTGTCATTCAAGACAAGTCTGATAGCACTTTTATTTTTTTTAAAAAAAACATGATTCTGTGGACTGCAGCTCATTAAAGCATATGTCTTTTAATAATATTTGTTATTGGAAAAAAGTGCTACCAGAATCTTTTTGATTTTTTGCCACCATAGATTAACATGAGTCACTACAGTGTCTGCTCACCTACAAGGTATACATTGTTCTTTTTGCTTGTCTTACACTTGCTTCCTTATTAATATTCAATAACTCTGAAGTAGAGTGTAAAGTAAATAGGTAGATTTTCTCCCTACCTCCCATCAACATTACTTCCCTCTTGCAGAATAAAGTTGCTCAGGAAAAGGTTCTCTGTGTCCACTGGATTTCTGGTGCCTTGTCCGATCATGGTTGCCAACAGCTCTTTTCTAACATCACCCATACAGAATGCAGCTGTCAACATCTGTCCAGTTTTGCTGTACTGATGGCCACAACTCACAAACAAGTATGTAACTTCTGAAAACATCTCAGAACTGTATCGTGGTAAAACAGCATATTATTATTTTTCTCACATTCAAATATCTCTTGTGTCCTGCTTTTGTCCAGGAAGATAATTTTTATCATTGAAGCTGGGATAGAATAGAATTTCTCTACTCAACATGCAGAAAAGTTTTCCATAATTATTCATAGCCATTCCTCTAATATACAGTAGAGAAAAGTAAACTAAGAAATGCTTGTAATCCTCAAGATTTAAAGATCCTGACACTTCATTTCCAATCACAATACAACAAAAGCAGTCAGATATTAGAATAGCTTTTATATGTAAGTCAGATCTATGGTCTAGACCCGTGACGGCGAACCTATGGCACGCGTGCCACAAGTGGCATGCGGAGCCATATCGGTGGGCACACGGGCTGAGGTCCGTCACGCATGCGCTTGCCGGCAAACTGATTTTCGGGCCTTCTGTTTCCAGCCTCCGGAGGGGGTGGGAAAGGCTCGTTTTTTGCTCTCCCCAAGCTCCAGAGCTTTTCCAGGAGCCTGGGGAGGGCAAAAACGGCCTTCCCCACCCACCCCGGATGTCCTCCGGAGGCCGGAAATGTTCCGTTTGCCAACTTCCGGTTGAACTGGAAGTCCCATTTTTTTGTTCTCCCCAGGCTTCAGAGCCTTTCTAGGAGCCTGGGGAGGGCGAAAATGTGCGGGGGGGGGGCGCATGGAATTATGGGTGTTGGGCATGCACGCGCACGACCCCCCCGCGCTCCCCCCCTTTTGGCATTCGAACCAAAAAAGGTTCGCCATCACTGGTCTAGACGAAGTGTAAACATAATTTTCTTATCAAAAGGTGGCTCATATAATGTTGAGAACTTCTCTTTCCAGGGAGATCTGATCCTCACCATTATTAGCTACCTTGGGTTGTCCATCTCAGTCATCTGTCTCTTCCTGTGTATTGTCACATTCCTCTTCTGCCGCTCCAGCCACAACAGCAGCACCTTCATCCACCTACAACTGAGCTTCTGCCTGTTTTTTGCAGACCTCCTCTTCATGATTGGAATAGATAAAACAAGCAACAAGGTATTTCAGAAGAATATGTGATGCTCTGCTCAGTGGAGAGAGAACCCCATCTGAGTATGCTTCCTACTCAGTTTAAATTAAAGTCTTCTTTTTTTTCTTTAGATCAAGTGATTTGAATCAGTTTTCTTTTGCAAGCCCAATTCTTTTAACTTTTTTATTCGTTTTATAATATTTCCATATATGAAATGAAAGAAAGGTTACTTTGCACAGATTTTTCCTGTAGCGCTGCTGGTGGAAGCATGAGGGTCAGAGAGATATGGTTTGTTCCATTTCTCTGCTTTTTCATAGCCCTTTCTTGATTTTCTTTCAAAACCAACAATTCAAGAATCAGATGCTGATAAAGGAATAACATTTTATTTTTGATTCAGATCCTGTGTTCAGTCATAGCTGGAATTCTGAAGTATCTTTTTTTGGCCTGTTTTGTCTGGATGTTCTTGGAAGCAGTCAATCTCTACCTCATTGTCAGAAACTTGAAAGTTGCAAATTACAGCGGGGCCAGCAAGTATATGAAGATAACTATATACCTCATTGGTTATGGGTTTCCTGTTCTGATCGTAGCTATTTCTGCAGCAATTAATCCTGAAGCCTTTGGGACATTTTATCGGTAAGCCTCAGGATATGGTTAAAAGGTGCTTCCCTCAGCCAGGTGCCACCAAGATGTAAGCTACATGAACACACTTGCTAGTATTACTCAGAGAAAGCAATTTTGTACAATACATTGAAGTGTTTGCATGTCTGTCTAAATTTCTCCTAATGATATTTCTTCCCTTTAGCTGCTGGCTTAATCCAGATTTTATCTGGAGCTTTACAGGACCTATCTGTGTGATAATTGTGGTGAGTAAGCATTGCCTCTCTCTTTTTAACAGCCGAGAAATGAAAGAATCTTATATAACATTTCTTCTAAAATGACTAAGAAGAAAAACAAAAACCTGATATCAATGTAGCTAAATCAGATACATCATCCTTCTTTGGTTTTTCAGTCTTTATAAGATGATGTATCTTTCACAAATAATGTGGTAAAAGACATTGCTTGGGAAACACATTTAAAATAATGTAGGAAAATCTGTTACACAAAGCAAATTCATGAATTTCAATATTTTGCCAATGGCTGGAATTTTATATGGTAGGAAGAACTTTTGGGGGGGAAGGAAAGAAAGGATGAACTGGGGGAAAAACATGTGGAATCAAGATGCAAACTTTCATTATTTCTTCTCATCTGGAATTAAAATAGAAGTGAACATCTACTTACTTAAAACAATCAACTAGCGAAGTATAGGAACTCAAACTAACTTTACTTTTCTTTCCTTCAGCTCATCTAGTCTTAGGGCATGATCTATTTCTTCTTCTTGTTGTTGTTATCATATTTATCTGAGAAGACTTATTTCCCCCCCCCCCCAAAAGGTCAACCTAGTGTTTCTCTGTCTTATTCTGAAGACTTTGCATAAAAAACTGGCCTCTCTCAATTCAGAGATATCTACAGTCAGAAATACCAGGTAAGATCAATCATAAAGTATAAAAATAGGAGTTCAGTATGATCCTGGCAATTTGACAAAAAACTTTTTCAAAAAACTTTTTCATAGTATTCTAGACCATATGAAGTTTGTCATAATTTGGATGGTTAACCTTTTGCAATTGTTGTAGATCACTGATGTTTAAGGCCATAGCCCATGTGTTCATCCTGGGTGTGACTTGGTGTTTTGGCCTCTTTCAATATGGCCCTTTGGAAGACGTTATGGCATACATGTTCACCATCTTCAACAGTGCACAGGGAATCTTCATCTTCCTGGTGCACTGCTTACTCAACCAAAAGGTGATGTATAGAAGAACAGAGGTCTGCACTTGGAACGAATAGAATAGAAATTTCGAAAGTTAGATTACAACAGAAAGTCTTATGGCCCATGTCCCAAAGGTACTTTTTTAAGAGGCAACTGGACTTTCTGGTTTTTCTTTGAAGACGTTTTGTTTCTCATCCAAGAAACTTCTTCAGCTCTGACTGGATGGTGGGGAATGGAAGGATTTCATTGGAATGGAATCCTTCCATTCCCCACCATCCAGTCAGTGCTGAAGAAGCTTCTTGGATGAGAAGCAAAACATCATCAAAGAAAAACCAGAAAGTCCAGTTGCCTCTTGAAAAAGCACCTTTGGGACAACCATGACCTGGATGACTGAGACTCTCTGTAGACATTCTTATGGTCCATGTTTTCAAGACTAGCTTCAGGATTTTGTGAGATCCTGGTACAAAAGTGGTCCATGCCCTCATCTACCAGTTTCTCTCTTACTGAAGAAAAAAAAGTGGGGGGGGGGAATGTAATGGTTAGGAGGTGAATGTCATCTCCCTGCAGATAGCCCTCAACTTATGACCATTTTTTAAAGGACGGTTTGAAGTTGCAACAGTGTAGGAAAAAGTGAGCTATGAACTATCCTGAAGTTATACCTGTCGCATCATCCCTGCAGACACATGGTTGCAATTTGGGCACTTGGCAATCAGCTCGCATTTTCAATCCTTGCAACATCTTGCAGAGATGTACAGGTAATCGTGATTTGCCAACCTTCTCAGCCAGCTTCCCACATGCCAAGTCAATTGGGGAAGCCAGATTTGCTTAATGACCATGCTGATTTGCTTAACAACTGTGTGATTGCTTAATGGCCATGGTAAAAATGATCATAAAATTGGGTCCAGTCATGAGATGACTTGCATAATTGCCACATCGCTTAATGACTAAAATTCAGGTCCCAATTATGGTTGTAAGTTGAGGATTACCTGTACTAAAGATTGGGCTAAAAATAGATTGAATAGGAGAAAGATGCATTTTAAGAAAAAAACAATAAAGAGAAGAAATCTGATGATTATCAATGTAGTTATTGAAATATTCAGTAATAAATAAGAACACATTTTTTAAAATTTGTTAAATATTAACCCACTTTTCATACTTACAAACAATTCCCAAAGTAGGGGCAATTGCATTGAATATTATTCTTCTGAGTGACTTCGTATTTTGGATCTTCAGGTGAGAGAAGCTTACCGGCATTGGATTTATTGCAACAAAGACATCAGACCTCCTGTTTCTGAGATAACTATGACCTCTGTTTCCATCAGCAACCCTTTGGTAAGATAGATGTGAGACCGATAGATTTAATCAAACTTACAGTGGTAGGGGTAAGCTGTCTTGGTGCCTATTACAGGCAGTATCTATATGTCCAGGACAGGGGTCGGCAACCATAAACACTCAAAGAGCCATTTGGACCCGTTTCCCACAGAAAAGAAAACACTGGGAGCCACAAACCCTTCCTGTGCCTGACTATTTCTTGAGCGGCCACAAAACTAGCATATGTAGTTGAATTAAACATTCTGTTTTTTTTTCTGAAACTTTTCTTTTTTTGGATTTATCCATGGTTGGCCTACTGGGGGTTGAAAAGCTCAATAAATCATGTGCCGGCGGGTGTCGCACATTGGCGGTTGTGATGCCTATTTTGAGCGACAGGGAGCCGCAGCAGAGGAATGAAAGAGCCACATGTGGCTCCCGAGCTTCGGGTTGCTGACCCCTGGTCCAGGACATCAGTAGAATCACTTTTCTAACCCATTTATTTCTTACAATGCAAACACCATCTTTCACAAACAGCAGGCAGTGGAAGAAAGCTGGATTATCTTGGATTGACTACATGAATTCCTGAAATACCAGTTCTAGGTCTTCTTTTCCTCTTTTGGTGCTGTGCCAGAGAAATTCAGAAATATGGGCAGTTCATTATTATTTAGAAACCACAATTTGTACTGGCAACTCGGTTGTTAAGTGATGTAATCACTAAGTGAAACTGCAACTGTGTTTACAATCTTATTTCAGCCTTTCTTTGCTTTACAGATCTGCAAAGGTTATAAATGTAAGGATTTGTCGCAAAGTTACTTTTTCATCACCAGCGTAACTGCAAACTAAAGCAAACTTAATGGAGTTTAAAATTTAAATTGCTAAAGGAGACAGTCATTAAATGAGGGCTGAACTAATCCTTTAGCTAAAATAATATTTTCTGGCTTTGATTCAAATATTTTAGAGAGCTGACATTTGATGGAAAATTATGTAGGGGATGCATTCACTTATTTGCAGATTCTACAAAGCCCTAATTTTTAACTGAAAATTGAACTTTTTCTGCCTACCCACAAAAATTCTGTCATTTCACTTAAAAGCGAAAAGCATCTGAGCAAGTTGTTAAAAAGTGGAGATTGTTGCTAGATTATGATAAAAATATGATACTGTGCAGGGGTGGGTTCCGAAAATTTCCACTACCACTCTGTGGGCGTGGCTTAGGGTTACGCGCGTGCTCCCCCAGTGCAATTCTGTGTCCGCGCATGCTCAGTGACTATAATCTGCCCAAAACACAGCTGAGGAGCTGATCAGCTGTGCTTCGGACGAAGAATAAAGGACAGCCTTAACCCGGGGGTGGGTGGGAGGGCCCTTTCCAAAGCAGCAGCAGAGCACAAACAGCCCAAAATGTAAACAAAGCCGCCAAAAATTCCCGGAAAAAAATGGCGGCTCCCACGGACCGGCACCGACCAAGGCGGGTCCACGATGCCATCATGACATCACCAGCGCCTCGCTACCGGTTCGGGCGACCCAGTACGAACCGGGAGGAACCCACCCCTGATACTGTGTTATGTAAAGATAGAATTTGTGTTTTCTTTAGTTTAGCTTAATAAGTAAACAAAGATTTTAGCTAGGGGTGAAATTCAGCAGGTTCTGACAGGTTCTGGAGAACCGGTAGCAGAAATTTTGAGTAGTTCGGAGAACCGGCAAATACCACCTGTGGCTGGCCCCAGAGTGGGGTGGGAATGGAGATTTTGCAATATCCTTCCCCCAGGAGTGGGGAGGGAATGGGGGTTTTGCAGTATCCTTCCCCTGGAGTGGGGAGGGAATGGAGATTTTGCAGTATCCTTCCCCTGGAGTGGGGTGGGAATGGAGATTTTGCAGTATCCTTCCCCTGCCACGCCCACCAAGCCACGCCCACAGAATTGGTAGGGAAAAATTTTGAATTTCACCCCTGATTTTAGCCCAGTCTTTGTTTACTATTGTATATTGTTTTCACCTTTTTCTCATTCTAAAGCAAACTTTTAGACAGTATTTTTCCCCCCCAGGCAAATGTACCATGTATTAATGAAGTGCATAACCAGAAGATTGAATGGCAAGAACAACCATAGCACACTGTCTCTCGTTTGGACTCTTTGATCAGTTTGAATGAAACTGAAGAAAATTGGGGTATATTCAGCCATTTTAAATTCTCTTTCCTTGCTGATCTCTGGAGCCACATTGTATCCAAATTATAGTGGAGAACTTCCCCCCCCCAACCCATTCCTTGTTTTAACTCACTTAACCAGAAATATGGTGGTTAAAGAAAATATAGAAGGGGCAGCTAATCTGCTTGCCATTAACTATAATATCTAGTGGATATGTTGTTAACTAAATTAAAAACACAGAGCCTTGAATAACTCTATAATGCAGGATGTGTATTTGTTATCAGTATTTTTCCTAGTGGATTGCCTTCTTATGCATTAATATCTTTGTAGATAGAGTATTGGATAAAATGTTTTTATTTCTCAGGTAGATATAGATAATGTTCTGCAAATTATTTAAAGAGGCAGTTTCACTTGTGACAACACTGTATAAACCAAGTGTCATTCTTTGAACCATCAAGTTAACTACTGTACATCTTTCTCAAGATATGGCTCTTTCCTGTGTTATTGGAATGCATAGAACACTCTTCTGCCATGATTTTGCTGGTTTTTAAGGAACAATATATTGCTAAGACATTGAAGTTAAGTGATTTATACTCCACATAGGTAAACTTTATTGTTTTGCTTTATAATAAGAACAATACATTAAGTAGTTGAATTTATAATTTCACTGGCTGACAATTAATATATTTATTATTTATGTCCTTCCCTTTCAGGGCTTTTATAAATGTACAATTATATTCTTTACATTTGTGTGTTTGCTTTGTATATTCCCAGTGGTTAAGTCAAGAAAGTATCTTGAAGTTTATAGTCCAAAGCTCATCAACACCATAATGCATCATGCACATGAATGTTGGTATTTTAAATATCAGTCATATTTAAATATGTCACTGAGTATTTTTGGTTACCTTTATTAGCTGCAGCTATTATTCCATTTTAATGTCAAGTCATTTTGTAGAACTGCCTCAAATTATAATGCCAGCTGTAGGATAACTAGAATGATCATGATGCCCAAAGTAATTTGGACTGATTGATTGATTGATTGATTCTAATATAAACTCTAGTTGGCTGCTAATTATCCAGGAAGCCAGATGTGAGGTTCTAGTTTGATATACCACACAATTTTTTGGGAGAACAACATGGAAGTCTGGAGAGGCAGAATGAGACTTTGACAGCCAGCAGAATCTAATGTGGGTCTGGGGAGACCTTGGGAGAGCTGGTGGAGGCTGTTCATGGATAGGAGAAAAAGTTGCAAGAGCAACTGACCAAAGCAATTTGCAACCTTCCCTGCTGGCCTTCCCATTGACTTTGCTTGTGGGAAACGGGCAAGGAAGGTCACAAATGGCAATCAAAGGCTACTGCTCACTACCAATCGCAATAAGATCACTCTAAAGCAAGCATCTAACATACAATATATACACCTTACAATAAAACCAGGAGAACATACTTCAAGGATAGCTTTACAAGATTACATTGTTGACATTTTCTTTATTAAGTTTGCCTTAGTTATATGGGGCTGGATCTCTGTTGGCTCAAGTCAATTTCATTCTGCCTTTGTTAAACCAAGTAGTTTTTCTTTCTTTCTGGTAAGGCTTTGTTCTGGAAAGGCAATAATTTCCTTAGATATATTGGAACTGTATAGATGGAGAAACTGGACCTGGTCTTTGTCATGTCCACAAGGACAAAGGGAAATATCCTATAAATAAATCCTCTTTTTTCCCCCAACCATAACACCATAAAGGGATAAATACTACAAAGCCAGTTATGGGGCTGCAGAAGTATTTCCACTTTGGGAGCCATTGTCCCATAAACCCAAACCAAGAAATATGCCTAAACAATGTCGGGCAACATGTCTTTAATAAGCAAACTGAACTCTAAACAAACTTTTTTTTTTAAACTGCAAATTTCTATATAGTGTGTAGCAAATTTTGCTTTATGGGTTATTCAGTACATCTCTATTTCTTGAATATACGTATTGATGATGAATACCATTACTACAGAGAGTTTATTCTTTGTAATTGGCGTACAATCTGGCTACAATATATTCTGCTGCTGAATTCCCTAAGAGCATCCAATCTCTATCATCATCACCACCACGTTGAAAATGCCTTTAGAGAAAGCATGACTGTAATACCTATTTGAGAGCCAGTTCATTGTAGTAGTTAAAGCATCTGGCTAGAAACTGGGAGATTGTGAATTCTAGTCCCTCATTGGATACAAAGCCATGTGGGAGACTTTGGTCCAGTCACTTTCTCTCAGCCCTAGGAAGGAGGCACCCTGCCAAACAAAATGTAGGAATCCGTCCAAACAGTCTCTGAGAATTTGAATGGAGGGGGGAGGGAAATTAGGATAATAAGACACTGCTGTTTATTTCAGTTATCCAGTAGCTGGTATCTTACCATTTGGAATAAATTCTTAACTATTCTTAAGGCAATTCATATTTATGAAGGTCTGACACTGCATGAATGCCACATGAAGATAATTATCTCCTATAGTAGAATATTAGGAAATGTTTGAAAAGAATCTGCTGCCCTCAGTCCTTGTTTACTGGTTGTGAATATTTGCTTTATATTCAACAAGATAGTTTAAAGAGTTCTCTTTTTCAACATAGTTTTAGATGATCCACCAAGATCCAGCTTCTTTACAATGCAGTGAAATCTATAAACAGGCATTGATCTCACTTCTGAAGGTCTTCCTAAGAGATAAGACAGCCATATCACCTTTGTTCTAAAATAGGAAGAACAACTTAATATAATTAAGGTCCGCATAGCAGCATTTGGATCATAGATTTCTTATGATGAAGCAATATTTTCTAGAAAGAAAGCAAACCATTTATATACCTTTACCGTGAAACTGTATGCTTGTTTTTGTTCTCAGATCCCAAACAACTTCTCAGTACCTCCCATGTTTGGAAATGTGGTGGGGTGGGCTCATTAATACCATATGAAATATGGAACAGCATTTAAAGCCACTTCAAATATTAAGAATCTTCCCATATGGATAGATGCTTAACCATCAGATTGTAACATGTTACAGATCTTTCTGATTACTGTATTATATATATTCTTAAACAGGTTCTTATATTTTTGGTACTTTTTAGCAGAGATCCAACACGAATTATAAGAATCAAAATAAAGTTGTTCTAATCTTTCGCACAAAATGCACTGTTATGTATTGAATACATATGGTTGTGTTAAGCCCTGCTAAAGTGAACCTAAACTTTAGATGACCCTAACTGTTAACTCCAACTGTTTTGGAGGGAAACTTTGAACATTCATATTTGGGTGGGTTTTTCAAGTATTATGATTGGTTAAGACCCTGTGGGCTCAGAGTATAAATTACAGGCATTGCCTGCTGTTCCTCAGTTACAGTTTTAGTCAATAAATGCTGTTGAATCAATGCNTTATAAGAATCAAAATAAAGTTGTTCTAATCTTTCGCACAAAATGCACTGTTATGTATTGAATACATATAGTTGTGTTAAGCCCTGCTAAAGTGAAACTAACCTTTAGATGACCCTAACTGTTAACTCCATCTGTTTTGGAGGGAAACTTAGAACATTCATATTTGGGCGGGCTTTTTCAAGTATTATGGTTGGTTGAGGCCCTGTGGGCCTAGAGCCATGATGGCGAACCTATGGCATGCGTGCCACAGGTGGCACGCAGAGCCATATTTATTTATTTATTTATTTTTAAAATTTATATGCCGCCCAACTCCCGAAGGACTCTGGGCGGCTTACATTATATAAAAATAAAACATATAAAAACAATTTAAAAAACGATATCTGTCGGCACGTGAGCCGTTGCCCTAGCTCAGCTCCAGCGTGCATGTGTGCGCCGGCCAGCTGATTTTCGGCTCGCGCAGAGGCTCTGGGAGGGCACGAGGGGAGGCCGTTTTTGCCCTCTCCAGGCTCCAGGGAAGCCTCTGGAGCCTGGGGAGGGCAAAAAATGGGCCTACCGGGCCCACCGGAAGTCGGGAAATGGAGGAGGGGGGTCGTGCGCACATCCATGGGGGGCAGGACAGCACAGGGGGGTCGCGCGCGCATGCGCAGGGGGGTGGGCCACGGGGGGGACACATTGAATTATGGGCGCGCGCTTTTGGCACCCAAGGAAAAAAAGGTTCGCCATCACTGGCCTAGAGTATAAATTACAGGCATTTTGCATGCTGTTCCTCAGTTCCAGTTTTGAGTCAATAAATGCTGTTGCAGCTATGCTGGTCTGCTTCTTGCCTACTGAAGCCCATTACACAACAGTGGCAACGAAGGTGGGATGCTGCAGAGGAGAGTGCTGCTGCTAACCGAGAGACTGAACTCACTGGGTGATAGGTTGGGTAACGAGCCCCAGCAGGACTAGTCCTCACCCCTGCCTACCAGTAAGCCATACTGGAGGCACGCTGAAATCACTGGGTGTCGGACCAGATAAAGAGTATCAGAGTTTGCAGCAAAAATCACACCCAGAAAACACACACAAATAACTGATTCAGCTGGATTCATTAACTTCTTTATATACATAATAACAGATGAATTTACTATACCAGTAGCAGAGTTCTTCCAACATGGTAACAAGTAGAGAGATCAGTTTCCAGTTCAGAGTTCAGAGCAGACTAATTTCAGTTTCAATTCTCAGCACAGCACTCAGAGCTGCAGGGCTAAACCACGCCCAGGCTCCAATCTGTTTCAGCTCCCATTGGCTGATCTTGTTACTAAGCCTTATTCATTGGCTGACCTTGTTACCATGTCTATGCCAGTACATGAATATTCTGACAAAGAGCCCTGGTGGGACCACGCTCCCTGCCCTGCCTGCCAGTAAGACACACTGGAGGCACAGACGTACCTGAGGGATCCATCCCAGGACTCCTAAGTGCAGCCCAGCTCCAACCGCAGCAGTACAGGCATTAACCAGCACCACGAGGGCCTTCTCAAAATGGCTAAACTGGGAAGGCTCAACGAGTTTGATATTACTCACCCGGAACAGTGGAGCTCATATGTCTCCCGAGTAGACAACTATCTCCAGGCTAACCAGGTCACAGACGATGGCCTGAAGGCGGCAACCCTACTATGTGTCTGTGGACAAGCCACATTTGATATCGCTGAAAACTTGATAGCACCGGCAAGTGTAGAAACTGTGGCCTACGCAGACCTCAAGAAAAAATTAAGGGAACATTTTGAGCCTAAACTCATCGCCCGGCACTATGCATTCAAGCAACGGGAACAGCGGTCCGGGGAATCTGCAGCAGAGTTGTGGCAGCCCTTTGCCAAGCTTTGCGCCAATGCGAGTTCCCTGATCTGGAAGACCATCTCAGAGACAGGCTTGTTTGCAGCCTGTGTAATAGTGAATTACAGCAGTGCCTATTCACCAAGGAGAAACTGACTTTCCAAGACGCATTGAAGGAAGTCATGGGGGATGAGGCTGCCGGAGGGGCCACCAAAAACACACACCAGTCCCCCAGCGATCCACCAAGAGACCGCAGAAGGCTCGGGGGAGGTCAGTGAGAGCGAAGAAATTGATTGCTTGCGGAGAGAGCTACCCAGAGGGCCACACTCCACAGAGAAAGCAACTCCCCCACAGAGTTGTGCAAGCTGTGGGGGACTGCATGAAAGAGCTGAGTGCAGATTCCTCACAGCAGTATGCCATGCCTGTGGAAAACAAGGGCACATTGCCAGAGTTTGCAGAGGTCATCGTCAGTGGGAAACGAAACCTGTGATGCCGCAGCACAAGGGGAAATGGCCCCCAGGACAGAACAGAGTTGAACACTGCTCGGGAAGGCGTAGCATCCAACGCACAGGGGCCCAATGTCCCATCAAAGAAAAAATAAGACTCCAACTAAAACTGCAAGGGGTCCCATGCTCCATGGATACTGGATCAGCCCTGTCCATTATCTCCTCCACGACTTTCGACCACATTTGCAAATGTAGCCGACGGCGGGTCCTGCTCAAATCATCGAGCTTAGTGCTAACGGACCTCCAGAGTTGCCGTGTTCCCGTAAGGGGTGAGGCTACCATTGGAGTACAATTCAGAGAGTTTGAGGATCCCCTCAGTGTAGTGGTCATAGAGGGGCCGCACACCAGCCTCATAGGTCTGGACTGGTTCGAGGTGACGGGCATCCATCGAACTCAAATAGCCAATCTAGCAGCGGTATGTGAACAATATGCTGATGTATTCAGCACTGAGCTGGGACAATACAAAGGGGCACCCATTTCACTCAACCTCGATCCAGCAGTAACTCCAATCCAATTAAAACCATGCAGGGTTCCCTTTGCATTGAAGCCTAAAATTGATGCAGAACTAGACAAGCTGGTACAGCAGGGAGTGCTCCAACCAGTGGACTGTAGTCAGTGGGATACTCCCAATGGGGCCCCAGTTAAGCCTAACGGGGATGTTCGCATCTGTGCAGACTACAAGTGCACCATAAACAAGGCACTACAGCAGCATGCTTACCCTGTACCAGTGGTAAGCCACATCCTCGCCTCGCTCCAGGGAGGCCGAATCTTCGCTAAGCTAGACCTCACCCAGGCCTACCAGCAGCTACCAGTACGCTACCACAGAAGCACAAACAATAGTCACACACAGAGGTGCATTCCGAGTGTGCCGCTTGCAGTTTGGGGTAAGCGTAGCACCAGGGTTGTTCCAAAGTATTATGGAACGAACACTGAAGAACATTCCTGGCGTCTGCCCGTACTTTGATGATGTCCTGATTGCGGGGGAATCAGTGGCAGTCCTGGCAGAACGTCTCCGTGCAGTACTCCAATGTTTCTGTGAGGCAGGCCTAAAACTCAAAAAGGAAAAGTGCCAGATCGGTGTGGAATCCACAGAATTCCTGGGTTTCTGCATCGACGCTGCCAGAATCCACCCATCTGAAGCAAAGCTAAAGGCAATTCAGCAAGCCCCCACACCAAAATCCAAGGGGGAGCTTCAAGCATTCCTGGGCTTGCTCAATTTTTACCACTCCTTACCGCATAAGGCTGCCTTGGCAGAACCGCTACACCGCCTACTGGACAAAAAAGCACCCTGGGTCTGGTCGAACACTCAAGACAAAGCGTTCAAGGCGGTAAAATCATTGATATCCTCAGACTCCGTCCTAGTTCATTTCAATGAAACCCTACCAGTAACACTAGCCTGTGATGCTTCACCATACAGCATTGGGGCAGTATAAGCCACAGGATGCCAGATGGTAGAGAGGCCCCCACCGCATACTATTCTAGAATGTTATCATCAGCTGAAAGGAACTATGCCCAGATAGACAAGGAAGCTCTCGCCATAGTGGCTGGCATTAAGAAGTTCCACGACTTCTTATATGGACGAAACTTCACCATCTTTACAGACCACAAACCTCTGCTTGGTTTCTTCACAGCTGACAAACAGACACCGCAGATCCTATCGCCACGAATGCTACGATGATCCATTTTCATGGCTGCATACTCGTACCGGCTAGTCCACAAGCTGGGCAAGGAAATGGGCCATGCCAACACTCTCAGCTGACTGCCTCTACTGCAGATTGAGCCGGATCTGGCCCCAGCTTGTCATATTCTGGCAATCCAGGACCTGCCTAAAGCACCCCTACATGCACAGGATGTGGCAGCTGAAACCACCATGGACAGAACGCTTAGCCGCGTTCTCAACTGGGTGTTAATGGGATGGCTAGAGGCCTGGCCAAGCCCTGAGTTCCAGCACTCTGCTTCTCGGAAAAAATGAACTGTTGGCCCACAAGGATGTGTGCTGTGGGGCAGCAGGGTCATCATTCCACCCAGTCTTCGCCCCAAGGTGCTGGATTCCCTACACGAGGGGCACAGGGGTGGGTTCTAACTTACCTCACTGCCGGTTCGCTTCCTCCCGCTCCGCGTGGGCATGCCTCGTGCATGCGCACACATGCTCAATGCTGAAAAATCTGAAAAATCCCCCCCCAAAAAGCCAAAAACAAGATGGCGACGCATGCGCAGTGCTGGAAACTCGGCTTCTGCACATGCGCAGAAGAAAAAAAACCCAGAATTTTTTTTTTAAAAAAAGATGGCAGCGCCCACGGACCGGCACCGACCAAACCGGATCCGTGACATCACTGTGACATCACCAGTGGGTCGCTACCAGTTCAGGCAAACCAGTACGAACCTGAAGGAACCCACCTCTGGAGGGGCACCCAGGAATTGTTTGGATGAAGGCTCTAGCCAGGAGGTACTTGTGGTGGCCAGGCCTGGAAAAAGACATTAAGAATCAAGTAAGGAGTTGCCAGGCCTGCCAAGAAACCCGACCGGAGCACCAGTGCACCGCTGGGAGACCACGCACGCCCCATGGTCTTGTGTGCACATTGACTTTGTGAGCCCTTTCCAGGGGGCAGGTGTTCTTTATAGTAGTGGACAGTTATTCCAAGTGGTTGGAAGTGGCACCGGTCTCATCAATGACAATGACCAGAGTCATCCGAGAGTTGCGCCAGCTGTTCGCCACACATGGTCTGCCAGATGTGATCGTGTCCGACAATGGGGCACAATTTATGGCAGAAGAGTTTCAATCCTTCCTCAACGCCAACATGATTCGACATGTAACATCCGCTTTATTCCACCCTGCGACCAACGGTCAGGTTGAACGAATGGTCAGGACCACAAAGGAGGTGTTCAAGCATATGACGACTGGGGACTGGAATCACCGCCTGGCGAACTTCCTCCTGTGTCAACACACAACTCCCTGTACAGCAACAGGTTGCAGCCCAACAGAACTGAGGTGGGGCCGCCGGCGTAGCTCGACCGTCTTCACCCAGACAGAGTAGTGGTGGAGATGGCTCAGCCAACCCCCCCCCCCCCCACCAGGAACTTACAGCCGGGTGAATTGGTCTGGGCCAGGAACTATGGGAGTGGGGCACCTTGGGTGGCAGCGAGGGAAACTAAGGTAACAGGGCCCTTGTCATACGAGGTTATTCTGGGGAATGATCGTACAGTCAGATGCCACATTGATCAGTTACGGCGTCGGCAGGCATGGCCAGTCCCGGGTGAGGATCCCGAGGCGTTATCAGACCCACTAGGGAACGGTTTTCCTCCAAGTTTGCCTACACCACCCATGGTCGCTTCTGGAGAAACAGAGGTACCAAGGGCAGTAGAGCCGCCGCCATTCACGGGCGACCAAAATGGCCATCAAGACTCTGTCCAATTGGAGATGGACAATACCCCACTTAAACAGGACTCTCCAGTAACATTGTGGCGGTCCACCAGGATCCGTGGGCCCCCAGCCTATCTCAAAGACTATGAATATTGAACAGACTGAGGGTAAGAACTATCCTAGAGGGGAGGGGTGTTATGTATTGAATATATATGGTTGTGTTAAACCCTGCTAAAGTGAACCTAACCTTTAGATGACCCTAACTGTTACCTCCAACTGTTTTGTGCAAAAGTGAAACTAACCTTTAGATGACCCTAACTGTTAACTCCAACTGTTTTGGAGGGAAACTTAGAACATTCATATTTGGGCGGGCTTTTTCAAGAATTATGGTTGGTTGAGGCCCTGTGGGCCTAGAGTATAAATTACAGGCATTTTGCCTGCTGTTCCTCAGTTCCAGTTTTGAGTCAATAAATGCTATTGCAGGTATGCTGGTCTGCTTCTTGCCTACTGAAGCCCACTACACAACATGCACAACCAACATTATTAATTTCTCCCACCCTTAATTTCTTCTGTAGGAGCATCAGCATTTCATTATACCTGCCAATATTTATGGAGAAATTATCTGAGGCAAAATTGCACAATTCTTTAGGTTGAATCCTGAATCACAAAACATTTTTTCAGGGAATTTGCAACATTGACAAGTTCTGCTTGGTTTTCTGTAGGCCTAATGAGAAACCGAGTCCTACTGAAATGTGAATATCTCTAACAGTGATTGAAAATAGTTGTACAATGTTTTCAGGACTTCCATATGTACTTGGTGGAAATATATCTTGTTTTAACCATCAAAACTTTATGATCATACTTCCCCCCTATGCGCGCGCGCACACACGCACACACACACACACACATGCATACTGAATAAGATTACTGGCTTCTCTGCCTTCACATACAGTACATATAGCAATATCACTTAGACTTATATACCATTTCATAGTGCTTTACAGGATTCTCTGAGCAGTTTACCAATGTCAACATATTGCACCTAACAATCTGGGTCCTCGTGTTACCGACCTCGGAAGGATGGAAGGCTGAGTCAACCTTGAGCCTGATAAGATTCAAACTCCTGGCAGTGAGCAGTTAGCCTACAATACAGATAGTCCTCAACTTACAACCACAATTGAGCCCAAAATTTATGTTGCTAAGTGAGAGATTTGTTAAGTGAGTTTTGCCCCATTTTACATTTTTTTCTTGCCACATTTGTTAAGTGAATCACTGCAGTTTTTAAATTAGTAACCAGGTTGTTAAGTGAATCTGGTTTTTCCGTTGACTTTGCTTGTCAGAAGGTCACAAAAGATGGTCACATGACCCTGGGACACTGCAACCGTCATAAATGTGAGTCAGTTCTCAAGCATCCGAATGTAAATCATGTGACCATGGGGATGCTGCAACGGTCATAAGTGCGAAAATGGTCCTAACTCACTTTTTTCAGTGCCGTAACTTCAAACGGTCACTAAGTGAACTGTTGTAAGTCGATGACTACCTGTATTGCATTCTAACCACTGCTCCACCACTATTCTCAACTATTTCACCGGAAAGGTTCTGTTTACTGAAAGGGTCACTGTAAAAAATAGCAAACTGTGCTGAGAGAAAAAAAAAATAATTCGGGAAGTTCCGCATTTACTGTCCGTCACTTGGTTTTAGGATCCAATCAAGACATCACTGGAGGATATTAAACACTTTTGATCATCTGCACTGTCTGTATGCTGACAATAAACCATCTTACATTATGATACCCACCACGAGGCACTGAGGAATCATGAGCATCAACTTCACAAAAAGAAAACAAGAAGAAAATATGAGGAACCAAATGCGGTTGTACGATGTTTCAGCTGGAGCCTATTTCCCATTGGTCATGGTTCAGTAACATTTTTTTTTTCAACAAAAGGTTGAAAAATAGAAAGAGAGCTTTATTGTGAAACATGTCTTTGTCTTAAATATGTAATGTAGTTTTGAATAAGAAAAAAAGCCCTCTCCTTAACAAGTGTTCAAATTATGATTATTCAGAAAGGCTGATGATGATGGATGAAAATCAATTATTTAAAATAAAAAAGTACCCTCATTATCTTCAGTCACTCTCTAGCTTCCCCCAACAATTTTTTGCTAATAAAGAAGTATCCGAATCTCAGACTGCCCAGCATCTTTGTCATAATCAGCAGCTTCCCCTGTAGTTCCTAATTCTGACAACTCCCTCCTCCTCCTCCTCCTCCTCCTCCCCTCCCCCTCCTCCTCCCCCTCCTCCTCCCCCCCTCCTCCTCCTCCTCTTCATTTACAGTGTGTCCAATCTTCAGTTGGTCAGAAAGTCTTCTCTTGCACACTTTCTTCATTCCCAAAATAGGTAGCCCCAAGTATGTTTTAAGACAGAGTTCAACCCTGTGCACCAGCCTGGTTCAGGTAAACTGGAGTTTCATTGTGGCTGGGTATACTTCCTCTTTACTTGTTTCCCCACACGGGGCTAAATATACAGAATAACAGAGTTGGAAGGGACCTTGGAGGTCTTCTAGTCCAACCCCCTGCTCAAGCAGGAAACCCTAAACAATTTCAGATAAATGGTTATCCAATAATTTGACATTTCCCATTGTAAGTTTTGTTAGCAGGATGATCCCCTAAACCATGATTTTCCAATCAATCTAAGAAGGTTGGTAGATAGATAGAGGGATATATTTCCAATTACTATATCCCTCGACATTTATTCTGAGTATATGATTAATGCTCTTCTGGATTAACAATGATGCTGGAGGCCACACTTGGAATACTGCATTCAGTTTTGGTCGCCACAATGTAAAAAGGATGTTGAGACTCTAGAAAGAGTGCAGAGAAGAGCAACAAAGATGATTAGGGGACTGGAGGCTAAAAGATATGAAGAACAGTTGCAGGAACTGGGTATGTCTAGTTTAATGAAAAGAAGGACTAGGTTAGACATGATAGCAGTGTTCCAATATCTCAGGGGTTGCCACAAAGAAGAGGGATCAAACTATTCTCCAAAGCACCTGAGGGTAGAACAAGAAGCAATGGGTGGAAACTAATCAAGGAGAGAAGCAACTTAGAACTAAGGAGAAATTTCCTGACAGTTAGAACAACTAATCAGTGGAACAGCTTGCCTCCAGAAGTTGTCAATGCTCCAACACTGGAAGTTTTTAAGAAGATGTTGGGTAACCATTTATCTGAAGTAGTGTAGAGTTTCCTGCCTAAGCAGGGGGTTGGACTAGAAGACCTCCAAGGTCCCTTCCAACTCTGTTATTCTATTCTATATTTATTTCTGAATATGCTGTTAGTGTCCCTTAGGGGTCCAGTGTCTTTCTTGAAAATCACAGTGATGCTATACTTCACTTTATAAAATATTATCCCCATTTTTTTTCCTTTTCTATGTATTGATTTCTTTTAAAGAAGGAGGTGCAGGGATCCTGTTAGGCTACAAAGAAAATAGCTTGAAACATACTGGTAACCTTCTCGTGTAAAGCACAAGTTTAGTAGACCTACTGAATTCCACAGTCCCTCTGGGAGGGAGGGAGGCGATTCTCAGTTTGACATACAAACAAACAAATAAACACTTACCTACCCAGTATACATAGTGCAGACATGCTGTCCAGTTTCTGTATTTAAAGAGTGTTAAGTGGGACTATTAAAAACAACTCAGTGTTTCCTTGCGTTAGAAAATCACTGCTTATGTATGTAAAACTGAATATTCTGGGTAGCAATAGTCAATTTGACTTATTTATTTTTGAGCAGGACTTGAAGACTTATGTACTTCCAAGATTTAGGGATGAGGTTCAGTCATCAGAAATGTTTTTTCATGGGAAATTTCCAAGGAATTTTTTTTAAAAAAAGTAGATGTTAGATTTTGTTTTCTTGAGTGGTAAGACATTTGAAGGCATAGTATTTAATTCACAAGGTTCCTTTGTAGCTAATTTTTGGTTTCAAATAATTATATATGTTAACATAAATTTGGTGGAAATTTTAATTGTTAAAGAGATGAAGAGAATGCCAAACTTCGACTTTTCATGAAGAATTTTGGCTCTAATTGAAGCCTGGGATTGACTAAGCGAATGATTTTTTTAGTGTTTTTTTAATGAATGTTAATATACCTCCCTCTGATTTTAGGAAATGTATATTAATGCAATACAATGTTTATAGTACTTTTTAGTTCCTTTATTCTTTAAATCTAACTGTCAGAGCTATAATCAGTTATTTATTCACTCCCACAAACCATAGTCAGAGGGAGAAAAGGAGGAAGGAAGAAATGTTTTATATTGCCACTGACCAAATCAAACTGTCATGTTGTACCTTTTTTGTTAAAGTGTATTATAAAGACAATTATAGTATACAGTATATTATTATACTGTAATTCCATTTCATTTATTCTAGGTATTAATTATCAATGATCTATACAGTCAAAAAAGGTAGAACTTATTTATCTTCTCAGATAAAGAAGTGACACTAAATGCTTGTTGAGCTATATTTTGCATGTCAGCTCAGTTCATTTTTTGCAATGAACTACAATTTATGTCATGTTGTCTACCTATAGGACTCAGACTAAATAGATGCAAAGACTATGGTTAAAATTAGAGGCAGAGGCTAGTTCAGATAATTGTGTTCAGGCTGGGAACAGAAATGACCCATGAAATTGTACATCCTCTCCATGTGTCATAGAAGTTAGATGTATGAGCCAGGAATTTGTACATAACAGGTGGCACTTGAAAAGTCAGAATGGAAAGAAAACTGAGGAAGACAGAATGTGTACTTCTATGCACAGATATCTTTTCTATGAATAGGAGCCTTGTGTACGTATTCATGTTCAGGAAGTAATCTTCAATAAATGTAGGTAATTGGAGATGATAGATAGATAGAGATACAGATAGATAGATGTGTGTGTGTGTGTGTGTGTGTGTGTGTGTGTGTGTGTGAGAGAGAGAGAGAGAGAGAGAGAGAGAGAGAGAGATGTAGATGTAGACATTATACAGATAGATAGATAGATAGATAGATAGATAGATAGATAGATAGATAGATAGATGATAGATGATAGATAGATAGATAGATAGATAGATAGATAGATAGATAGATANAGATGATAGATAGATTTTTGAAATATAGCTACTCACAGTAGATCCTGGCAGTAGAGAATAGAAATGAGGGGGGGGGTTCCATCTTACTTCAGTATACAGTAGAACCTCTGGTCACAAATGCTTCTGACCAAGACCAAATCGGGTTCCAACCAAAAAAATTCACAATTTTTTCCCCGCGGCTGATGTCCCCTTCCGCATCATTTTTTTTTTTTTTTTTTTTTTTTTTTTTTTTTTTATATTTTTTTTGTTTTTTTACCAAATTTGTTTCCAAAATTAGATTCGGGTCACGACCAAATCGGTTTGCAACCAAAGTTATGAAACGAATTATGGTCATGACCAGAGGTTCTACTGTATTCCCTCTTAGAGCAAAGTCCATATGTTACTGATCTATCTAGCCAATCTGGTGAGGCAGGACGGAGTCTTTTTGCAACTGACCAAGCTGGGGGTATTTTGGTAATTGGGACAAGACTTCCCTATGGGAGTGGTAGCCTCTCTGTACCTATTGACGTGATGGCTACAGTCCCCTCCCCCTCCTCAAAAAAGCAGGCAACTGTAATACCTGAGGGAAACTTCCTTTTTGTCAGCTTCCCGTTTTTTACTCACTGGCAATTCTGAAGAATAAATGCATGTAAAAAAAACAAGTGCACTGAAAAGAATCATTACGTGTGTCAGTGTTTCTCAATCTTAGCAACTTTAAGATATTTAAACTTCAAATCTCAGAAATCCCCAGCCAGCAAGTCTGGATATACCGTAATGATAAAAATAACTCATAGGTTTAAAGCGTGACTTTAAGACCAGAAGTCAGTAACATTTTTGGTTGCCCACCCTTTCCTTATAGGAAATACGTATTAATGCACTGGGTTATTCATAGCAACTTTTTAGTTCCTTTATGCTTTACCTCTTAAGAGAGAGAGGTTAAAAATTAGTCATTAATTCGCTCACTCACACAAGAAGGCAATGAGGAATCCTCTCGCTTGCATCATTCTGGGTGAGTAGACAATTCCTGGTTCAAGGAAATCAGATAATAGCTCATTGGTACAGCAGATACTGTATATTCCAGGTGGAAAGTCCCATATAATGGGAAAGATTGTACTGAGACAAGAGATACCAGTTGGGTAGTATTGTTGCTTTAGGGCACCTCAGCCTTAAAGCAATTGGTGAGAATGGAGGAGTGAGCATTCACACTTTGGCTCCCTGGTGCTAAGGCTAAACTGTCCATGTCTCAGCCCTACCAGACATCTCTGAGTACAGTATATTACAGCTAAAGTATTTCTATCTAGTTGTGTTGTATCATGTTCTGCAAGCCAAAATGGTCATTATCAGAAACTTTAGACCAATATTTAGTAAATCTACTTACTCCTAAAAGAAGTTCTGAGATCATAGAAGACCTGGGAGCTTCCTTCAAAAAGTCCAATGAAGACAGAATTTTTAGGAAATTTTAGGGGGGGAAAGTGTGGAGAGTGGGAATGGAAGGTGGGGGGTGGGTAAACAGGGGCAGTTTCATTGATTTTGAAGACTCGAAACAGTTTGATTTCAGCAATTTCCAACTAATCCCTAAAATTGTATCCATAACTATTTAAAATATTTAAGAAGAATCTATACTGATATAATAGTGGCAGTTTTATAATCTTAATTCTTCCACTCTATCATACTGCTATTTTCATTCATGGATGTAGAAGAAGGAGAAGCAAAGCCTGGGGATGGAGTAAAGAGAGGAATCAGCCTGGAGTCATTACGTTGCTACAAGTAGTCTAACTCCAACCCCTCTTAATTTCCATTAACTCTTACCTTCAATATCAACAGATATTTTGAACTCTATATAGACTTCCTGCTACAGGAGCCTCTCACTGTTTTTCTTATAATTTAATTCATGCCTTGGTCATCATGGCTCCTCTTTTGTGCATAGCACACCACCTTCTGATTGTCGACCCTGAAGTTGACATATGCATAGCCATTTTTAATTGTAGTCATTTCTTATGCATATTCTTTCCTACTTCTTTCAGTATGCTGTATGGGGATTAACGGTGCTTCAAGCTCGCCACATCTGGTAGCAAGAAGGGAGGTAGAAGAGATAAGGGGATTGTTATGGCTAGGTGGCATTCTTTCCCGTGAGAACAGTGAAAGTGCCTGCAGATGGTCGGGTGTACCAGTAACGGCGGCTGCCGGTAGTTCGGACAACCAGTAGCGGCGGCAGCGCAAGGCTCCGCCCACCCACCCGGACATCGCCATTTTCTGGTTTTTAACCCTCTGCGCATGCCCAAAGCCTTCTGCGCATGCTCAGAGGATGAAAAAGCACATGCGATGGTGGTGCATGTGCGCAACGGTGGTGCACGTGTGCACACATGTGCACAAAGCACACGCTTCTGAACCAGTAGGGAAGGTATGTAGATTTCACCGCTGAATTACACCGAGACCTTGCCAATTGGATATGTTCCTAATAAAAATACTTTGTTTGAATATGGCTGCCTTGGACTGTTCTTATTTGGGACATGTTACTTGGAGGCTTGACACTGATCTCAGCAAGCAACAATCATGTTAAGAGTGCTTTGCAAGAGCTCTAAAATTTATATGAATTTTCATCTATTATTTAAAACACTTTATATAATTCTTAAGGGAATTTTTTTAAAAAGTTTTTTATTAATAGTACAATTAAAAACATTGGACGTGGTGAAACTTTCCTGGTTTAAACAATTCCATTCAGTATAACCTTACAGGAAATCATTTTTCCCCCTATATAACATTGTAAACATTATGTACAATTTTATATATTGTAACTATACATATTCCAGTCCTATCTTTCACAAAATACTAGCATATAAATTCCTAACTTTTCAACTTATTCCTTGTCACTTAGCCCAGCATTCCTTCTCGATTCTAACCATTTATACAATTCTTTCCAGATTTCATAATAATCTATTTCATTCTTCTCCTTGAGCTCTAACATCAACCTATCCATTTCGGCACAGGATAATACCTTAATTATTACTTCTTCTTCTGAAGGTATCTCTTTATCTTTCCATTTCTGAGCAAAGGCTAATCTTGCTGCTGTTAACATGTGTAGTAGTAAGTATAGGGTTCCTTTGTTGAATTTGTCCTTGGTGATGCCTAATAAAAAAAGCTCTGGCTCAGCTCGATATTTTGCCCTAGTATCTCATCCAGCCAGCGTTTTATCAAATGCCAGAATTTTTGGGCTTTTGGGAATTCCCACCACATATGGTAGTAGGACCATGCTTCATTACATTTTAAATTAGTAGTACCATGTTTCTTTACATTTACAA
>QLTV01003654.1:1817844-1832936 GCA_003457575.1 Thermophis baileyi
TGACGTTATCAAACGCTTTTTGCGCGTCAACAAAGATTAGTGCCTTCTGTTTTTTATTGTGTCTTTCGTAGTATTCGAGCATATCTAATATGATCCTAACATTGTGCCTTATCTGCCTCTTGGGCAGGAACCCGTTCTGATCAGTGTGGATGAATTCAACCAAAAATCTTTTTAACCTTTCTGCCATTATTGACATAAAAATTTTGTAGTCCGAGTTAAGTAATGATATGGGCCTGTAGTTTTTAATCTGTGTCAGATCTGCATCTTCCTTGGGAATTAACATAATAATTGCCTCTTTCCATGAGATTGGGGTCCTTGCTTCTTTTAACACTTCATTAAATGCATCTAGTAGGGTTGGGCCTAAAAGTTCTTGGAAATTTTTATATATTTCAGATGGTAATCCATCTTGGAGGCTTGACACTGATCTCAGCAAGCAACAATCATGTTAAGAGTGCTTTGCATGATCTCTAAAATTTATATGAATTTTCATCTATTATTTAAAACACTTTATATAATTCTTAAGGGAAAATTTTTCATGCATTTCAGCATGACTTTTAATATAGTGCTCATATTCAATCAGAATGTTCTTATTTTGACACAACGAATAATTTTAATAATGTTATAATCATTTTTCCAGCGGATGGTAAGTTTTTATATAGTGTAATGATGCAATGATGATAACAATTTTAAATGAATCATAATACAAGTGGAATTACAAATCCAAGTTTATGCCAAAGCAACTGACATTTCAAAGGTCAAAGTTATTTCAGTTAAAAAGGAAAGGGGACGATCTTGCATTTTAAAGACAATTATATTATACTTATAATATTATAATTGCATTTTATTTATTCTAGGTCTTGGATTGACAATCATTTGTGCAGAAGGTAAAACCTATTTACCTTCACAGGAATAATATAAGGAAGTGATCATAAACACTGATTGTGCTTGTCGTTCAAATGTCAGCTAATACATATATTTTTCTTTGTAATGAACTGCAGTTTCCATGTACAATGGAAGGTATAGATGTGTAAAACATGTGGCACAAAAAAAAAAGTCAGGAGGGAAAGATGGACAATTTAGGGAAACTGAAAGTGGATTTGTATAGTAACAAATCCCTTTTGCATAGTAACACCATATGGGTATATCTTGAGAGTTATCTCCAATTAGTATAGGCAAGTATAGTCATACACCTTCTGAAATAAAAACATTTTAAAATGTAGATACTCATAGTAAATGCTGGTTTTCTTTTGCAGAGAAATGGGTGCATTTTATATACCAGTATGTCTTTTTCCAGTATGTCCAGTTTTGCACCAAAACTGCCATGTATCATGCATGCTTATGTTTATTTCAGGATGGAATTTTTATTGACAGATTATTACTTTTCCTGCTAAAATGAATTTATAGCAGATATAAAAAGTTGAATTCTATGTAGGGGAACCCTATCCAAACTATGGAATATATTGCTATTTATCCCCCTCCTACTCCTCAACAAAACAGGCAACTGTGATAACTGAGAAAAGGTTCCTTCTTGCTACGCTCCCTTTCTTTAATATAAAATGCATGCTTATAAATAAACTACTGCACTGAAAAGATCACAAAAATATTATTACATGTCTGATTCTATCTAGCTACATTTTATGGGAAGAGATCTGTCAGCAAGATTAACAAAATGAAATCTGCGACAGGTTTTAGGTTTGTAACACTCTTTATCAGATTGAGAAATAAAATAATACAAACTTGTTAGGCTTTTAATGTAGAAATTGGGTGGAGAACATTTTCAGAATATCTGTGTAGGTAGTCCTCGACTTACGACCACAATTGAGCCCAAAATTTCTGTTGTTAAATGAGGCATTTGTTAAGTGAGTTTTGCCCCATTTTACAACCTTTCTTGCCAGAGTTGTTAAGTGAATCACTGCAGTTCATAATTTAGTAGCCTGACTAACTTCATTTTCCTTTATGGTTTTCCCTTCGTTTATTATTTCTGCTAAATATTCTGTAATGCCCATGTAACAAGCAGTTATCTAAGGTTGGTTATATCCTTACATCAATAAAGAAATTCTCGCAGTCTTGCTCAGCTGGATTTGTTTTAAGATTGAAAGGAATTGCTTTCTTTGGTAGGAACATCTGGTGAATCAATATGGAACCTTTTCGTGTGTTGGATCTCTGGTAAGTTTTAAACTGTGTCTGCGCCTTTATCACATGCAATCCCCAAATGCATAAAAGTGAAGTGAAATATAATTTCATTACATTGTTGGTGCTTCTTGTCTAGACTACTGGTACTTCAAAAAGTTGAGCCATACTAAGCACAGGTTTGGCCTTTTGATGTTTTACCCTTCTGTGGACCTACATAGTTGCTATCTGACTCAACTGCTTCTTACAGTTAATGCTACCCTTGAATGCTTGCTGATAAATCGGTTTAAGGCCTGTCCCCCTCTACTGATGGAAGTTACGCACTTCCTTTGCTCCATATCACTGGCTGTTAATGAAAATTGGCATGTGTTAAGGCAGAATCAAACCATGGTAAAATGCAGAGAATTTAAGTTTGTTATATTCCTAGCATGTTACCCCTGCCTTTTTATAATAAGATGCATTAGGTGCTACTATCGTATAATAAATCAAGACCACATTTTTAGTGCAAAAAAATCCACACCTGCCAGTCATCTATATCTTCCTAAAATCTTCTGTTAGTTTATGCTAAATAATGTGGTTAAAGGAAGACACAACACTGTGTCTAATTTTGCTTAAAATGAACATGGTCACTGAAAATGTCCTTATTTTTCCAGGCAAGAATTGCAATAATAACCGTAGGTCAGGATCGAATAATAATATTCCTGAGAGTAAGTGTATTCATTCATTGACTATTTTCAATTGCATCTTCTTGAGCTTAACTGAATGGAACTAATAGAATTGTAATTTTCAGCCACTACAAATGTCTTGATAAATGAAATATTCTATTATGGAGAGATGTTGAGCAGTTTAAAATAGTTATAAACTAATAAAGGTCTATGACATAATATGGGTTTGAGAGCAAAGGGTTGCAAGGCCTTCACTGACAGCATTCTTCTTAAAAGATAAAAAGTTAAAACTTCTGGCAATTATCAACATTTAAAATCAGCCATTTCATCTTGAGTTTTGCATGGACAGTACATTCTCTCTAGCACAGAAGTAAAATAAATAAAATTGGATTAGTTGGCTTTTGCACATAATATTTATCTTACAAATTAATACAAAGTGTACCACAATGAATTATGCCAAGCTCCATTTTGTCCAGTCAATCAGATGCCTCTGTAGTTTTCACAATCAGAAGATGAAATTCAAACATCCAATATCCAACCTATCTTGTGGGAATTTAGATGACCACCTCTCAAAACCATCCAAGTTACTGAGTACTACGAGATTTTGTGGTCAGTTATGCACTGTAAAAAGAAATGCATCTTCTGTTCTAACTCTCCTTCCAATCAATGTCACCGAATGACTTCAAGAACTTTTATATACTATTAGGCAAAGTGCCTCACAAAAGGTACATATAATAAAATGGCAGCAAGAAGCACCTAACAATCTCTCTCTCTCAAAAATAAAATAAAAATCAGTTCACATAAATGATCAGCAGAACAGTCTGGTCTTCATCAATTTATGTAAGCCAAGGGAGTTCTATAACTTAGGAGAAAAGATCTTTCACAGCATAAACAAACAAACAAACAAACAAAAAAGGAGTAGGGAACCTTTAAAATTCCTTTCTGCTTCAGGCAGACTGTATCTTCAAAGGAGAGACAGTTCTGTAGCTTTCTGGGAGACTAGCGATGTAGAGTTTTAAAGATGACAACCAGCATTTTGAATTGGACCCATAATCAAATCATATCCAATGCTGTAATTATAACAAAGGTGTAGGACAGATGAATATTCTGCTTCAAACAAGCAGATGGGATGATGGACTTCACATCATTTCAAAGGCAAATTCATGTAGATGGTGTGGTGGCAGTTTGAGAGCTGCCAAGGGCATGAGTCACTGAACTCAGAGCATGCCTATCTAAATAGATCTGCAACTGGTACATCAGTCAGAGATAGGCAAAGCCCCAGCCACAGCTTTTCTTTGCTGTTTCAGAAGGAAGAGTAGGTCCAGGAAAATCCTAAAATTGCACAGATGCTGCTGCTTACTGGGGATGCAACTCCATCCAAGACTTAAAACTGGAACCAGGATAAAGCCACATCTATTCCCAACAAAGAGCAATTTTCTCAAGTTGCAGGGATTTAATCTGAAGTTGTTTTGCCCATCTAGTAATCCAGACACCAAATCGGGATTACCAGAGTATACTTGGCTCAGCTGGGGTAGTGATATTGATGACATCTCACCCAAAACTGATAGATGGCGTCTCCCAGAAGTTTTAGGAAGATATTAAATGGCATGGGGGAGAAGAATGAACCAAATAGTACCCCATATTGTAACAACCACTGTCTCAAGTTTTTCCCCACACAACAGCTGAAATTGCTCAGTAAGCAAGGAGTGAAATAATTGCAGAGTTCCTCCAGTCTTCAACCAGAGGAATTTGAACTCAGCAGGAGCCTTTCTTAAAGCATATGGTGGTGTTTTTTTGGATATTCTCATGACCTACACAGAAACATATGAAGATAGAAAAACCACACATTTATAAATAAAGCTTGAAAAGAGGGATGCAGAAGAAAAAAAAGAAAGATAAATTGTTCCTTGTGATTTCTTAAACAAAGAATCACTTAATAACAGTAGCCTGGTGCCAGACGACCAAGGACAATATGTAAAGACCTTGCCCTTATCTATCTCTCAAGTTTTGTTCTAATGATCAAAACAACTCATAGAAAAGAGATGATACAATCTCCAACACCTACCCTTCCATGTGTCCAGAAGTATAACACAGTCAAGGGTATTGAATGCTGCTGAAAGATCTAAGATGATCATGAATGGTGCACTTCATCCTGATTCCCCAAATAAGTCATCTACCAGGATAATCAATTCTGTCCCATTCCCAGCCCAAGCCCTGGTTGAAGATTCCAGAAAAGATGTTTCTTCTAGGATCTTCTACAAATGAAGTTCCAAGGCATTCTCCAGAATTTATTGCAAAACAGGAAGATTGGAAATGTATAATTGTTCTTTATAAATTCTGTTATAATTGGTTAGATCAAGAGTTGTCTTTTTAGAACTGGAAATAAAATTAATTTCTGAGTAAAGCTGCATAAGGTCAAATAATAGTAATAGAATGTTTTGTCTCTCAACAATAACAAAATGATTGTTTTGTTCCAATGAGTGTACACAAGGGATGGGGCCACATGAAATTTGGATGAAGGGGTGATTTGTGCAATTATAAAAAGTAAGCAAAGCTGTTTCATACACAGGGAAAGGACCAGAATGTTACCCCCCTGAGCCAGAGGTGGGTTCCTACCGGTTCGGACTGGTTCTATAGAACCGTTAGTAACTTGGCGGCCTGGGTCACTGGAACCAGCAGCGACTGAGGCCTGCCACGCCCCTGAGCCGGTTCTCTCGGCGGAGCCGTAGGCCGCGCCATCTTGTGTTTTTTGCTTCTGTGCATGCGCAGAAGCTTTTTTTAGTACTGCGTCCCTGAGCAAACTGGCAGTAGCAGAATCCGGAACCCACCCCTGCCCTGAGCATGAGAGATGTCATCCATCAAAATATTTTAACTTTTTAAGTGGACAGTTCACTTTGGACTTACAGTTTTGTATTTTCCTTTACAGAAAGTCCCTTTGACTCCCAATTAGAAAAAGTGCAAAAAAATCTCAATTCAAATAAGTGTTTAAATGAACAAAAAACAGTAAGTATAATACATTATATGTTAAATTTGTATCATTTTTTAAAAAATCAACCTGTTTATACTACCAATGCTCCAGAATTATGTACTTGGAGTAGTTGATGTGAAACGTGATTTGAATAATGACAAACTATTAACCACAAGAAACATTTGTGTGTGGCGTTTGTGGCAGTTCACAATCAATTGTGGACCTGCTTGAGCTCATATTATCAGCTGGAAGTGGGAGGGGGAGGGGAGTCAATTTATTGCTGGGAGAGAAATTGGGATATGTGAATGATGGTAAAGCTGGTTTTTCTTTTCCTTGCTGTAGCTCTGCAGTGGTTTGGGGACGCCACTAATGGAATTTCTGGTCTTCTTATTGTTATGAAGTCTTGTCTGACCCTACCTCCTAAATCCTTCCCCCCCCTCCCATTTTGATGCTGACTCTATCATTGCCCACAAGGCCATCCTGCTTAGTTGTCTAGTTATGCCTCTATTCCCACTTATTTATGTCCAGAGAAATTGTTTGTTTGTTTGTTTGTTTGTTTGTTTGTTTAGTCAATCAAAGAATGAGTACCTTTTACAGAGGTGGATTCCTCCCGGTTCGGACTGGTTCGCCCGAACTGGTAGTGACACGCTGGTGATGTCACGATGATGTCACCGATCCGGTTCGGTCGGTGCCGGTCCGTGGGCGCCACCATCTTTTTTTTGAATTTTTTTGGGGGGAATTTTTTTTATTTTTATTTTTCTTCTGCGTATGCGCAGAAGCCGAGTTTCTGGCACTGCGCATGCATCACCATCTTGTTTTTGGTGTTTTTTAAAAAAAAATTTAAAAAAATTTTAAAAATTTGCACTGCGCATGCGCGCACACCCACAAGATGCGGCCACGCAGCGCAGGAGGAAGCGAACCGGCAGCAAGGTAAGTTAGAACCCACCCCTGACCCTTTAGCATATATGTGCCCTCCAATACTCTTCCTCATATGTGGCTTTGAAACGTCTGCAGATCACAGTGGCCAATTATGGATAAGCTTATCCATTTTTTTAAAAAAAGCCAAATATTGCTGGTTAATTTAAACAGAAACTCTGTTGTTAATTTTTTTTTAAATCACTTTAAAACAGAGTTTAAGCAGGCATTGAAAACACTACCACTAATTTGTATCATTTCTATTTTATCTTTGACTGCTGAGCAAAGCATTCAGAAGAAATGTATGGTAACCTCCAGTCCCGCTGAAGGTTTGCTAGTCCCTAAAATATGTGCTCAGAACATTGTTTCTGAAGGGGGAAAAAAAAGAGCCCTGGATCAGTATATCCAGGAAAGAAATTTAAACTAACATGGCTTTCAGGGTCTAGTGAACTGATCCGGCATCTGTGGTACAGATGGTTTCTACAGGTCTCCAATCCTGTCCTAATCAGGAGTCTCCAACCTTGGCAACGTTACCAGTTTTTGAAGTCCACAAGTCGTAAAGTTGCCATGGTTAGAGACCCCAGCATAGAAATAACTATGCTTTCTTCACTTGCCAACTCTGAGACCACATGCTTCCTTTCTCCTTTTCCTTTAGGAAAAGAATTTATACTGCTCAGTGATGGGTTCTGCCTTGAACTTCTGGAAACCTCTTGGTGCTAGTGACATGCATACTGAAACCACCCTGAAAGTGAGATTTATTGACAACTGCAGAGACAACATTTGACCACAGCTTCTTTTTTTCTGACAAGCATGACTGCATGGTTTCCTATTGTGTACATTGATGATGAGTGGATAGAGGAAGAAATGGGTCATTATTCTAGGAATTAAATCAGTTTTTCGAATGAAGATTCAAATTCAGTTAATATCTGTGTTTCAATATGGGATTGGCATAGGGAAGGGAAGGGACTTTTTCAATGTTTAGTGGAAATGAGATTGGAAAACTAAATTCTGGAAAATAAGGTAATAGAGTTGTCAAAGTCTGGAATGCCCTATCTGATTCAGTTGTCTCAGCTACAAATTTTCACAGTTTCAGTCACAAATTGACTTCTGTGGACCTTACTTCATACTTAAGTGGTCAGTAGAGGGAGCGTGCATAAGTGCACTAACGTGCCTGTCGTCCCTGTCATTGTATTTTTATTCTCTTATTCTTGTTCTCATTTTTGTTTGACAAATTCCAATAAATAAAGAAAATAAATAAAGGTAGAAGTAAATAAATTGGTTCCATACTTCATAAGATTCCATTGTTTGACATTTTAATTTTGTAAATACATTTTATTTAATTTTGGTATGCAAAATCAAGTTTTATATATACTTTTGTTAATTAAAATTAACAAATAATCAAGAATCCAAGATCCATGATTGTATGGATTCCATTGGGGAACCATGTTAGTATTTTGATCCCAAACAAGAGACTTCATCTCTTGTATCGTAGCGTAAACTTTTTTGAGTCATGAGAAATGAATCCATTTCTGATGAAGCGCATAATTAATCTGTAAACATTAAGATGCCACAAAACCTACTGTAGTTAGGGTTAGGGTTAATTTATAAGGGTTAATTAATAAGAAATATTTAGGAAAATTAGAAATGGGTGAAGTCTATACTGAGAACCCCACAAAAGCTAAATTGTGGAGGTTTTTTGTGAATTGTGAAAGGTTTTTAAAATGCAGCATAGAAGTAAAAGGCCATTCAAATTTATTTTTTAATGTCAGCCATGGAACTGATGTCATAACTTTGGGATTTGTTTTGAATTTGAAAAAATGAGCAGATGAGGTTTTTATATCCACAGACTGGGTTCCAAGGTTTGTTTTGGCATTGGTTTCTAAAATGATCGCAATGGCTATGCTGATAAAATCATCTTTTGGCTATGCATGGTATCTGAATCCAGCCATATGGCTATATAACAGTGTAAGATTCAAGTTGAAGTATATTGAGTGTCTTCTACAATATCCTGACAAGAACATTCTTAATGAAATGCTTGAGAAAAACTCAATGAGATTTGAAAAGTTTGTTTCTTGTAATGCTGCAGGACTCGGTGAATTCCTTTGAAAATCTTTTTGATAATCTCTCTCACTGGGATAATAACATAAAGAAGGATTTTGTCACAATTTTGCCCATGATTATGGAGGAAATAAGCTTAGGTGCACTATTAACAGCTCTTGCAAATCCAGGAAAGAACTCTCAAACTGTGGTTCGAAACTTCACAGGTAAGGAAAAAGAAAGATGAACTTTGTCTTTGCCTGTATTTGCCTGTATGTTGTACAAGTCAAATTCCCTGTATTGAGTCTTCTTTCATTCATTAACTAGGGGTGCATATGGCAACTCACAATTTTGACTTCTTTAATGAAAGCAGCCTGTATATGAGAGTTCAGACATGTTTTCAATTTATTTATTTCATTTATCATTTAAATTTGATTCCTACCTTTGCATGAAACATTCCAATAAGCTGTCACAATTAATCAAATTATTCATAAAAAAATGAAAACAAAAAGATTTATTAATATCACAAGTAGTAATAAGACCAACAGCATTGTAATCAATTCAGTTAATAGCTTTTTTCATGAATGAACCATCAACTGGTAAGGCCCTAACTCAAAGCACCTGCATCTACTCAAAGCAAGTGCTATTATTAGGAATTTTGTTTCATTCTATTATGACATGTGGTTCTTATTTGACATCAGCTTCTGGTTAAAAAGAAATATGACTAGCATTCATTAGATCCATTCAGGAACTCGGCATTTCTCTGTCTTTTCAGTGATCCAAACAAATCTTATCAGTCCAGAATCCTTTGAAAAGAATGAAGCACTCATGTTAAAAGCTCAAGGAGATCAAATGGCCATCCACCCAAGAGCAGCAACTGCCATGACCACAGGTATTGTTCATAACTAGCTTGGTTTTTCTACAGAGTAGATCCAAAATTACTTTTACTATCTATTTTATTGCTCCCTCCCTGTCAGCTGCAACCCTAGGATTTTTGAGTTTGCTGAGTGTTTTATCACTCTGGTTTGGATTAGGGAAGTTGCAATCCAACACTACATTGGGAAAGGTGAAAGGGAATAGAAAGTAGTTGGTAGTACCTATTTTACCAAGAAGTAAATATATGGATCTACACCGATCCTTTCATTATCAACATTTTCCCAAGTTTGGGGAAATCATGTATACTTTATTTGGTTTTATGTGTCTCCCTGATCTTCCTTCTGTCTCTTGCAGATACCGTTGCTGTGGCTTTTATATCATATGGTGGGCTAAAATCACTCTTAGAAGACACTTTACTGAAGAATGGAACATTCCTGGACAATGAAATGCTGACAGATGTTCATATGAACTCTAGGCTTGTAAGCGTTTCTGCCAGGAGCAAAATACGGACTATTTCTACCCCGGTCAATCTCACTTTTCAGCATCTCAAGGTATGTAAATGAAGTCTACCTCAGAAATCAAGCCATTTTTTTCTATCCGTCTTATGAATATATGTTAAGAAAGAAAGCAGAATATTAAAAAAAATGTAAATCTGTATAAATGTTCTAGGTAGATCTTATTGTCATTCAAGCTTTATAAATCAGAAATTTGATAGCACCTTTTCACATTAACAACTTTTACAAAGCTTATGCATTTAATAGTATTTGTGTCTCCTAGTCTTTAAGTTCTACGATGTTTACATTGTTCCTTTTGCTTGTCTTACAGTTGTTTCCTTGTTAATGTTTAATAACTCTGTGCGGTAGGAGATAAAGTAAATATATAGATTTTCTCCCTACCTCCCATCAACATTACTTCCCTCTTGCAGAATAAAGTTGCTCAGGAAAAGGTTCTCTGTGTCCACTGGATTTCTGGTGCCTTGTCCGATCATGGTTGCCAACAGCTCTTTTCTAACATCACCCATACAGAATGCAGCTGTCAACATCTGTCCAGTTTTGCTGTACTGATGGCCACAACTCATAAACATGTATGTTACTTCTGAAAACATCTCAGAATTATACTGTGGTAAACAACAGGTTATTTTTTCTTACTTGTTGTATCTACTGTTGTGTCCTGCTGTTGTCTAGAAGATAACGATTTTCATCATCGAAGCAGCATTTTTCTGTTTGACATTCTGCCGAGTTATTCATGGTCCCTTCCTTTCATATATAGAAAAGTAAACTAAGAAATGCTTGTAATCCTCAAGATTTAAAGATCCTGACACTGATTTTGAGAACAACTGTCTTCTGTTTACAGGGAGATCTGATCCTCACCATTATTAGCTACCTTGGGTTGTCCATCTCAGTCATCTGTCTCTTCCTGTGTATTGTCACATTCCTCTTCTGCCGCTCCAGCCACAACAGCAGCACCTTCATCCACCTACAACTGAGCTTCTGCCTGTTTTTTGCAGACCTCCTCTTCATGATTGGAATAGATAAAACAAGCAACAAGGTATTTCAGAAGAAAATGTGTTGCTCTGCTCAGTGGAGAGAGAACCCCATCTGAGTATGCTTCCTACTTAGGAAGTCTTCATTTTTCTATAGATTGACTGAATTGAGTCAGTTTTCTTTGCAAACCCATTTTTTAAAGCTTTTTTGTTAGCTTTATGATAGTGACATATCTCAAATGAAAGAAGAGATACTTTGCACAGATTTTTCCTGTAGCTCTCTTGCTGGAAACATGAGGGTCAGAGAGATATGATTTGTTCCATTTCTCTGCTTTTTCATAGCCCTTTCTTGATTTTCTTTCAAAACCAACAATTCAAGAATCAGATGCTGATAAAGGAATAACATTTTATTTTTGATTCAGATCCTGTGTTCAGTCATAGCTGGAATTCTGAAGTATCTTTTTTTGGCCTGTTTTGTCTGGATGTTCTTGGAAGCAGTCAATCTCTACCTCATTGTCAGAAACTTGAAAGTTGCAAATTACAGCGGGGCCAGCAAGTATATGAAGATATCTATGTACCTCATTGGTTATGGGTTTCCTGTTCTGATCGTAGCTATTTCTGCAGCAATTAAACCTGGAGCCTTTGGGACATTTTATCGGTAAGTCTTAGCATATGGTTAAAAGCTGCTTCCCTCAGCCAGGTGCCACCAAGATGTAAGCTGCATGAGCATAATTGCTAGTATAACTCAGGGAGCACAACTCTGTATAATACATTGAAGTGTTTGCATATCTGTCTAAATTTCTCCTGATGATATTTCTTTTTCTTTAGCTGCTGGCTTAATCCAAATTTTATCTGGAGCTTTATGGGACCTGTCTGTGTGATAATTGTGGTGAGCAAATATTGTCTCTTATTCTTTATTAGTAGAGAAATGAAAGAATTGTATAACTTTTTTCTGAAATGAGAAAGAAGAGAAAAAGATCTTGATCTCATGTAGCGAAAATGGATACATCAACCTTGGTTGGTCTTTCTATATTTACAATGTGTTGGAAGATGTTCATAAATTTTTGAAAATGCAGGAAAATCAGTTCTTTCGGCTACACAAGGGAAATTAATTAATTCTAATATTTTGCAAAGAGCTGAAATTTTATACTAAAGGATAAGGTGTTAGGGAAAGAAAGAAAAGATGAATTTGAGAGTGAAAATATAACCCATTTTGTCCTGAGTTGCAGAAATTTCTATTTTTTCTGTCATCTGTAATGAAAATAGAGGTAGATGTCCACTCATTAAAAGCATCAGCTACCAAAATGTATGATCTAAAACAGCAGTCTCCAACCTTTCTGTTTTGGCACTCCGGCATGGGGGGGGGGAGGGAGATGGGATGGTTTGCATGAGGGACAGGCGTGCATGTGCGCCCAGTTTCATTTGTGTGAGCACCCTCTGCTCACACAAGAGGGGCTGTGAGCGCAATCATTGGCCACTGCGTGGGTCTATGAGTGCAAGTTTGCCTCGCTCGCACAAGAGCCTGCTGCTCACGCAAGTAGGTCTGCGTCAGGGGTGGGTTCCAACTTACCTCGCTGCCGGTTCGCTCCCTCCCGTGCTGCGTGGGCGCACCTCACATGCACAGTAACAAAAAATCCCCCCCCCCAAAAAAAATTAAATGGTGGCCACATGCACAGTGCCAGAAGTCGGCTTCTATGCATGCTCAGAAGGAATTTTTTTAAAAAAATTTTTAAAAAATCGAAAAAAATAATAATAAAAAAAGATGGTGGCCCCCACGGACCGGCATCGACCGATCGGTTCGGTGATGTCACCAGCGGGCCACTACCGGTTTGGGAGAACCAGTCCGTACCGGGAGGAACCCACCCCTGGTCTGCGTGCACACGCACACTCACCCACCACCTGCGTGGCTCCGTTCTAACTGGGCCACAGCCCGGTTCTAAATCGGCTGTGGCCCGAGGGTTGGGGACCCTGATCTAAAACCAACAATTGTTCTCTCTTCTTCATCTTATTTAGTCTTAGAACATTATCTATCTGCTGTTGTTATCATTACTTTATTTCTTTCTGAAGATTTTTTTTCCTCCCAAAGGTCAACTTGGTGTTTTTCTGTCTTATTCTGAAGAATCTGCATACAAAATTGGCATCTCTCAATTCAGAGATATCTTCAGTCAAAAATACCAGGTAAGATCTATCACAAAGCATGAAATGTGGAGTACAGTTCAGTATGATCCTCACAAATAAAAAAATAATGCTTCAAAATTCTTTTTCATGACAAATTGTGAGATAGAAAACTTGTACAATATAAGAAGGGCATTCGGGAGCAAATGCAGAGATTCATGTAGTGGAGAACGGTGCTGAGGTCTTTGTATGCATGAGGTTGGCAAAATTTGGTGGAGGGGTAAATTAATTAGAAACTATCAGTAACAAAAGGGTCCTTTTCATTATGGAGGTCAGCATCTTTTGCCCCATTGAGTTAAAAATTGTAGGATCTAGGTTGTTCCTCCATTTTGCAGAAATATCTTATATGGATGCATGCTGGCTGGGCATCTGTAGAAGACAATGACTTTACTGAAGCATAGGTAAAATATGAAGTAGGATGTCTCAATATTCATTGATTTTAAACCAAGCATTTTGTCACCAGATATCAAAGCAGTGACCTTAATCTTGGAAATTAGCAGTAGATGTTAGGTGAACTGTCTCAGCAAAGGGGAAATTCCAAATGATTGATAATGGCCTATTGAACTAGTTTCCCATTCTTCCTCTTCTTCTTTGACTATGGCCACAATCAACTTTAGCTATTTCCCATTGCTCCACATATCTCATTTACATCCTCTCCTGTGAAGTGAAAGTTCTGGTTTCATTCTACCACAGAGTCAATTGAGAGAGAGAGGATTACCTTAGATCAGGGCTGGGCAACTATGGCAACTTTATGACCTGTGGACTTCAACTCCCAGAACTGAGCGATGCTGGCTCAGGAATTCTGGGAGTTGAAGTCCACAGGTTGTAAAGTTGCCATAGTTGCCCAGCCCTGCCTTAGATTGATTCAGATGCTCTCTTTTCAGCAGTGTCATTTCCCTGTTGATTTCTTGCCTTTGTTGTAGGTCACTGATATTTAAGGCTATAGCCCATGTGTTCATCCTGGGTGTGACCTGGTGTTTTGGCCTCTTTCAATATGGCCCTGTGGAAGACATTATGGCATATCTGTTCACCATCACCAACAGTGTGCAAGGAATCTTCATTTTCCTGGTGCACTGCTTACTCAACCAAAAGGTGTTGTATAGCGATGTTTTTCAATCTTTTCCTCCCTGTGGTCCCCTGTCTAGGTCGCATTATTGATGAAAAAGATTGCCACTTTCCCAGTTTTTATATATCTCAGCATATGCTGTGGCCTCCTGTTATGTGTTCTTCACTTTTGTGCCCCTTGAAATATCCATATGGCCCCTGGCTGAGAATCACCGATGTAGAAAACAAGAGAGGGTTGCACAGGAATGTAAGTTACCACACAAACAACTGAATATTTCAAATTTTCCAGACTGGGTTCAGGATTTTGTGAGCTCCTGGTACAGGAATAGTCAGAGCCATCTCCCACTCCTAGATTCTTGTCCATGCTAGAGATAAAGAATGTGGTAGTAACAAATGTTACTTCAAATTCACTCTGCAAATGAACTGAACTTCCCTTGGCATAAATCCTTCCCGTTATAGTCAGCAGCAGCACCACTGACTGTTTGGTATGGAGCAGGGGTGGGTTCCTCCCAGTTCGGACCAGTTCGCCCGAACCAGTAGCAACCCGCTGGTGATGTCACGATGATGTCACTGAACCGGATCAGTCGGTGCCGGTCCATGGGTGCCGCCATCTTTTTTTTAAAAAAAATTCTTTTTTTAAAAAATTTTTTTTGCTTCTGGGCATGCGCAGAAGCCGAGTTCCGGCACTGTGCATGTGGTCGCCATCTTTTTTTCCAGCTTTGTTTTTTTTCCCACGCGGCGCGGGAGGAAGCGAACCGGCAGCGAGGTAAGTTAGAAC
>QLTV01003654.1:1857943-1894307 GCA_003457575.1 Thermophis baileyi
AAGTGATGTCCCAAAGGTACTTTCTCAAAAAAGTAGTTGGTGGTTTTCTTGCAGATGTTTCGTGACCAAACTAGGTAACATCATCAGTGCTAGAAGGGAGTGAGCTTTGCTCCTTTCTAGCACTGGTGATGTCCCCCAATTTGACACAAGATTTGACAATTTGACACAAGAAACACAAGAACAGTATTTTCCCGAACGCCATCACTCTGCTAAACAAATAATTCCCTCAACACTGTCAAACTATTCACTAAGTCTGCACTACTATTAATCTTCTCATCATTCCCATCACCCATCTCCTCCCACTTATGACTGTATGACTGTAACTTGTTGCTTGTATCCTTACGATTTATATTGATTGTTTCCTAGTATGATTTGATTGCTTATTTGTACCCTATGACTATCATTAAGTGTTGTACCTTATGATTCTTGACGAATGTATCTTGTCTTTTTATGTACACTGAGAGCATATGCACCAAAGAGAAATTCCTTGTGTGTCCAATCACACTTGGCCAATAAAGAATTTGAATTCTAATTCTAATTTAAAGTTCATGGGATGCTGTTCTCTACCATTCTAAATTGTTTTGAATCTTGGATGCATATGTGGATATGGAACATTTATAGGGTTTGAACCAGAGGTGGGTTCCTGCCGGTTTGGACCGGTACTATAGAACCGGTAGTAAAAATAGGGACTGGTTCTCCAAACCGGCAGTAACGGCAGCCTGGCCATGCCCCTGAAATGGTTCTTTCCATAGGCGGCGCCATCTTGTTTTTCGCTTCTGCGCATGCGCAGAAGCTTTGTTTTAGCACTGCGCATGTGTGAAGCGCACGCAAAGCACGCCTGCGCCCACACGGCACGCCACTGAGCAAAACGGCAGCAACAAAAACCAGAACCCACCCCTGGTTTGAACTGCCCAGCTGATCAGTATCTGCCCTTTCTGAGCAGTAGCCTTGAACAGGCAAAGTAACCAGCACTTAGGTGTTGACCAGAAATCAACTGCTTTGGAGAGTCCTTGGCGCTCTCTTAGCTTGGCTGTTTTCTTGCAAATGTTTTATTCAGTGCTAGCACTGAAGATGTTACCTAGCCAGGTAACAGAATGTCTACAAGAAAACAACCAAGTTCAGAGAGCACCAAGTCCACAGTTGAACCCTGAGCGATATATATTCTATCGGTATCAACTGCCAATTTACCCAGCCCACTTCTTGCCTAGCCCTGTACCCTTCCACCAATCTTTAAAAACATAAAATTAAATAAAGTAAGCATATTTCTATGCCTGGGCTCATCACAATAGCATGCTAACGGACCTTGTTTTGTTCCTTTAATTTATTGTTTGGTCCGCTTTTCAAGCCAGCACAGTGCTAAACTGCAGTGAAAGAAGAGGAATGAAGCAGATAAAATGTCCTCTCCACAGAAACACAGGCCATCCTGTGTCAAGTGCTTTTCCCTCTGTGCTGCAAAATGAGTTTTCCTCATTTTTAAGAAAGCCAGTGCTAGCTGTGTATTCTGCTACAATGGCATGCCTTCAGGACAGCTGGGTGAGATTTCAGGGAGCAGGGCATCTCATGCCATTATCAGATCTGCATCCCTGTTTAGAGAAGTTCTTCATTAAGTAGAGCAATGGCTTCAGGCAATTTTTTTTTCATCTTGCAGGATTTTCTAGCTATGATGCAGTGAAACTGCATCTTTTATAGCTATCACTGCTATCTAGTAAATATAATACAATTTAGTACATTTATGAATCCATTTGATCAAGTCTGATGAATACAGTTACTTACTACATGCTTGACTTTTGCAGAAAACAGATGGTACCCAGAGATTTGATGATCCAGTGTCGAACACAACAGTGAATTCCTGCGGTGGTGTTCCAATGTAGATTGTTCCATAGTACTGGGACTGTTAATTTGTAAATAATAAATATATGTTGGAAGACCTAAGTACAGTAGATCTTTTTGACAATGTTTTAATATTGAGGCATGAAATAAACACCATAAACCTAAGTGTTACGAAATAAAGCAAGAGAAAAAACATCTATAGAAGGGAATAATACAACAAGGTAGGAATTACACAGATAGAAACCAAATGAATTAACAGATTATATAATTATGTAGCTAAAAGGGTGTGCCATCCTTTTAGCTACATAAATAAGAGTAATCGAGCTAGCATTATTTCACTTGCACTTTGACATCTATATTGGTAAAATAATTTACATTTGTTCAAATATCAGTTCTCACAGGAAATTAATAACGTACATTTGGGAAAAGGTCTCCATGTTAAAATATACTATCTTGACACAGGGCTTCAAGCTAGAGAGCATCAAGGACTCCACAGTTCAACCCTGAGCTACATATATTCTCTCCTATTGGCAAATCAAAAGAAAACCAGCAACTTACATCTAAGTAGTTCAAGAGTGGTTCATCAGCCAGCTGATCAGGATTGAAAACAACTGGAGAAAGTTTGGTGTACTTAGTACTAATGTCATAATGATGTTCCTGTAGAAGACTTTCCAGCATATGTTTCTGCCTAAGAATATCTCTAAGTTTCTCTCCTTTCCAGATGGGAACCCTGGCATACAAGAACAAAATGAATAGATGCTATGTTGTCATTCCTCTCCTATACATGTGTTCCTTTTAATGGAAAAAAAAAGTTATACTGTTTCACATTGTCATCCACCCTATATCTAAATTAAGTAAAAACATTTATGGATTTCAATCAAATATCATGGGCTTTCTCAACTTGACTCCTTCAGCAGCAAAAATATCAATACAGCCCACACTCGTGAACATAATAAACTATACATTCAAAAGAGCTGCACAAATGTAAGAGATAATACGACTGCCTAAACAAAATGCTACAAGTTAATTTATTCCATCTTTAAACTTTAAAAGCATTAGTTGACATTTTTAAATAGTTTCTAGATATTTAATATCTGATTTAGGTAATATTTAAGATGACTTTTACATATTAGTAAAACCAAAAGAGTATAATAATGCCTTTAATATTGGCTCAATCTGCTTTCTCTTTGCATTGTATTGTATTAAAATAACAATGTAATTTTAAATCTGAATATACCATCCATAGTTTATCTCCCCTGTATTGCCAGAATAGAAAGTTCATGAATAAATCAAGTAAACAAGCAAACAATTGCAGCTGTCAGTGATTAAAATATTAGTAATAAAATGAGGACTGACTGAACAAGACATTCAGAAAAAGCCACAAGAGCGAAGAGAATTGCTAGGCACTTCATACTGCTCCTTCCACCAAAGATCTCCAGTTGTGCTGGTGCCTGCTCTATACCCTGTTGCTATTTTATAGCTACTGGAGTAGTACCCACCTTCATCTGAATAACAGGTTATCATAATTCAACAAAGAAACTCTAATCTCTGGTGACCAATTCACTTTGCTGTAAATACATCAAAATCTTATCAGGATCTCCAATATGTATCATTTGCTGTAGTGACTACATTGCCAATCATTCTGTTTCAGAGTAGTTCGTGACTTGATTATATAGGACTAAGCAGCTGCTTATCACAATATACCAAACTATTCATTTCAAATAACATTACTGAAATCCTCAACAAATTGGAGATGCTATACTGGTAGAGATTGGGGTACCATTCTGTGTCTTAGATGCTTTATCCTTGTCACCATCTTTTTGGAATCATTTTTGTTGTCTTTATTGCAACATTACTTTCCTTGACTAAACATGATGCACATAAAACCATATTAAAAGCATAGATAAAACCCAGGATGGTACCCAAAAGCAGAAAATAACAATTGGACTCAATTTGTAATCTGATGAATTGGAATTTGATTTGCTGCTGCCAGACATGAAGAAGAAAATCTGGTCTGACTATTATAGCCTTGGCAGAAAAGATTGAAAAGGACACAAGTACAAGAAATTCAGAGATAATGGAAATGATGTGTGATGGACTGTATTCTCTTGGCAAGATGGCTGCTGTGTTTTCCGAAAGACCTTTGAACAATGGATGCTGTAGAAATATTTACATCAGAGACTGCAGTAATAGTCCTTGCGAATGAGATGCAATTGCTGGGAAGATCCTTAGTTAATGGCATTATTAGTAAGAGTAATCTAAGGAATGGTTTTATTGTTGAGAGTCAGACGAGAATATTTGATCCTATATGGATCAGAGATAATAATTGGGGTGATTTGTGACAGATAAGAAACCATTGTAGACTTTCTATGAGTTAATTACAATAGTAGATTGTTGCAGAGAGCTCTGAAGTTTAACTTCCTTGTTGATTAACCTAACTATTTTTTCTACATTAATATAAAATAAGTGTATCACAGGTGAATTGGTAACTAATAGATGTAGATCTTAAGACCTCTTTGCAAAGGGAAAAAGCTATTATTGCTGTAACATATTTGTTAGTGCTCACCTAGGGGGGAGATGATATTAATTCCTGTTTTTTGTCTTTTAATTCACATTTTAAAAAAGTTTTTGTCTAATTTTGTCTTACTTTTGTAAATTTTTTCTTTTTTTTTCCTTTGGAGTTTGTATTTTAATTTTCTGCGTAAAAGAATAAAAATTTAAAAAGGAACATTAATCAAAAAATTGTAAGTGCCAGCCCAAAATGTTCTGTTGTTCTCACTCTTGAATTGTCAAACATATAATGAAGGATTTGTGCACAGTGAGATAACAGCAGAGGTGGGTTCCTACCGGTTCGGACCGGCTCTATAGAACCGTTAGTAATGTGGTGGCCTGGGTCGGTAGAACCGACAGCGACCCAGGCCTGCCACGCCCTCGTGCCGGTTCTCTCAGTGGCGCCATAGGCAGCGCCATCTTGTTTTTTGCTTCTGCGCATGCGCAGCTTTTTTTTTTCTACTGCGCATGCGCGCACGCACCCATGACCTGTCCACGCGGCGCATCCCTGAGCAAACCGGCAGTAAGAAAATCCGGAACCACCCCTGGATAACAGGTCATTGTGAACATAAATTTATAAAGAGTAAAATTTGTAAAGATATATTCATAATCTGTGTATAAAGAGTGGGGGGAAAGCATTTCTAGCACATACATTCTCTCCAACAGATTATAGGAAATGTTCATACTTTGATAGCATTTTGTGCATTAGTTGATTTACTATGTAATCTCCAACAGGAGTTTACTATTATGTAAATGCAGACTTACTCTGCTTAGAGCAGACATATTGACATTAATGGAGTTTACATTAAATGAAGCCTCATCAATTTCAATTGATCTTCCATGTGATTAGATTTCATTCTATTGATATGTTATTGTTTACACACACAAAAAACCTTATATAAGCAGCCCAATCTTAAGTAAATTTGCTCAATATAGCTCTTGCTCACTTTAACTGTATTGAAGTCTGTTCACTGGGCATTGCAGTCTTATGTTTTCATAAATGGTAAAGGCTATGAAGAAAATAAATGTGTCAGGGAGGGGTGAGGGAGAATGCAAGTTCCATATGACCTTGTGTATTTTTCCAGTTCTTATGGTTCCAAGGCAAATGTTCCACTTTTATCTGAAGTCCTTGGCACATATCTTTTGAGCATAACTGCTTAGGAAAGTTGAGATTATATTAATATATCGATATTTAGTACTAATTAAATATATTTAATACTAATATTAGTTCAATGTTAGGACATACCAGAACCTCTTAACAGGCCCTGCTAGCAGTGTTACAGTATCATGTTGCTGATATACTTCTGAATGTACTGTAAAAAGCTTTATCATGACATCCTTTTATTTTTGTATCAGTGACAATTAAAATTAGAGTAATAGAATCTTCAGAGTGGCATGGTAATCCCTCTCAAATAGTCCCTTCCAGTTTCTTAATGTTTTTGATTCTTGAAAACCACACATGAACTATATTGCTGTTATTTACTGGTCCCAGTAATATAATCTTGGTTAGGTTTGCTTGTTACAATATTTTTCCTTACCTATTCCATAGCTCAAGGCACAAAGAACTGATATATCCATGATTCATTTTCATGTGATATCTGTATTTCCCTGCTTCTTGTTTCTCAACTAAAATTGTCAAACATTTCTTTTCAACAATATTTTTTGGACCAATTCAACAAACTTCAAGATGAAATTTCTGGTTACCAAAAGAAAAAAAAATGCTGTTTTCTCTGTGTCCTTTACTGAGTATTTTTATATATTATCTGGTTATAACCAATAGAACAAACCTAAGATTATTAATTTACTATTTTAAGTGAGAATTAATGCCAAACAAAGGGGCCAGATTAACCTATTTTGGGGCAGTGGAATGGAATTCAAATTGCATCCAACAATAGCATCCTAGAGCATCTTCACTGATGACTTTCTATTTTTTTTTCTTTTTGGAGTTTTTGAAATCTGGTTATGGTATGGGAAAAATACAGGAAGTCAGAACATGCCCACAATGATCTCTAAGCTCTGTACTGTATAAAATATATCAGAAGAGTGTTGCATGCATTTTGGGGAGGCTTCTTGGAGTATATGTTTGAAGAGAAATATTCCCACCAAAATATCTGTGTTTGTGAGAAATGTTGTAAATTATACTTTTATTAGTCTGTCCATACTGTTTCAGACAAGGGATGCCATTGTTACATTGCAGTAGTTAGACAACGTGGAAAAGTGAGAAGAACCAACAAAATTTTTAGGAAAGGACCAGAGGTGTGTTTCAGCAGGTTCTGACCAGTTCTGGAGAACCGGTAGCGGAAATTTTGAGTAGTTCGGAGAGCTGGTAAATACCACCTCTGACTGGCCCCGCTCCCATCTATTCTCTGCCTCCCGAGTCCCAGCTGATTGAGAGGAAATGGGGATTTTGCAGTATCCGTCCCCTGGAGTGGGGTGGGAATGGAGATTTTGCAGTATCCTTCCCCTGGAGTGGGGTGGGAATGGAGATTTTACAGTATCCTTCCCCTGCCACGCCCACCAAGCCACGCCCACCAAGCCACGCCACGCCTACCAAGCCACGCCACGCCTACCAAGCCACGCCCACAGAACCGGTAGTAAGAAAAATTGAATCCACCACTGATGGGATGCTGCAACAGTTGTGTTCAAAACGGTCATAAGTCACTTTTTCCAGTGTCGTCGTAACTTTGAACGGTCACTAAATGAACTGTGGTAAGTCAAGAACTACATGCATTCTGAAACTATACATCTGAAAGGACAATATCGTGTATGGTATATCTTGACTGGAGGTGGGAAGGAGGCACCATTTGAAAAATATGTTGATGTATCTTTGTGGCATATGGATTTTGTGGCCTGGCCTGATTCCTGTTCTGCTGGTGTGAGCCAGTTTTTGGAGTGGAAAATAAAAGTAGAAAAGGACACCAACATCAGCACGAGGCCTGATGAGCTGACCCGGCTGCTGGCTGGGGCTGGTGTGGGGAGATTTTAGACAGCTGTCCATTAGTGCAGCAAAATATATGGGTGTTGGGGACTAACAGCCCTGGGCAGAAATCCCTCTTCTCAGTTGCTGTAGGACATGCTGCCTTCTAAGCAAAAATTGGAGAAAGGGAGAGAGAAAAAGGAGTGAGGAAAAGGAAAGGAGAGTAAATGTAGCAGGAATGAAAAGAAAAACTGGAGAAGAAGCTGGAGGAAAGGCTGAAGAGAACTTGGAGGCTGAAGTGAAGCATGTAGGGCAAGTGTTGATTCCCATTCAGGGACAGAACAGTTCAGAGGTGGCTTTCGTGGAAGAAAGCAAGAAAAGACCAGAAGGAAGACTTCCACCCAAGAGCCCGGATGGGAAACAGGTACCTAGCTGGCTGCAAGTAGCGACTTCACTCAAGACCCAGGAGAGGATAGTGGGAAATGATTTGTTAGAGAAGCCCTGGTCTACGAGGAAGGACTGGGCAGAAGACTCTGAGAAAGGTTCTTCCCCAATGCAGAAATGGAAAGTGTTTCAACTGAGCTGAAAATAGTCAAGACACACTGAACACTTTTTAGTAATCCAGTTTGTTTGTTTCTTTCCTTTCACTCTGTCTCTTGTCTAGCCCAGTAAAGAAGGACAGAGTTGGAGAGAAAAGGGGAGGAAGCAGGAGAGATAGAGGGGAGTAATTGCTGAGAGGGAGACTTGGGAGGAAACCTGGCATCAGGATTGTCTTTTAAAGATCTGGTGTAAATAACTATATGTAGCAAAAAGTAAAAAATAGCCTTCACTGTAGTGTGCTTTTTGTGTCACTTGCCACCTTTGCTAAGCAATACAACTCCAGTTCAAAAGCAAACCCCGTGACAATCTTATATTTGAATACCTTTGGCTTTGCCCTAGTAAGCCTTGGCAATCACTTAAAAATTCCACCAAAAGCTATTTGACTTGTACATGGCTTGTCTTGCCAGAAAAGGTCATTTGTATTTGATATTGATATATTTAAATGTGTCAAATCATATTTTTGTTAATGTTATCATCCTGACTAAAGAAAGCATTAAACAAAGCAAATAAGATTTCTTCTGCGTTGTAGGTCACCCTTCTTTCTAATGACTTTGGGAGGATGTTTCCCAGTCATCTCAAATTCAGAGCAGTTTTGCCTGGAAATAGATTACTTTGCAAGGTCAAGACACGTGAGGTTGCAAATACTTACTATTCCTATTGCATTTGAAGAGTGCAACATTCTTTGATGTTTTAGGCATCATAGGTTGTAGTACTTTCCTTCAAGAGACTAATTTCTAGCCTTTCTAGTGTTGCTCTTGGTATGCCCATAAGAACTTCTATAGGGGAGTTGCTGGGTCAGACCAAAGATCCATGTAGTCCAGCATTCTGTGTCACATGGTGACCAATCCAACACATTTAGAAAGCTCACAGATACAGATTTCTGCTGTTGTTCCCTATCAGCTGGAGAAGACATCCTTTGCTTCATCTGTGATTCAAGGGTAGTACATAAGCCATTAAAACCAAAAGTTTTTATTGTAGGCAGGATGAATAAATAAATAAATAAATAAATAAATAAATAAATAAATAAATAAATAAATAAATAAATAAATAAATAAATAAATAAATAAATAAATAAATAAATAAATTTTGTAACTATGAATCTACCCTGTCCTCTTTTTAAATGTTCTGGTGGCCATCACCCCATCTGATGACAGTGAACTCTAAGTGTATTCGTGAGTCCAAAAAGGGGACACTTGGACTAAAGTACATCTTCTCCTTACTGGAACCAATTTATAATAGCATTGCTAAGCTAATAAGAAAATGTAGGAAGATTTTAAAAAGCTGCTCAGATCCCATAATAAAAACACACCAATATTACATTGAACTAATACCCAGATCCTACAATTTTAATTCAATCAGTGCGAAACCAATTTGGGGCAAAATTTGGAAAGCAAGGAAGAATTTTCACGTTTTAACATTTAAAGAATTGGCCCATATATGTGCCAGTTTGCGTGCCACCAAATGTTTTTAAGTTGAAAATAGTTTGGGAAGGAGCAGCACATCCCATGGTGTTGGAGTCCCAATTAGATGTTGTCCACCAGATTGTTTGCTCTTTTCTCCTCTCCCCGCCCCCTGCTCTTTTTGCCTGCTTGCTGTTAATTATTCAGTCTTCACTGCACACAGACACTCCCATTTTTAACTAATATTTGGAGGATAAAGCCCAAATCACCACCACCAGCAAAGAGTTTCTGGGGAGAAAAGAAGTAAGAAGGTGCACCAATGGGTGAACGTGGGGGGGGGGAGGGATTGTCATGCATCTGGTATCCTGCATGGGATCTCTTTATAATTTTGTCCTCAACTCTGGGTCTCCGTATTTACTGTATATATGTCCAAAGAGAGAAATTGGGAATATGGGCTGACTGACAGAAAGGGAAAAAAAATACCATCTTCTGAAACAGGTATTTGCCTTTTGTGTTTTGGTGGGGGGGGGGGGGACGACAGAATGATGGCGTCACATTATTTTGTGTTTTGAATTTCAGGCCATGCATTCACCTTATAATCTGCTTGCTCGTGTCTCCATATTACCAGCTAGCTTTCTGCAGAATGATATTTTGTGGTTAGCCAAGGCTGCTGCCATGGCAGTCTATTAAATTCCAAATATGGCCAGATATAAAAAGGGGGCAAACATTCATGCCATGAGAATCTCTGAGCCTCTGAGAGCTTCCCATTTGTTCCCCAATAGCACTTTGAAGTTGGTCCATGCTCTTCAAACCCATCTGTTGGCCTTACAGTGCTGAGCCCAACAGCAAAAATCACTTCCTTACCTTGAGCTGCAGGGAGACAAATTGAGGCAGGAATGGGGAAATGGATAAATAAAAACAAAATGGTTGGAGTAGGGTGTCATCAAAACTGAATAGAAATAAAAAATAGAAATTTCACAGAGCTGCACCTTATTAAAAAAAACAACAGTGTTACCGACTCAGAAATAAATCAGTTCTGCTGTCAAACATTGCTGATATTTTGGAATCGGAGGTGCAGAACTGCTTTCAAACTGAGGCAAGATTTTGTGTGTTTGTGTGTGTGGAAAGTATCATTTTCTAAAAGTGGTTAAACAGTATGCATTTTCTTTCTCTGGCAAGTAATTACATGACTTGCATTACATGATATGACAGAGATCCAGTACTTATATAATTTATATACACTACAGGTAATATATTTCATTTTACAATATAACACACATAACAATAATGGAAGTATCTGCATGTTACAAGGGGGAAAATAATCTTATCAAGCATGGTACATATCCAGGCCCTGTAATTATTGGCTTCTATCCACATTCAAAACAATGTTCTTGAGACAGCATCATGGATGAGAGTTCTTGTGAGGTGAATATAGTTTATAGTTCTACACTTAACCCAATTTAGGCAGAAATAAAAACTTTCAAACCGTGTCAGAAGGATTTTTGTTCCTGTTTCCAGAAAAAAAAAATGGCAAGATTAATACTGATTAGGTGTCTTTTGTGGCAAATCTGTCTTCCTTCTTTCTTTCCATTATTAAATACTTTCTATCCCATCCTATTGAGCAGATCTCAGAGAAAAATGTGATCCATAAAACAACCCAACACCACTCCCCCACCCTCTAAAATAACAATTATGCACATTTTATTTCACACAAGCATACCATGTGTGGATGAAAGGTTTCAGGCAGTGGTCTGTTTGATTAAAGCATACTGGCTGGGAAACTGTGGGAGTTGGTCCATGCATGTTAAAATAGTGAAGTTGAGAAACACTTATTTAAAGGATTGACTATGCTGTAACTAATGACCACTAAAGAATTAAAATGCTTGCCAAGGTTCAGGAAAGTACTGGAATCCCACATCAGGAGGGTTCAGATCCAAAATTCTTAGTTTGTTTGTCCAAGGAGCACCAGACTGGTTTCTTCCCTTGCCTATAACAGCCATTCGGGTTAATTATAGCTAGTCAAAGTAGGAATTGTATAAAAACTTTAATCACATTCAAGTGGGGGTGGGAAATCAATCTGATCAAGACCACATTAAGGAAAATGTCTATTTGTTTTTCTTCCTCAGTACCCATGGCAACAGGGGGAAAAAGTTCAGTAGGGAAATGGAAAATAAGAGGTATACCTTCCCTTGTACTACCAATTTGATTGCTTTCCTTTCCTGAAACCACCTGTGGCAATTTAACTTTTTAATCAAACTGCAGGAAATTGATGATGCTATGTTTTGTCTGCTTTCATTAGGGACTTCTTAACTTTCCACAATGTCACAACATTATGAGAGCTAAGCATTTTCTCACTTCTGTCTGGAAACATAGTTTCATAGGGAATCTGCCTCTGATTGTACTAGTGAGGGTCAGAGCTACATGAAAAAAGTTAGCAAACCCTTTGAAGCTGGCAAACTTTCCTCGATGCAGTGGAAAAGTATACAATCTTTCCATGAGTGACTTTGCACATTGAGATTAAACTGTGAGTAGAAAAGATGAGGCGAACACAAATATCTATTATCTATCTATGTCTATTTGTCTGTCTGTCTGTCTAATCTATATCTATCATTTTTCCAGAAACAGTAATATTAACTACCTAGTTTTTTTAAAAAGATATTCTGGAATAAATAAAGATGTTTCCAGAACTACAAAAATATACCCAGCTCACATTAGTCATTCTGCATGTGTACATTTTTAATCCCAGTTCTGGAATCTCTTCATTTGTTTTACAGGAACAATATCTGCGTATCCAGAAGTTACTAATTACTGACAGCCCATTTAAGTCATTTCTGTAAACTGACAATTATCTTCAACACTTTTTAACATGCTGTGGATTTAAAGGTATGAAGGTCACAAAGCACTTTTCATTAAAAATCCATGTTCTTGAAGTCTATTGAGCATCGGTATCGACCAGCAGTGAATTTAGAACATATGAGATTTGGCAAACAAGGACATGTGTGATGTTGCCGTTTTCCGAAGAAAGGGACCTTTTAAAGAAAATAGAAAATATAAATAATGTTAATAATAAACTTTGCAATGAATTAAGGTAAGCAACTAAATGCACAAAGAAGATGTAAAATACTTTATCCTTAATAAAAGCAAAATGAAACAACTTGGATTTATATGCCCTAATCCAGTGATGGCGAACCTTTTTGGCACGGAGTGCCCAAACCGGAATGTGCATGTGTGTGCATTTCCGGAGCCCCGCATGCACGCTGGCCACCTGGTCTTCTGGTTTCCGGCACGCGCATGTGCGCCGGAGCCCCGGAAACTCGAAGACCAGCTGGCCAGTGCGCATGTGTGCGCCGGCCACTTGGTCTTCTGGTTTCCGGCACGCACATGCATGCCGACCAGCTGGTCTTCACGCGTGCCGAAGCACCAGAAACCCGAAGACCAGGTGGCCGGCACACGCATGCACACCGGCCAGCTGGTCTTCGGGTTTCCAGGGCTCCGGCACATGTGAAGTTCAGCTGGCCGGCGCACATGCGCATGCCAGAAACCAGAAGAGCAGCTGGCGACAGCACGCATGCCCACAGAGAGGGCTCTGTGTGCCACCTCTGGCACGCGTGCCATAGGTTCGCCATCACGGGCCTAATCTACAGTATCTAAACCAGGGGTGTCAAACTCAAGGCCCAGGGGCCGAATACGGCCTGTGGGGTGTTTAGATCTGGCCCATGGGGCTGCCCTGGAGACAGTGAAGGACCAGCCCACGGTGCCTCTGTCAGTGAAAACGGCGCTTGGGAGGACTGCATGCGGCCTTCCCAAGCTCTGTTTTTGCTGGCAGGGGGTTGCAGGATGCCATCACAGCTGAAAACGGAGCTTGCAGCCTTCCCAAGCTCCTTTTTCGCTGACAGAGGGTTGCAGAAGGCCATCGCAGCCAAAAACGGAGCTCGGGAGCCCGTTTTCGCTGGCAGACTGCTCGAGCCACCACAGGCGCCCCCAACACGAGTGATGTCGAGCTGGCCATGTCCACCCAGCCATGCCCCACGCCCCCCCCCCAAGGTCAAACACAACCCTGATGCGGCCCTCAATGAAATTGAGTTTGACACCCCTGATCTAAACCCACCTTTTTTCAAATGCAACAACTTTTAGATGGAATTCTGGGAATGGTGGCTGGGAGCATTCTGGGAGTTGAAGGTTAAAGTTGTCAAGTTTGAAAAACCCTGACCTAAACTCTGCAATGTAATTTGGAATGGACCTAGGACCTAGCTAATGCTATGTTGATACCTGCTTTCTTTAAAAAAAAAACTTATTTCCTTGCAAAAGTGAATTGTTATATGAAGCAATTTAACTTCAGTTAAGGAATCAGGGGATTTACCTCCCTCCCAATGTAGTTGAGAATTATGCAGCCGCTAATGTTACTGTTGCTTTGTTTCTATAATTCAACTCAACAAAATCAAACAATGTTCAGGCTGTAGAAAATGGAATACTCAACTAATGCACAAATGCATTTTGCTTTGGGACCCTGCAGATGCAAACTGAAATGTAAACATGTTAATAAACGAGTGATAAATAATGTGAAGCCTGTAGAAAATGTCACTTGGTCCAGCAGCTGATATACATACTGTATATATCACAAATCAATACAAAGATATATGTTGACATGAAAGACAATTAGTACTCCATGTCATGAGCTAGTTGAGGCCACTTACAAATACCTTATGGCTAATAGGGTGGCATTCATCTCCCTCACGCCCCAATGGAGTGCACATACGAAGCCCACGGAGCCACAAGCTGATGGCACAACATGTTCCACTTCCACACTGCAGATCTCTTTCACAGGCCTGCAAAAAAAAAAAAAATCACAGAAATGCTAGTTTGAGGAGGAAACTGTTATTTACCATTATAGTTTTATTGCAGATGTAAAGATCTGTGGGAATTTTAGAGAAGCAGTCTTCTAATAAAGAACATGTTACAAATAATTAAAAACATCAAGACCTGGGAAAATGTCACTGGTAGGTCCCAACATTTATTATAGCTGAATAACAGGTTTTATATCTGATGCTAAATATACATTTTGTCAGAGAGCTAACCAAATAGGAGACTAAATTTAACATAAACATTAGAGTAATTTTCACATGACCACACTGTAATATCTGCTGAGTGGCACATACTAAGAATTATCTAATAACTCTTACATGCAATTGTTTGTTCAAGTTTGGGAACTGATTTAATGTTCATACGAGTACAGAAAACATAAGCTTTTTCAAGGGATTTACTTTAAGCCAAATCTGCTATATCTCGACTGTAAAAATGCCAGTGACCACTTGATGGCAGCAAAAAGTTGGAGTTTTCTAAGAGATTAAGAAGAAGTGGCAAGAATACACAGAAGAAATATAACCATGGAGTGATCGCTGACCCTGAGCCAGACATCCTGGAGTATGAAGCCAAGTGGGCCTTAGGAAGCATTGCCAACCACAAAGCTAGTGGAGGTGACGTTATTCCAGCTGAGCTATTTAAAATCCTAAAAGATGATGCTGTTAAAATACTGTTAAAGTTGCATAACAAATGCCAGCAAATTTTTAAAAATCAACAGCAGCCACAGGTCTGTTTATGTTCAAATCCCAAAGAAGGGCAATACCGAAGAATGTTCACACTGCAAGGTTATGATCAAAATCCCACAAGTTAAGCTTCAGCAGCATGTGAACTGAGAACTACCAGAAACACAAGCTGGGTTTCGAAGAGGCAGAGGAACTAGAGATCAAATTGCCAATATTTGCTGGATTATGGAGAAAACAAGGGAGTTCCGGGAAAACCATCTATTTCTGGCACATTCTTAAAGAGATGAGAATACCAGACCATCTTACCTGTCTCCTGAGAAACATGTATGTGGTTCAAGAAGTAACAGTTAAAACCGGACATGGAACAACTCATTGGTTCAAAATAGGGAAAGGAGTACAACAAGGTTGTATATTGCCACCCTGCTTATTTAACTTATATGCAGAGTATATCATGCAAAATGATGGGCTGGATGAATCACAAGTCAGAATTAAGTTTGCCGGAAGAAATATCAAAAGCATCAGATATGCAGATGGTACCACTCTCATGGCAGAAAGTGAAAAGGAACTAAAGAACCTCTTGATAAGAGTAAAAGAGGAGAGTGCAAAAGCTGGCTTGAAACGCAACATTAAAAGATCATGGGATCCAGTCACATCACTTCCTGGCAAATAGAAGAAGAACAAATGGAATCAGTGACAGATTATATTTTCTTGGGCTGTAAGATCACTGTAGACAGTGACTGCAGCCATGAAATTAAAAGACCCTTGCTTCTCAGGAAGAAAGCTATGGCAAACCTAGACAGCATATTAAAAAGCAGAGACATCACCTTGCTGACAATGTTCCGTGCAGTCAAAGCTATGTCTATGGAGATTCTCAGTCATCCACGTCATGGTTGTCCCAAAGGTGCTTTTTCAAGAGGCAATTGGACTTTTGGGTTTTTTCTTTGAAGACGTTTAGCTTCTCATCAGTTGAAGAAGCTTCTTGGATGAGAAGCGAAATGTCTTCAAAGAAAAAAAGAGAAAGTCCAGTTGCCTCTTGAAAAAAACCTTTGGGACAGTCAAAGCCATGGTTGTCCTAGTACAGGTAGACCTTGACTTACAACAATTCATTTAGTGACTGTTCGAAGTTACAACAGCACTGAAAAAAGTGACTTGTGACTGTTTTTCACACTTACGACTATGGCAGCATCCCCATGGTCACATGATCAAAATTCAGAGGCTTGGCAACTGATTCATATTTATGATGGTTGCAGTATCCCGGGTCATGTGATCACCTTTTGTAACGTTCTGATAAGCAAAGTCAACAGGGAAGTCAGATTCACTTAATAACTGTGTTACTAACTTAACAACTGTAGTGATTCACTTAACAACTGTGGCAAGAAAGGTAATAAAATGGGGCAAAACTCGCTTAACAAACGTCTCAGCAACAGAAATTTTGCGCTCAGTTATGTTCGTAAGTCAAGAACTACCTGTATTAATGTACGGCTGTGAGAGTTGTACCATAAGGAAGGCTGAAGGACCCAGATTGTTGGGGGCAATATGCTAACTCTGTAAACCGCTTAGAGAGGGCTGTAAAGCACTATGAAGCGGTATATAAGTCTAACTGCTATTGCTATTGCTATTGAAGGCTGAAGAGTTGATGCTTTTGAATTGTTGGTACTGGAGAAGACTGTTAAGAGTCCCTTGGACTGCAAGGAAATCAAATGAGTCAACCCTAAAGGAAATCAACCCTGATTGTTCTTTGGAAGGACAGATACTGAAGCTGAAGCTCAAATACTTTGGCAACTTAATGGGAAGAGAGGACTTATTATAAAATACTTTGATGTTGGGAAAGATTGAAGGCAAAAGGAGAAGGGGACGCCAGAGGATGGGATGGCTAGATAGTGTGATCAACATAATGAACATAAATTTGGGCAAACTCCAGGAGACACTGGAGGACAGGGGAACCTGGTATGCTGTGGACAATGGGATCGTGAAGAGTCAGACACAACTTAGCAACTGATCAGCAAAATAGCTCATAGAAGAGAATATGTGTATTTTCTATACTGGCTCAGGAATTCTATGGACCTGAAGTCCACAGGTCTTAGTTGCCCACTCCTGCTATATAGTATCTTTTGCTGGCATCTAATTTAATTCTCATATGGAATTAAATTGCTTAAATAATACAGTAAAGCAGTCTTTTTACTACTGTTAATTACACAATTAAAGTGGTCAATACAAATTAAATCAGTAACTGGAAGCTAAACTTCCAGAATTACGGTATGTTAAATGGATACTCAAGAACTTTCCTATTGTTTTGATTATGGTAGCACCAGAACAGTGATTCTACCTTAAGGTGGGGGAAAGAAGAAAATGTCTGTTGTAATGTCAAGAAGACAATTTCAGAAGGGGATGCAAAGGCATCCATGTATAAAAAATATCTGATCAGAGGTGGGTTCCTCCCGGTTTGGATTGGTTCTCCCGAACCGGTAGTGACCCACTGGTGACGTCACAGTGACATCATGGATCCGGTTCGGTCGGTGCCGGTCCGTGGGCGCCATCTTTTTTAAAAAAAAAATTGAAATTTTTTTTTTATTATTTTTGGATTTTTTTTCCTGGGTTTTTCTTCTGCGCATGCGCAGAAGCCGAGTTTCCGGCACTTCCTTGCCGCCACTCCCCAGGCTCGCGTAGATGAGAAGCCCGCCGGCACTCTCGGTAGTTTCTCCCGCAGCGTTTTCCGGACTGGGAGGACCCAAAGCGGCAACTCCTTACTGTGCGTTTTCCTAGGGCCCCGAAGTCCGCCCTCTGGAGCGCCGCTGCCGCCGCTCTGCAACATTCCTTCCGCCACCGCTGCGGCTGGAGCTCCCATCAGGATCGAAGGCAGACAAGCATGTCAGGGCTGCCCAGCTGTGGGGAACGGAGCTAGCAGCCCTCACATTGACGGGAGATGTAGCTGCTGCGCTGGGGCCGAGAGGGGCAGCGGTGGGGTGTCCTGGAACTTCTGGGAAGTTTCCCTGCACGGGTTTGGGCGGTGGGGTATGAGTGTGAAAAGCGAGCTCCAGGCGGTGGCGGGTGGCGGTCTGAGAGGCCGGGCAGTGCCGCCTGCCACTGCCTGGAGCTCGCTTTTCACTTCCCCCCCCCACCGGCAAAAGCTGTGCAGGAAAAAACTCCGGAGTTCGGGGCGTCTTGGAACTCCCAGGAAGTTTCCCTGCACGGGTTTGGGCGGCGGTGGTGTGTGTGTGAAAAGCAAGCTCCAGGTGGTGGCAGGCGGCGCTCCGAGAGGCTGGGCAGATGTCCAGGACAGCGCCACCCGCCACCGCCTAGAGGGCGGCGGTGTGTGTGTGTGTGAAAAGCGAGCTCCAGGCGGTGGCGGGCAGCGGTCTAAGAGGCCGGGCAGTGCCGCCTGCCACTGCCTGGAGCTCGCTTTTCACTTCCCCCCCCCACCGGCAAAAGCTGTGCAGGAAAAAACTCCGGAGTTCGGGGCATCTTGGAACTCCCAGGGCCCCGAGGTCTGCCCTCCTGGAGTGCCGCTGCCACTGCTCTGGAACATTCCTTCCGCCACTGCTGCGGCTGCAGCTCCCATCAGGATCAAAGGCAGGCAAGCATGTCGAGCTCGCTTTTCACCCCCCTGCCAGCAAAAGCCACGCAGGAAAAAACTCCGGAGTTCAGGGCGTCTTGGAACTCCCAGGAAGTTTCCCTGCACTGGTTTGGGCGGCAGTGTGTGGCGGGCGGCAGTCCAAGAGGCCGGGCAGATGTCCCAGGACAGCGCCGCCCGCCACCACCTAGAGCTCACTTTTCACACACACACACACGGCAAAAGCAGGAGGGCTGCAAGACATGCTGGAGATTGCCAGTTAGCCAGTCATCTTATGGTGTGGTGGGTCGAAAGAGGAAAGAGGAGCTATTCGTAGATTCCCAGGAGGGAGACTTTGGCGGGGAAAGAGGACGTCGGAGGAGAAAACTAATCTTCTAGGGAAGAATTTCTGATTGAGAACAGACATTGTATCAGGTGTGTGGCGCGAAGATAAGCTTTCTAGAGGTTTCTCTGCTGTAGTTTGTGCTAAGAGTAGCTCCCTACATATGTGTGTGTTGTACTCCTCTTCGCCCCCAAGATGGCCCGCTGTCCTCCCCGAGAAGGGGAGGGGACAACGGGTGGAGAGAGGGGGGGGGGGGGGGGGGGGGGAGAGAGAGAGAGAGAGAGAGAGAGAGAGAGAGAGAGAGAGAGAGAGAGAGACTTAGCAATGGGGCGTGGAAGCTTGTTCTCGTTCCGCAGCCAAAACAAGCAGGCCCTCCGGGCAGACTCCTTGCTCCCCCCCACTCCCCCACATGACTCGCGAGGCCCAAAGCCACCGTGCAGAGATCGGAAAGATTAGGAGCAGCTTTTGCCTCTGCTTGTAGTGGCCTCGCAGAGCCCGTCACCAGGGTAACAAGCAGCTACCATGGCCGCGGCGGGGCAAAAAGGATTCCGAATGTGAACGCCTTTCCTTGCCCTCCCCAAGTGCCGGACTCTGCCATTGCCATCGCCCCTGGCCTGCCTGGTTCACCCATGGCTGGCTCCACGCTCATGCAGGCTAGCATGAGCGTGGTTCTCCAGGAGCTCGGCAACAACAATGCCGAAAAGTTCTCCGGTCAGCCGGCGAGAAGAAAGCTGCTTCATGCTTTCCCTCTGTTACCCTTCCTGACCAAAAAGCCATGCATGGCCAGTGGGCCACGGAAACAGGGTCACCCTCTTGAGTGGGGGCCTGGGCGCGTCCTCGGTGAAGCCGTCCCCGAGGTCCAGAGGAAGCCTTTCTCCTGCACGCTCATCTCGCAGACGCGGCAGGAGTGGGGTGCTCCGGATGCAACCGCGGGGAAGGCCCGTCAGAAGCGAGAAGGGGCGCTTTTCGGCCAGGAAGGGCAACGGAGGGAAAGCCGAGACGACCACCGCTACCCCACGGCATCCTGACCAGGATATGGGGCCAGAGTGTCAAAAAAAAAAGTGTCAAAAAGTCCCAAAATTTTTTGCCACCATTTCAGTGGGTGTGGCTTGGTGGGGGGGGTCATGTGACTGAGTGTGCATGTGTGATGTCAAGTTGGCCATGCCCACTCAGTCACATGACCATCAAACCACACCCACAAAATAAGCCACGCCCACAGAACTGGTAGTAAAAAAATTTAGAACCCACCCCTGAGGAAATCAAAGGAAAGTCATGAGGACTAGTGAGGAAGGGACAATCCCTAAAAAGAAAAAGCAGGCAATAGTAGATTAGTCCACACAGAATTATCAGCGAGGTTTGCTTTCCCTACATGGGTGAGAAGGGAAGAAAGAGGAGAACAAGAAATCAGATCTTCCAATAGTCAATAGTCCAGAGTGAGCATCAACCCAAGCCTATTGCCAATCCACTACAAACTGAACCAGAATTTCTTAAATTTGCTTAAGAAAAATTGGTTTAGGAGAGAAGCAATTTAGATTGCAGTGTGGAATTGCCTTAGATCAAGCAAAGAACTATGTGCTACTATAAATTGCCATTCCATACCGTAGAAGTATCACAAGAGCTGTACTGATATCTAAATCTGCAAAATGTGTAGTTAAGGAATGCTTCTTTAGGAAGCTTTGTAGATTTTGTGATAGGCAAAACCTGTCTTCACTATACAGGCTTGTTAGGAGCTTGTTGAACATTAAATCCTGCAGGTATTATGAAGATACACGTAGAATGAAGGCCATGTTAATTTTAAATAATTCATTAAGCCTATGTCAGTTGTAGAGCCCTTGCCAGAACATGGATGTTGGACTGCTAATAGAGGGTCTATGCCAGTGATGGCGAACCTTTTTTGGCTCGGGTGCACGCGCGCAATAGCGTGCACGTGGGTGCCCACACCCATAATGCAATGACCTCCCCCCCATGCATGCGCACAACCCCTGCGCTGCCCCCTCCCCGTGCATGTGCACAGGCCTCACTGAAGCTGTGGAGCTGCCCTACTACTTACCTTCAGTGGAGCTGCCCTACTACTTACCTTCAGTGGAGCTGCCCTACTACTTAACTTCAGATAGTTGCAACCAGGCCTCGCACATGTCGGCCCATTTCTTCTGCAGCCTGCAAGGCTTTCCTGAAGGCCTCTGTAGCCGATAACAGAGCTCCAGATCGATCCAGAGCTCTGTTATCAGCTGCAGAGGCTTTCAGAAAAGCCTTTCAGGCTGCAGAAGAAATGGGCCCAGGTGTGGAGGCTTGGCTACAACTGTCCAAAACCGAAGATGTTCCTGAAGACCTCTGACAGTGAAAAGGAGGCTGGGGGTGAGCACACAAGTGAACTTCCGGTTGGGCCATTTTTCCCCGTCCCCAGGCTTCAGGAGGCTTTCCTGAAACCTGGAGAGAGCGAAAATGGCCAAAAAGAAGGCCGAAAATCAGCTGGCCAGCGTGCACCTGGGTGCTGGAGCTGACATAGGGCAACGCCTCGTGTGGCCTCAGATATGGCTCTGTGTGCCACCTGTGGCACGCGTGCCATAGGTTCGCCATCACTGGTCTATGCCAATTGGCCTCAGGCAAGGTTTTTGAGTAGCTTCCCTGCAACCACTGCCATATAAATTAGTCTAGCGTTTGTTTGCCATTAGAGACTCTTGTTTGACCCAGCACACTGGCAAAGTTGCTTCCTCTATGAAGCACGTTAATCAAAAAGCAGATGTGTATAACAGGGCTGCATTTAGAAGAAGAAAGAGATGTCAGGCAAATAAAACATGACTGCTTATAACTAATCTCATCATTTATTACAAGGGGGAGTAAAATTGCAGGCATCACAACAAAACGAAATGACATTTATATGGCATTCTTTTTGAAATATGGGGATGCATTAACAGTGCATCTCAAAAGAGCAATAAATATACTGATTTTCAGGGGAAGAAATAATAAGCAGGAAAATTATTCCACTTCTTCAATTCTCTCTTGTTTAAAAAAAACTTTGTAATTTGCAGTGGGCATCTAATTCTGACTATGCCACAATTCTGTTGGTAAAAAATAAATCATAGTTTTGCTTTCCAGAAAAGAATGAGGCAATCTGTAAGACTCTTATTCAGCAGGAATCAGAGGTGGGTTCCTCCCGGTTCGCACCGGTTCTATAGAACCGGTAGTAAACCGGTGGTGACGTCACGGAGCCGGTTCTTACGGTGCCGGTCCGTGGATGCCACCATCTTTTTTTTTGGATTTTTTGTTTTTTGGAAAAAAAAATTTTTTTTTTGGAATTTTTTGCTGGTTTTTGCTTCTGTGCATGCGCAGAAGCCAAGTTTTCAGCACTGTGCATGCACCGCCATCTTTTTTTTTTTGGCTCTTTTTTTTAAAATTTTTTGCTTGTTTTGCTTTTGCACATGCACAGAAGCCGAGCAGCCACGCAGCGCGGGAGGAAACGAACCGGCAGCAAGGTAAGTTAGAACCCACCCCTGGCAGGAATAATATTCTGTTAAACCAATTCCAAATATTTGCAATGGCTTTAATAAAGAAATGGTTATTTCCATTGTGACTTAACTTCTAAACATTTAACAGTAGAGTTAATTTTGCAATTTAAATAAAACAGTCAGAAAAACAAGACTCATATTATCTTCAAAGGTGAAACCCCAATCTGCAACATCTGCAATAAGAATATTGGTGAAGGAGAAAGAAAATTTCACTAGAAGACAGTGTTATTTGCCTCCATTATTTGCCTGAATTCCACAACAGTCTTGGATGGGTAGAAGTTTACTGGACTGGGGAAATAACTGAGTCCAGCCATTAAGCCAGAAAAAGGCTCAGAAAGATCTTCCAGTGCCGCATAGAACAGCCTTCTCCAATCTGAAATATTCCAGAATGCTGTGAGGTGGCAATTACCAAATTACCAGCCATAATTTTGGCTGACAATTTGGCAATCACAGGAACAAGTCAGCACCTTCATTCTTACTTGTAATCCTCCCAGAATCACTTAGGTGAGGTTCAGTGTAGAAATTCGATAGATCAATAAAAAAGCTAAGGTTTTATAGCACTCCGAACTACACAGGAGAGTTGTACACAAAACTCAAATAGAGGACCATAATTTGTCAAATAAGACTTATGGAGATTATAGGTTTAGCTCAGAATTTTTTAAGCTGTACTGTTTGCAAAATAAATGTGATGAATTGAGTACATTAAAAAAGTGTAAGTAATACAGGTACTCCTCGCTTTACGACCATTATTGAGACCAACATTTCTGTTGTTAAGCAAGATAGTTGTTAAATGGGTTTTGCCCCATTTTATGACCTTCCTTGCCACAGTTGTTAAGTGAATTACTTCAGTTGTTAATTAGTCACATGGTTGTTAAGTGAATCTGGATTGACTTTGGTTGTCAGAAGGTTACAAAAGGTGATCACATGACCCTGGGACACTGCAACCGTCATAAATATGAATCATTTGCCAAGCCTCTGAATTTTGAGCACATGACCATGGGGATGCTGCAATAGTCATAAATGTGAAAAACGGTCATAAGTCACTTTTTTTAGTGCGTTGTAACTTTGAACAGTCACTAAATGAACTGTTGTAAGTCGAGAACTACCTGTATAACAGGGGATAAAATCAGTGAATTGTTTATTTATAAACTTGTATGGCTACCCATCTTAAAATTAGAATTCAAGGTGTCTCACAACCATAATATAGAAACAATGTTATACAAAAAATTAAAAAAAGCAGAAGTCAATAGCAACAGAAACAACAAGAAAAGCTGGCACCACAACCAATCTCTCTTGATGGCAACCCACAACAAGCTCTTCCAACTCCAACTTCACCTTAAGCCGATGCTTGAGAGGAGAAGCCAGTTCTTTACAGCTTTTGAAAGGTTAAAAGTGTAGGGGACAGTGGTGGGTTTCAATTTTTTTTACTACCGGTTCTGTGGGCGTGGCTTGGTGGGCATGGTGTGGCTTGGTAGGCGTGGCTTGGTGGGTGTGGCAGGGGAAGGATACTGTAAAATCTCCATTCCCTCCCCACTCCAGGGGAAGGATACTGCAAAATCCCCATTTCTTCCTTATCAGCTGGGACTCGGAGGCAGAGAATAGATGGGGGCGGGGCCAGTCAGAGGTGGTATTTACCGGTTCTCCGAACTACTCAAAATTTCCGCTACCGGTTCTCCAAACTACTCAAAATTTCTGCTACCGGTTCTCCAGAACTGGTCTGAACCTACTGAAACCCACCTCTGGTAGGGGCCTATAGGATTTAAAGGGGAGGGACTGCCACAGAAAAAGTACTCCAACCCCCCTATGCTTTTGTTTGATTTCCATGAGAGTGTAGAAGCGATTTGGGGAAGAAGATGAACATCTGGATTGGTTGACTAATAGAAATGCAGGAGATAGTGGAGGAGATATTTTCAGCAATGCCTGGTCCCCACCTCTATCCTGTTTAGAGAAAGAAACCGAGCTGCCTGGCTCCTCTACAGAATATAGATTATGCCACCCTATTATCCTTCCTGCTGGTAATCATTCAAAGACCTGTGAAGAACAGGGTAGACGTTTGTTTTTCTGTCTAATATCTAAAATAGAAAGGTAATGGGAACTTGAGACTGAGAATGAATCAAGCTGGCTCCAAATCCTGGCAAACAAAATAACTTTTGGGATGCAATAAGCAGCATGGAATCCATTAATTTCTTGCATTGGGGAGCATGCCGGCATAATAAGAAACAACCACTGTGATCCTGAGAAGATATAAAGTGTATTATCAATCTTCTCTGTTCTTGTATTGTGAAAGCTCTTTCAGACTAGTAATATAAATCTATCATCATTAACTAAATGACACCCTTCATCTTTTTCTTGCTGGGTTGCTGTCACCAAGTACATATACAGATAGTTCTCAACTTATAGCCATTCATTTAGTGACTGTTCAACAGCACTGAAAAACATGATTTATGACTGGTTTGTCACTCTTATGACCGCTACAGCATCTCCATGGTCTCATGATCAAAATTTGGGTGTTTGGCACCTGGCATGTACTTATGACTGTTGCATTGTCCCATGGTCATGTGATCACTATTTGTAACCTTCCCGCCCGGCTTCCGAGAAGCAAAGTTAATGAAAGAAGCCAGATTCTCTTAACGAACACAGATTCACTTAACAATTGCAGTGATTTGCTTAACAACTATGGCAAAAAAAAGGTTGTAAAATGAGGCGCAACTCACTTAACAACTGCCTTGCTTAGAAATGGAAATTTTGGGTTCAATTGTGGTTGAAAATCAAGGACTACCAGTGACTGAGTCTCAGATTCCCCCTGCTTTATTGCCATGGTTTGAAGCGAAGAGAAAGTTATCTTACTCCACCAACAGAGCTACAATCCAAGCTAAAAGAGCCCAACAGCTCATCCTTGGCAAAATAGTCTTTTGCTGGAGAAAAAAAATGTTTCCCCCCCCCCCCCCCGTGCTATTAAGTACAGCAAATTTTCTCTAGCAACTTCAGCCAATCTTCCTTATAGAAGAAAAGCCTTGGTGGCACAGTGGCTAGAATGCAGTATTGCAGGCTGACTCACTGCGCACTCCAGAAGTTCGATTCTGACCGGCTCAAGGTTGACTCAGCCTTCCATCCTTCCGAGGTCGATAAAATGAGGACCCAGATTGTTGGGGGCTGACTCTGTAAACCGCTTAGAGAGGGCTGTAAAGCATTATGAAGCGGTATATGTCTATGTGCTATTGCTATATTTCAAATATGCCATTATTGCAACACGTAGCTATAGCTGTAGGCCCCAAACTCAGGACTCTGAAAAAATGGAGATGCCCAATGGCTTATGTCTTACAGTCTTGAATTGCTACTTGCTTACCATGAAAACTATTTATGGCTAATCGAAAGGGAACAAGCTCACATATATGTCTCCTATAGCCCAAGAGTTACCTTTGACATAGAAAACAGAAAATAGAAAATCTTCATAAGTCAGGTGCTATCTAATCCCCATGTTATCATTTTTTTGTTTTAGTTAAACTTTAATCTCTGCTTCTCAGAAATATAGAATAGAATAACAGAGCTGGAAAGGACCTTGGAGGTCTTCTAGTCCAACCCCTGCTCAGGCAGGAAAGCCTATACCATTTCAGGCAAATGATTGTCCAGTCTCTTCTTAAAAACTTCCAGAGTTGGAGCATTCACAACTTCTGGAGGCAAGCTGTTCCACTGATTAATTGTTCTAACTGTCAGGAAATTTCTCCTTAGTTCTAAGTTGCTTCTCTCCTTGATTAGTTTCCACCCATTGCTTCTTGTTCTACCCTCAGGTGCTTTGGAGAATAGTTTGATCCCTCTTCTTTGTGGCAACCCCTGAGATATTGGAACACTGCTATCATGTCTCCCCTAGTCCTTCTTTCCATTAAACTAGACATATCCAGTTCCTGCAACCGTTCTTCATATGTTTTAGCCTCCAGTCCCCTAATCATCTTTGTTGCTCTTCTCTGCAGTCTCAACATCTTTTTTACATCGTGGCGATCAAAACTGGATGCAGTATTCCAAGTGTGGCCTTACCAAGGCATTATAAAGTGGTATTAACACTTCACGTGATCTTGATTCTATCCCTCTGTTAATGCAGCCTAGAACTGTGTTGGCTTTTTTTGGCAGCTGTAGCAATATCTGGTACACTCCTAATTCAATTCCTGGTCTTCTGATGTAGAGTGTGATGGCTATTGAATTGGTTCTTCTGGACGCCTAGGAAAGGGAAGCATGTGTTTAAGCATATGGTTGTGTGTGAGAGTGTGTGTGTATGATCAAAAAGTTTGACGAAATGCCATAAATTCTCTCCTAGCCATTTTTACTATAATTCTATTTTTTTCTGTTCATGCGGATGGTTGTAGTGCCAAAGTGAGCTGCTCTTTTAAAAATATCTACTTCCACTGTCATTTAAAATATTATCTGAGTCACTTACATGCCACAGCTGTGACAATCTATATAGATAAATGTCAGGACAAATACGTAATAATGCAATTTCCTGCATCTGTTAAAATTCAAATAGCTTAAATTAAGTAAAGATGAGGAAATAAATATCAGTTTTATTCAAAGAAACACTACACAAACACAAATCAAATTCTGCCAGGCTGTGAATTGTCATGCTGAGGTCATCAGAACTATTTAAGGAATGGGAAGTAACTCATCAAGAATATGAGCATCCAGTTATTACAATACTTTTGAGAGAGTCGACCCTTTATTTGACTTGATTGTAATTCAGATCCCTTTAGGTACACTGAGGGGATTGTTCAGACAGTTTTGTTTGTTTCTATTTTTATTTTTCTATTTTGATTTAATCTGAATTCAGCTTCTATTTGAAATCTGAATGAAATATCTGTAGAGTAAATTAGAAACAACTTTTAAATACAGATAACAGAAGAATAGGCTAATTTTAAACAATTTCAACCCATGAGATATTGCCATCAAATACAGGTAGTCCTCGAGTTACGACCACAATTGAGCCCAAAATGTATGTTGCTCAGTGAAACATTTGTTAAGTGAGTTCTGCCCCATTTTACAACTTTTCTTGCCACTGTTGTTAAGTGAACGTCTGCATTTGTTAAGTTAGCAACACGGTTGTTCTTAAGTGAATCTGGATTCCCCATTGACTTTGCTCTTCAGAAGGTCGCAAAAGGGGATCACATGACCCCGGGACACCACAACTGTCATAAATATGAACTAGCTGCCAAGCATCCAAATTTTGATCATGTGACCATGGGAATGCTGTAATGGTCAAAAGTGTGAAAATGGTCATATGTCACTTTTTTCAGTGCCATTGTAACTTTGAACGGTCACTAAATGAATTGTTGTAAGTTGAGGACTACCTGTAGGTTGTTTTTTTTCTGTTTTGTTTTGTTTCACTTTCAACATACTGTATATCTTTCATATATAGAGTTCAGTGGTAGGAAGAAGGCAGTGCTAGGAACAATTAAGGCAGTGGTTCTCAACCTTCCTAATGCTGCGACCCCCGCCCCGCCGCCGCAACTCCCTCCCCCTCCCCGTGCATGCGCGTTGCCAGTCACCAAGATGGTGGGCTAGCACACACTTAGGCAACCCCTGTGAAAGGGTCGTTTGACCCCCAAAGGGGTCACGACCCACAGGTTGAGAACCGCTGAATTAAGGTATTGTGCAGAACCCTCAAATTCCCAAGCCTCTGGTAAAGGACCTGAGATTGAAGACACATATGACACATAGGGGTGAGAAGGGTTTTTCTTTATATACTGTATATGATTATTTCCAAAGTAACAGACAGATAGATCTGGCCGATAAGCACACAGCTGAGAAAAAATATAATTGAGTGGGTTAACATAATGTGTTCCCATTGTAGTCCTATTCAATGGATCCAGTCAGTTGCTTATTTGAGAAATATCTTTAATTATGAAATTAAAGGCAGGGTTCTTTAATAAAGTTATCAGTAATATTGAAAGGAATCAATAGGAAAACAAATTGCAATTGTAAACACATTTTCAGGGTGGTTTTCCCAACTAGTGTCCTCCAGATGCGTCCAAAACCTCAACTTCCAGAACCATTAATTTGCATTCTGCAATTGTATGAAGGCATTGGGGTTGGTGGCAGGGGAGGTGTTAAAGAAGTCAAAATGATTGCTCTAATCACATGACCCATCATGCCCTGAAGATGCCTCTATCTTGTAAGCCAAATAAATTTGGTGGACATTGGATTTTAGTAGGTTTTACTAGGGGAAATATGATGATACCCAATTGTATATCTCTACCCCTAGTGAATTAAATTATATGATGACCGTCTTATCTCATTGCCTGGAGCCTGTGAGGATCTAGATGAGAAACAACAGGCTTCAGCTACACCCTGGCAAGACCAAATGGCTTTGGTTTTGGGGGCCCACTGATTAGAGGAGTATGTAAAAAAAAAGGGATCTTGGAGTCTTAGTGGACAACCAGCTAAATATGAGCCAACAGTGTGCGGTTGCAGCCAAAAAAGCCAACGCAATCCCAAGCTGCATTAACACAGGGATACAATCAAGGTCAAGGGAGGTACTAATACCACTCTACAAAGCCTTAGACCACACCTAGAGTACTGCATCCAGTTTTGGTCAAAAAAAAAAAAAAAAGATGTTGAGATTTTGGAAAAAAATGCAGAGACAGACAAGGAATAATGGATGGAAACTGATAAAGGAGAGATTCAACCTAGAAATAAGGAGGAACTTTCTGACAGTGAGAACAATCAACCAATGGAACAGCTTGCCTTCGGAAGTTGTGGGAGCTTCATCACTTGAGACTTTCAAGAAGAGATTGGACTGCCATTTGTCAGAAGTGGTGTAGGGTCTCCTGCTCGAGCGGGGGGTTGGACTAGATGACCTATAAGGTCCCTTCCAACTTTGTTAATCTGTCTTAATTTTTGGTGCTGGATGGGGTTGCACTACGCTAGACAGACCCAACATGCAATTTGGGGTCCTTCTTGAGGAGTAGGTAGCAGTGTTGCTAGAAGCCGTTTCCACAGTTCCTGGATCAGCAGGTCCTGCTAACAGTCATTGATGCCCTAGTCACCTTTAGATTGGACTACTGCAATGTGCTCTACATGGAGTTGCCCTTGAAGAGCATCTGGAAACTTCAGCTGGTACAGAATGCAGCAGCAGAGGCAATTATGTGCACTCCTAAGTCAATGCATATTAGACCTCTGCTTCTTGAGCTGCATTGGTTGCCAATCTGCTTCTATGTCCAATTCAAGGTGCTGCTTTTAATCTTTAAAGCCCTTCATGGCTTCATGGCTTTCCCCACTTATATCCGCCCAGAGTCCCTTGGGAGTTGGGCGGCATACAAATTTAATAAATAATAATAATAATAATAATAATCATCATCATCATCATCATCATCAGCCTGCCCCGTCAGATCTTGCAGAGAAGGCATGCTGTGGGTACCTTTGGCTAAGAATTTGGTGGGTCCCAGGAAATGTGCCTTCTCTGCTGTGGATGAAATATTCTTTCCCCCAAAATTAGATTGGCCTGAACCCATTTGGTATTTCATAAGGCCCTCAAGACCTGGTTATGGGATCAGACCCAAGGCTCCCATAGAACTGAAGACCTATCTAGATGGCTCCATTGTTGAAGGGGCTATTTTTATTTCCTTCGACTATGAGATTTCCAGTGTTTGAGTATATTTATTATTATGGTTCTTTAAATATATTTTTCTTGCTTTTTTATCTATTGTTATGCACTACCCAGAGTTGCCTTGATTGAGATGGGTAGCTATATAAATTTGACAAATAAATAAATTGCAACTAAATAGAATGTGTGTATTTTTGTTACAATAGTAAGATTTTTATATGATGCAGGAGAACTGTTAATTTTTTCTTCCTCTTGAAATTCTTGTATCTGTATAAAAGAAGAATCCCATCTATTTATTTTTTAAATTAAATAAAATACAGCACATTTTCTGTGTACAGGTAGTCCCTGACTTACGACCACAATTGAGCCCAAAATTTCTGTTGCTAAGTGAGACAGTTGTTAAGTGACTTTTGCCCCATTTTACAATCTTTCTTGTCACACTTGTTAAGTGAATCACTGCAGCTGTTAAATTAGTAACACGGTTGTTAAGACAATCTGGCTTCCCCACTGACATTGCTTGTCAGAAGGTTGCAAAAGGTGATCACATGATCCTGGGACACTGCAACTGTCATAAATATGAGTCAGTTGCCAAGCACCCAAATTTTGATCAAGTGACCATGGGGATGCTGCAACTGTTGTAAGTGTAAAAAATGGTCATTAGTCACGTTTTTCAGTAATTGAACTGTTGTAAATGGAGGACTACCTGTATTACCAATTTCAGTGTAAAACTGAAACTTCCATCATTTATAATAATGGGTTGAAAGAGGGATATTCAAACCATACAAAAATTGAATACCAAAGGGCTGTGTGTCTGTCTGTCTGTCTGTCTGTGTCCACCTGTGTGTGTGTATGTCCCCGTGTGTGTGTGTGCGGTGTGTGTGTGTGTGTCCGTGTGTGTTTAACTTTCAATTTCCAACAGTGAGGAGTGAGTTCCTGTCCCACATGATATACATGTGGATTTTTAGAATCAAGAGATTGTAAATCACATCCAATAATTCTGACCCAGCCATTGTATACTTCCTCTACAAGAAATGGGGAAAACTGTAATCGCTCATCAATGTATATTGGATCTAATGTTCCAAATTAGCCGGTGTGCATAAGGTTACAAAATGCTCTTATCCATATTGGAAAGAGGTCTCAATGAGGTTGACTGACAGTGTGTGCTGTCCTTTAACACAATCTACAATCTATCATCGAAGAAAGTTGATCTACTTTGCTCCATGACTGGAACAGGAATTGATTTTTCTTAATTTTTGGCCATCTCCATGTATCAAACAGGATTTTTTTGAACAAGTGTGTCTTTAACAAGTATAAGTAAGTAATCACTTCCAGGAGAATGCTGCTCTCAACCTTACTCAATGAGAGATTTCAATTTACCTGTTGCAGATAATACTATATCGATTAACTGATACATGCGAAAAATAGTCACACAAGCAATCTTTTACTTGAATAGGATGATCTAGAATTTAAGGAAAATTCTACAAAAATGTTTTTCTCTTTTTTTCAAATTATAGAGCCAGTTGCTGAAATCTTTAAAAAATGCTGATCAATATATTAATGTGGGGATAAACATGGGTAATCTTTAAAATATAATATTTGTACCAATTTGGAGCTTGTGAATAGTTTTGTGTAAGCTATTTTCAGATGGGATTAAGAAACATAGATCCGTAGTTTAGGATTTTATATAACTAATATTGAAAATATGTTGTTTTGAAAAATATATTAAAACCATTAAAGAAATTCAAACTTGCCTTATAATGAACATTAAGAATATAACTGTATATCTTAGATCATCAATATTCACTAAACTAACCTTTAAACATGCTATTTTTAAACTTTTAAATCTTTACATAAACATACAGTCCAATTCTATGCATCTTTTCTTAGGAGTAAATCCCATTTTTAGGTAGGTGTGTATACTATATTACCGTTTTAGACTCTATTCCAAGCCTATGAATATTTTTAAAAGCCTTTGAAATCAGTGAAACAGTTTTTCCTCCCTCCACCCTTCCAGGACTTGTGAAAAATCAATAGTTATAATTAATTAATAGTCAGTTTTCCTTATTTTTATTTTATTATGTTTTGATTTGCATATTTTCAATGGTAACTTAAAACCTCAGTGTTACAGTTTAAACATGTATTAGCCATGCCATTTAAGTTAAAAATAATAGAAAACATTCTTTCTCACATTGCCAAAATTCACACTCCATCTTCATAGCAAGCGGACCCTAAATTTACAGCCTGTGTGGTCACACAACTTCTTCAACAATTACAATAATCCATGAGCAAAAATGAAAAGAGAGAGAGAACTTACCCCAGTGATCACTGCACATTTGTACAAGGTTAGTAAAAGAAAGAAGCATAAGATTTGCATACATATTTTCATGGTGCTTGAAGGGGGGAAAGCTTATTTTCCTTCTTCTTACACTCTCTTACATGTCACACAGCCTCTCAACAAGGTTGCAAGTTTGTCTCTTCCTTCCTTCCTTCCTGCCTGCCTGCCTGCCTCTGTGAGAACTGATCACATCCTCCTATCTTGGTTCTCTATTTAACATCTTCTCAGCCCCTTTCAATTTGTTTGCTGATGTGATAGTATGATGATCCAAGAACACAAAGATGAGATGTGAGCCTATAACACTGTTATAACACAACAATCATCTTCAGTCTTGTCAAAGACTTAGATTCAGACAGGCACAATTATTAGATTTTTCATTTTTTAATTTACAACTGAGAAGCTTACAAATCATCTCTGACTTGGAGTCATTTTTTTTTTTTAAAAAAATCAGATTTGATAATGAATAATTGTTGAGGTAAGTATGGGAGGGATATTTTTTAAAAAAATATTTAATTAAAAAATCTGATTCTCTTCCCATCCTACACTGATCAGATTTCTCTTACAGATTGATAGTAGATGAAGTAGCATAAGCAGTGAGTTTCACTGTCACATTTAGAGGGGCAAACCATATATCTGGCATTGACTGAACCACTTCGTTCTAACTCAGACATTGTTGTATTTTATTTTTATATCTAGTGGTGGACAGTGCAGAATTGGAAAAGCACATTCTGGGGTGATGGAATTACAGTCCAATGCTCTTGAAGGCTGGGTAAGATGGGTGTTTTTAGTTGGACAGATCTTACCTCTTCTGGCATTATGTAAGGATCGAAGAATAAAAAGCTGTAGGCAAAAGAAGAAATGAGCAGAGAATGGGCAACCACTTTACCCATTTAAAATAAAAGCTAAACCAGATATTACCTTTGCATTTAAAGTGCACTTAAAAAATGCAATAGTTGCTCCTTAGGGCAAGGGCTGATAATTAACAGGACTGCAGCTGTTTGGCTGTAGGAATATCACACTCACCCTCACCCCTCTGATGCTGGTATCTACATTGAAGTAATGTGCAAAGTGGCATTACCTCCTGTTGCATTATCAGCTTCGTTCTCCCTTTCAGAGGAGGAAAGTATTAAAGAAGGCAATCTCTCCCTACCTGCTATCACCCCAGAAGTTATCAACTTTTCTCCCCATTCTCAATGAATGCCATTTGCATTTTTCAACATGCACTTTACCTTCAAAACTATTCAATTGCTCTAGAGGTGAGGGGCAATAATATCCTTGGACAGCCTGTGATTTCAAAGCCTGAGCTGCTGTGATCGTCACCTTGAAGGAAAGAGCCTTTTTCCTGGGTCTTGATCTGGTGAAGATTAATCAAGCATTAGGGGAAGCTACCTACCATCCAACACTGGAGAGCCTTAAGCAGAAACCAAACTGTGCTCATAGCACCACGAACCTTCCCAATGTACATTGAAGGGTGGCAGGTAGGCAAAATGACACCTTCTTTTCACAGCAAACATGGGACAAGAGCAGGTGTTCCTTCTCTTAATATTCAACTGCCTGCTGCATGAGGTTCATCTCAGGCAAGAAACCTGAGATATTCTTTTGGAATCAGAGAGCACACTTATGCCATGCGCAGTTTGTGCAAGAGCATCCAAAATTCATTTAACTGTGCAAAGAAATGTTTCCTTTCAGTGTAATAAATCATTTACAAGTAACCACCTATCTGTTTCAGTGAGGCTATACAATAAATAAATAATCAAGAATTAGAATTGGATACTAGGCCCACTCTATTCATCTTCTTAGCATTTGCCTTACCAGGATGTTTTTATTCTTGATGGATGGCACACTTGCTTTTTCCAAGCAGCAAAATCTTTAAAGCTGATCCTGGATTTATAGATATTGAAATTGCTGTTCGATTACTATTCTCCCCAGACCCACCTTGGCACCTTCACTGCACAGTACTTCTATTACTTTTAAATTAGCCTTCCCCCCAAGGGGCTGTCCACACTGTCATGGTGCCTCAGGACTTTGAGAGTCCTAATCCCAGTAAATGTAGAGGGCACCAGATTAGAAAAGAGTGATCCAAGTTGACATGAAACAGAGGCTTCTCCAAGTCACAGCCTGTAACATTCTATAGAATAGAATAGAATAGAATAGAATAGAATAGAATAGAATAGAATAGAATAGAATAGAATAGAATAGAATAGAATAGAATAGAATAGAATAGAATAGAACAGAACAGAACAGAACAGAACAGAACAGAACAGAAAACTTTATTGTCACTTTAAATGTACACTAATCAGCATTCATTAAAATGAAATTTTGCTGCATTCAACTCTCAAAAGATAACCATTATGCATATACCCACACAGAGGTGGGCTGCTGCCGGTTCGGACCGGTTCGCCCGAACTGGTTGTTCCGATTCTGCGCAGTTCGGAGAACCGGCCAATCGGACCACTGGCTGGCCCTGCCCCCAGCCGTTTTTGGGGGCATTTGGGGGGCATTTTTGGGCGGTTTTCAGGCGGTTTTCAGGCCATTTTTCTGGCCGGTTTTGGGCCGTTTTTCAGTCCAAAAATGGCCCAAAAATGGCCCAAAAAGGCTGGCTGCAAGAGGAAGAGAAGCTGGGTGAGCCGGACCCAGACGTGTCCCCGGTCCCCTTGTCCCAGAAGCAGCAACCTCACACTCTTCCCATCTCTGCTAGCCCCCTTCTTCACACGGGATCACCCAGCAATGGAGGCGGAGAGGGAAAAGGGGCGGCATTTCTGTGTGCTTCCGTTTCTGTGTGGCACTATCCCCTCAATGCTAGCGGCTGCTGCTGCTCCATCTCCACTGCTGGGTGATCCCATGCGAAGAAGGGGGCTAGCAGAGAGGGGAGAGTGCGAGGTTGCTTCTTCTGGGATGAGGGGACCCGGGAAGCGTCTGGGTCCAGCTTACCCAGCTTCTCTTCCTCTCACAGCCAGCTTTCCCAGTCTAGCTTGACACAGTCTCTCTCTCTCACACACACACACACACACACGCACACACACACATACACACACAAACATTGAATCTTTCTTTCCTCCCGCCCCCCCCCACCGGAGACCCTGGATTCCTTCCCCAACCCTGCCCGTCCCATACAGGTACCAACCACACGTGACGTAGAGTTGGCCACGCCCACTCAGTCACATGACCCACCCAGCCACGCCCACCCAGCCAGTCATTAGGGCAGAGAACTGGTTGTTAAAAAATTTGTAGCCCACCACTGCACCATGACACAGAGAAACATCACAGTCTAGTTCGAATGTATACATATACATGGTGCGGGGGAAAGAATCTTGCATGTTTACAAGACGGATGACATAAGGAACAAAGCTATTACAGAATCTAGTAGTCCTGCTATAGATACTTTGAAACCTCGATCCAGAGGGGCGCAACAGTAACAGACCATGACGTGTGTGTGTGTGTGTGTGTGTGTGAGGTCTCTAACAATACTTCATGGTCTAAGCACATAGCGCTTATAAGCAGTATCCTGAATAACGGGAAGCGAGCTTCCTATAATCTTCTCAGCTGTCCTTACCACTCTCTGTATGGACCTTCTATCTGAAGCACTGCTGCCACCAAACCAAACAGTAATGCAGTTTGTTAAAATGTTCTCAATCTTAATTAAAAGTTACTTGATTACAGTTTGTAATGGGCTGTGAAAATAATTTTGAGAAAGAAGAGAAAAGTGGCAACCAAGACAATGATCAGATAAGAGAAGCCCTATCCCAAAGCATAAATATAATTTCAGAAAGCATTTCAGACTGGACCCTTCCTCGTTCTCTTAAGGATAGAGTCAGTAATACGTAGTCTTGTGGTCTTACAGGTTTGAAGAAGACCCACTGTTCTGCAATTCATCTGTGAACATGGAGGTGGCTCTGTGGTTCCAGTCTGGAAGCAGAGTCTAGCACAGCGGTTCTCAACCTGTGGGTCGCGACCCCTTTGGGGGTCGAACGACCATTTCACAGGGGTCGCCGCACGCGTTAGCCCGCCATTTTGGTGCCACCGTCACTGCAGGAGTGAAAAGGTCCCGGTTCGGCCGTGCCTGCGGGTCGCCGGACAGCTGGTAGCCTGGACGCCGCCATTTGGGTTCTTCTACCCTCTGCGCATGCGCAGAATGCTTTGCGCATGCGCAGAGGGTAAAAGAACCCAAATGGCGGCGTCCGGGTGGGTGGGCGAAGTCTCCA
>QLTV01003654.1:1894335-1911919 GCA_003457575.1 Thermophis baileyi
GAGGGCCGTGCGCGCTAGCCCGCCATCTTGGTGCCACGCCCCCTTTGTCACCTCATCGCTTCTCGCCTGACAACGATCCCGGGCGGGGAGGGGGCAGGGAGGGGGTCGCGGCGGCAGGGAGGTCGTGGCAGCGGGGGGGGGGTCGCGGGGGGGTCACGGCATTAGAAAGGTTGAGAACCACTGGTCTAGCATAATGGGCAGTGGTGAAATCTACTTACCTTCCCTACCGGTTCTGAAGTGCCTGCTCCGCATGCACGTGCGAGCGGAACAAGCGCGCATGTGCGCTTTTTCACCCGCGCTCTGCTCACTCATGGGCTTTTTCACCCTCTGCACATGCGCAGAATGCTTTGCACATGCGCAGAGGGTAAAAAACAACAAAATGGCGGCATCCGGGCAGGTGGGCAGAGCCTCGCGCTGCCATCGCTACCGATTCTCTGAACCACCGGCAGGCGGTTATTAATGGGGCCATTGGAAGTCCATTGTTTCAATAACTTTGTGTGTTAATTTGTGATGCCACTCACAATTTTCCATCACTTTTTGACCGGCTTTGTTGTCTTTAAAACTGATATAGTCTTCACAGCAAAGGGATCGCTAGTGAGTTCTCTCTGCAACTATATATCTAGTTCCCTTGACTGGATGTTACAGTGGTATATGGTTTCCTTCCTAGTGTCTTTGTAGGACTTGCATGGACAATATAAGATCTCTTTGCAGGCTCTAGTTCACCATAAAGCAACTGGTGAGCCATGCAATGGTCTCCATTGTGATGACATATCCCACTTACCGCAGCTGGGTAATCGGGGATTCAATGTTGGTGGGCTCCATGTGATCAAAGACCTCCAGATTGAAATCATAGTCTTGCCAGGATGGAGGGTCTGCATGTGAAATTTCTCTAGTTTTTTTAATGTGTCCTTAGAACAGAGTCCAGGACTCATATTCATATAGTAGATAGGGGACAACTCCGTAGATTTCCGGCTTTGTGGGGATACAGATGTTGCGTTGATTAGCACGCTAATATGTAGCTGGCCCAGAGCCTGGCTGCCTTGCTGATCCTAGACTGAGTTATTCATTCATTCATTCATTCATTCATTCATTCATTCATTCAGTTATTTGGTTATTTATTGTGTGCCATCTTTAATGATTGTATAGAGCAGCGGTCACCAACTGGTAGTCCATGGACTACTGGTGGTCCATGAGAAAATTTTGGTGGTCCGCAGAAAAATTATTTGCATTTTTTATATCGCACTAAATCAGGGGTCCTCAAACTACAGCTCCTGGGCTGGATACGTGCAATGAACATTTGTGCTGCTGCAGAGAGTCTCCCCCTTCGGGCGGGTTGGAGGGGGGGAGAAATTCCTACTTGGGGTCTGCTTCAGCCTCCTGGTGTGGGGCTTTGGGCAAAGGCTAGAGGGAAGCGCCGCTGATGGCGAAGAGCCGGAGGACTTTGTTCCAGTGGGACTGCATCATAGCCTGGAACTGGCCGACCATCTCAGCCCGCTGAGCTCCCAGCCCGCTGAGCTCTTGCATGGCCTTGCACTTCTGCAGGTCTTCCCTCTGCTTGGAAAGCCTATGCTCCTAGTCTTCAGTGAGGTGCTTCTGCTGAGCCTCCTTCTCGGTCAGATCCAATTTGAACTGAGCTGTTTTGCCAACTCTTTCTCATGGTGGCTGCTTAGCTCCAACAACTGCTTCCTGTTGGGGCCCTAAGGAGCCCTGGGTGGGCAGGTGAGGAGTGGCTGGGAGGGGAGGGGCGGGTAGAGCCTGGCGAGGCACCCCTTGACGTGAGTGACATTGAGTTTGCCATGCTCACCCAGTCACATGACCACCAGGGGTGGGTGACTTACCTCGCTGCCGGTTTGCTTCCTCCCGCGCTGCGTGGCCGTGCCGCATTGCCGCGCCTCGTGGGCGCATGCGTGCTTCACACGTGCACGCATGCGCAGTGCAAAAAAAAATTCAAAAAAAAGCCAAAAACAAGATGGCGACGCATGCGCAGTGCCAGAAACTCGGCTTCTGCACATGCACAGAAGGAAAAAAAATTTTTAAAAAAATTCAAAAAACATTCAAAAAAAAGATGGTGGTGCCTACGGACCGGCACTGACCGAACCAGATCCGTGACGTCATCATGACTTCACCAGCGGGTCGCGCCCAGTTCGAACCGGGAGGAACCCACCTCTGATGACCACCTAGCCACGCCCACCCAGCCAGTCATTAGGCAGATCATATTAGTGGTCCGCGGGATTTAAAATTATGAATTTAGTGGTCCCTGAGGTCCGAAAGGTTGGGGTATAGAGGCCCTTTGTCTTTCTTACGCCTATACCATTTTGCTCACTTCATGGACTTCTTCAGTTTTTTTCCCAAGGCATCAAGGAAAGTCCTTCCAAGTTCACCTTGTATTTCTCCTCTATCCCTTGACTTGTGAACTGAACTGTTTTTGGAATCAAGTTTAGTGCTCTTCCAAAACACCACCACTCTTCTGCACAGAAATAACCCTACTCACAGGTCTTAGGCACTGAGCTCCTCCACCCCTGTGGCTGGTCACTCAAGCAACCTGAAAGGTGGCAAACCTCTCTTTCCCATACAGACACATCCCAGAACTTGCCACACAACAGCACTCAAGTCTTGAACGTGGGCTTGCTAACCGCCAACCCAGCATCCTAACCACCTGAGCCACCTTCTGCCTTCACATTCCTTCCTTCCATTCCATATTAGTTGAAGGAGTGGTGAACAACATATTTTCATGGACAGCTGGCAGTTCCCTAAGAAAATACTAGTGGATGCAAGACTGCAGAAAACTTTATAAGACATAAAGTGTTACTCAGTTGATGACTGATGGCTTGTTATTCTCAAATAATTAGCAAAATCCAATAGATTATAGAAATCCTGGCTGATTGCTGCCCCCAGAGCAGATATATAGCTTCCACTGCTAGAAGTAGATGCTCTCTGATGGACTCAGAATAATTCTTTCAACATAAGTCAGATGAAATGGATTTGTTGTAATGCTTATATGTAATATTTATTGAATTTCTAAAACATAAACTCTAAGAAAATATATCTTGCTGAAACAGATTACAATCTAATATAGTCATAAAAAAGCAGTATTCAGCCAGAGTTTTCACCACCTAGTAGCTTAACTGAGAAGGGAAAAGATTCATGGTTGTCCTTTGATTAGTTTGTTCTATTTCTTAGTTAATGTCTGTAAAGGAGAAGGGATGATCTACAATCCTTGATCTCAGTAATGAACTGATGGGAGCCACAGAGACAATGCAGTAGGATCATTGGTTTGGGGAACAGTATTTAAGTAGAGGTGAGCAGATACTGCAGGTGCTCCTTTGTGGCTAGGAATCTGGAGAACAGCCACAAGAATCTTGAAGACCCAAAAAGAAATAAGGGCACCTTTCAACCCCCATCACAGGACAACATATATCAGGTTACAGGTATAACAATACATCTCTTCTTAAATCTCACCTGAAATGATTATCAGGGTTCCTTGTGGGCAAAGAAACAAATACTATTTATTAGAAAAATGAGAGCAAATGGGCTTTGATTCTACTTGCTTCATTATATGGAATAGTTAATCCTAAACTTACTTAGAAATAGTAATGAGACAAAGTACTTTTCAAGGCAGGAAAAAAAACCTATTTCTTAGTGAATCATGAGCACCCCAAGTAAGAAAAATAAATAATACAGAGAATAGCAATGAGCGAGCTTTGGTACCACATACCAATTTTTAAGTTTCAATCTAATTGCTCACTAATATATGCATAGTCTTAACCACTTCGGAGTACAGCTAAGAAGAGAAGCTGAGAGAGAAATTACATTCTCTGTGTTAGCCTCTTACTATGTATTGTGATCTGTGTGTGTCTTTTATATCTGTATTTTTCTGATACTTGATTTCAAAAGTCCTTGCTAAGTCATTGTAGACAGCAATGGAGAGCGCCAGCCTCAAAGGGTTTTGCTCAAAGTAGCTTCAGATGACTCAGTCCACAGAGTGTATGGGAAGAAAGAGGAAGATGCCTTAAGTAGCTATGTGTTCAACTAGGGAGCAGCCCTTAGCTGTTTACTTGTTATCTACAGTTCCACAATGCTGCTAACAATACACAAGTAAACCTTCTCACATTCATTCCTTCCATTCCATGTGCTCATAAGAACAATTCAGTTTCTGTCTAATTTTCTCCACCCAATATAAATCACATTTTATATCCATGCCATCTTGAATAACATCTGGTAAGGACTGGCTATAACTCTGAATAGTTTTGGGACTTTTAATAAAAAGGACTGTATAGAAGTGTCTATGGAGATTCTCAATTATCGAGGTCATGATTGCCCAAAGGTGCTTTTCCAAAAAGCAACTGGACTTTCTTGGGTTTTTTTATTTGAAAACATTTCATGTCTCATCTTCAGAAGCAAAATACTTTCAAAGAAATAAAACCCAAGAAAGTCCATTTGCCTTTTGGAAAAGCAACTTTGGGACTGTGTAGAAGAAAATAGGGATTATAGGATTGTATATGATACAGCTAATCAGTGGTGGAATTCTACCGGTTCGGACCAGTTCAGGCGAACCGGATGCTCCGACGATCAGCTGGGAGTGAACCGGTTCGCTCCGACGATCAGGTGGGCCTGCCTGCCCGTCCCTGCGCTTTACTGACCTATATCTTCTCAGCTGATTTGCAGAGCACATTGCCGCGCCTCAGCTGTGTTTCTCCCCAGCAGTAACACGGAAGGTAAGTTTTTGTAAAACTGTGCACGTGCATGCAGCGTGTGTCAGGTGCGTGCATGCATGAAGCGAACCAGTGAAGCGAACCGGCGAAGCAAACCGCGTGATCACCTAACTGGTTGTTAAACCAGCAGGACCCCACCACTGAACATATCCAAAGAAATTTATAAATTTTCTTAGGTCTGAATCAATTTAGAAAAGGAAAGGTGTGCATTGCTATGGCTTTGAACATTTGAATATTTTTCTATGCAGTAATACACTTACTGCACAATAAAAAGAGAACTTCAGGTGTAAACCAGTTTCAGATTGCCACCATCAGCTAACACAGAAAACAAACTCTCTGTTGCTGGCCCTTGTCATCAGGGGTGGGATTCTACCGGTTCGGACTGGTTCGAGCGAACCGGATGCTCCAACGATCAGCTGGGAGCAAACCGGTTCGCTCCGATGATCAGGCCCGCCCACCCCTGTGCTTTACTGACCTATATCTTCTTAGCTAATTCGCGCGGCAGAGCGGATTGCCACGCCTCAGCTGTGTTTCTCCCCAGCAGTAACGCGGAAGGTAAGTGTTTGTAAAACTGTGAATGTGTGCACAGTGTGCATCAGGCGTGCGCGCGCGCGAAGCACGCGATCACCGAACCGGTTGTTAAACCGGCAGGATCCCACCACTGCAGCTAATGCTTTCAGATTGTTCTTTATCTACTAAAAAAGATCTAGGTAGAATTACACATAATTGATTGCCACTTTGTGTTTTTAAAAATTAAGGTGATGAAGAATCAGTTGTTGTTGTGGAAGACTCTGTTTCTATTTTGTTATTAAGTTACATTTTCAATATGTTCTGAGCACTGTGTCCTATTTTATTGTATTTCTGAATAAATAGTAATGATGTTTGGCTGAGAATTAACATTTTGTTTGCCCAGAAAGCCGTCTACCACATCATATTCATTGGCAAGTTCAGCTTTGTCAATATTCCTTTTGAGATGATTGGCATAACAGTGGAAAAAAAGTCCTATTTTAGTGCAGCATCAATATATTTGAAGCATTGGTGATGATTTAAACCAGTGAATTACCAGAAATAGCCTTAATCTATCTCTAGCTACAGCTGTGGTTTTCTGCACAGGGATAAGACAATGAAAATGTATTTCCCATCACCAAGGGAAGACAGGATGAAAGGGCCAATTTGCCCAATTTATGTAAACAAAAGTGTTTAGATTCCATCTATGTGAATGCAGGCCTATCCTGATCATGTAGTTGCCAGATTTTAGGAAAAGCTATAGGGCTCATAAGAGTTGCTGAATCAAATCAACCAATTACCGGTCATCTTAATTCCTCATTATCTTCTGACCCAAACTTCCCAATAATTCGAACACTATTATTATAAGATGTTGCCATGAAAAACTGTTTTGACTTGAGCTCTGATAGCCCCAGATGAAGACATGTTTTAAAATTATTATTATTATTACTTTATTTTGCAACAGGGTTATGTCTCTGACAGCAAAACAAAAGCTGTGATTGTTCAGCTAATTTCTTGAACTTTTTTTGTGTGATTCTCATTCAGGTCCCTTTCTGATCAGGCATTGCTCATCTGCAATTAATATAATTTTAAAAGACCAATATAAAACTAAACACATCTCCAAAGATATTGAAACATTAATTCTTAAAAGCATTTTTAAACCATCATTCTGTTGTGTTTAAATACTCCATATCACTGAAACATTAGGAACACAGTTACAAAATAATCCTACCAGGTTTAGGAAGCCTAGCTTCATGTGTGATCCCTCTAGGGCAGTGGTTCTCAATCTGTGGGTCGCGACCCCTTTGGGGATCGAATGACCCTTTCACAGGGGTCGCCTAAGCGCGCGCTAGCCCGCCATCTTGGTGACTGGCAATGCGCACACGTGGGGAGGGGGCGGGGAGGGGGTCGCGGCGGCGGGGAGGTGGTCACGGCATTAGGAAGGTTGAGAACCACTGCTCTAGGGAAACTAAGCCATTGTGGCAACTACAGTGTGTTCAAAAATTGTGAATGGCCTACTTGGCATTTGTTGTTCATCATGCAAACCCTATTGTTTCTCCCATAAAACATAGACTGAAAATTGCTACTCTTTTCTAGGAAGAAGACAGAGAGATTTTCCACCTAACTACTGTGATCAACCTGAACAGGACTTTGTCAACAAAATTCCTCCGATCTGCGGAGGAGTGGAGCCCTCAAGTCTCCACTCAAGAACAGAATCTTTGAAGGTGAATAGGGCACATTGTTGCCATATTATCTAGGAATCCTTTTGGCCTGTCAACTCTTGATGAACAGATAGGGTGCTGAGCGGACTCTGGTTCTCTCTGAACTTGATTGTTTTCTTGCAGACTTTCATTACCCAAACTAGGTAACATAATCAGTGCTAGATAGGGTGCTGTGCAGTTTGTCTTCTGTTTGTCTGCAGTTTGAACCTCTGGCAATTATGAGGAGTGTGGGGAGCAATGACTACGCCTGGATCTGTGAGGCTGTTAATACCTCACTGCATCCTTTTCTGAAGAAGCCATGAAGTGATCCTCGATAACTATTGGCCAGTCTCTACCCTACCCTTTTGGGGGAAAGTGGTTGAGACAGCAATGGCACATTCCTATGTAGCACTCTATAAGAAACAGATTATCTGCATCCTTTTTCCATCAGGATTCAATGTCCAGATATGGGAAGGAGTTAGCTTTGGTCTCTCTCCTGAATTACCTTTCTTGGGACTGGATGGAGGTTATGCACGTCTCCTAGTCCTTTTAAACCTCTCTGCAGCTTTCAATAGTATCAATCACAGTAGCTTGTATGAGGTTGGAAACTGGAAATAGTGTTGTTCCAGTGTGTCTTCAGTAGATGATTCTAGTCCAAGGTAGTGATAAGAGGCTGGGATTAATTATCATCTGTATGCTGATGTTCACAGTTCATACATCACCATTCCAATCTCTGTGCCAGGAGATTGTAAGGACCTGATTGTAAGGATCTCCACTGATACCAGTGGTATCTCTAGATAAGCAAGCACTACTTGTGAAGTAGCAGGTTCACAGTTTGGGAAACCTGGATTTATAACCCCTGTTTGAACAGTAGATAGAAGCCATGGCTGAAAGAATCTTTACCCAGCTTTAGCTGGTGCACAAACTGCAGCCTTATCTAGGGTAAAGAGAACCTAACCGATACCCTGATTACAGTACTACCTGGATAGACTATGCTTTATAAGGGGCTGCCTTAAAAGACTATTCTCAGCATTGTTTTTGTATGTAATTTAAGATTGGTTCTATGCCAATTCTTTTTCTTATGATCTCATTTCTGATTTTATCTCTTTTGGTCACTCCAGCAGCTTTCCTCAAAGGTCTCATTTCCGTGGTGACTAACTTTCGTTTAAGTTTTGTTGTAAGTGTCCATGTTTGGCACTGATAACATAGGGTGGGGATGAATATGCTTTGTATGAGATGCTTCTTTGTGCTGATCGATAGTGCCTTATGTTGTAGGAGTCTTTTAAACCAACAACTGCCTACCATTACATCTCAGCATGTGATGATGTGTTGTAGAAGGGACAGATTTGACCTTTCTACTAACCAAGACACAGCTAAGCACATGTATAAAGCCCAGCCTGTGAAATACTAAGCTTAGCAACTGTAGTCATATGGCACTTTACCCATGGTTAACTAAGCCATGGTTCACATGAAAAATTCTGTCATAAATGAACCAAAGAGGTTTGAACAATAGATTAGGCTAAAACACATTGGCTAGTCTGTGAATAATTGGGTTGTGTGAATACAGCTATTCAGTAAGTTCAGGTTTCAAAATTACAGAATTTATTCAATTCATTTAAGAAGAATTAATAAGTTGGCATACAAGAAGATAAAGGCAATATCTTCTAGCTACACTTACAAGAATTCCTAAGCTAATTTTTGTATTTTACATAAAATATACACCGACTGGGGTAAAGAGAGATAAATGAGGCCCATTCAGAGATAGAAATGAGCAAGTAGAGTATTTCAGAGCAAATGAAGATAAAAGATGTACTAGGCAATGTCCTAGGCAAATGTCCCCATTTAGGTTGTGTTCCAGAAGAAGCACTCAGTCAGGAGGAAGTGGGAAATCATCTAGTGAAAATATATTAAAGTATTTGTGAGATGTTTGATATAAGATGAGCATTGCAGGAGATGAATTAGGACTATGTAGGAAAGAGAAGAGCCACGGAGAACAATGAATCTAGGTGCAATTTTCATCTGCTAAATGCTTCCTCACTATAATCCCTCCCTCCCTCTTCTCTCTTCTCTCTTCTCTGTCTCTCTCCATGCACTATGATAAATCTGTTTACTTGTCTGTTGAAGTGTCTGTGGGACAGTTGATTGTAGTAACTATTCCTGGACTAGAAATAGTGAACTCACAAAAATATGATTTTATTATGTGAGAAGAAAGGCCAACTAAGGCCAGGTGGAAAGGGACATGGAGTAGGAGTAGTATTCCACAGAGTTGGCCCTCTCCACATGACTAGGGATACCACAAAGCCAAAAATATTGGTAAGTCTATCTGATGTTGACATTGGATTCTTTGGAAATGTGACATATTGAAATATATGGAATTCTTACTTTATATCAATGCAGTGAAAATTAGATAACACTATAAATGACTAGGATGATGGGAATAGTGCCCTAAGCAGACAATTTTGCAAGCCTGAGAAACCAATGTTAAGGATTTCTAAGAAAAAGAAGAGCTGAATAATACTGCAGCTCTCTTCTCTTCTGCCTTAAAGCCTATGTATATTTCACAAAAGTCAATAAAGCACAGAAGTTACGCCTTACTGAATCAAGCCCCTGACTCATTTAGCTCAGTGTTGCCCATGCTAAGTTTCTAGAAATTATGCCTTTCAGTTCCTCTTGGCATTCCCTGTTTTAACAGCAAACTTTCCATTGCATTAACAATTGATTGGTTGAACTGCAGGCAAGCAACAGAGAAATAATAGAAGAGTGCAATGCAGAAGGGCTAGAAGAAATAATGAGACAGCATTTCTGAAGACAACTACAGAAAAGAAAAGGCGGGTACAATAGAGTGAAAAGCTGTGCCGACTGGCTAATTCATGGCCACCCCACACCCCATTCCAACATTGACCCTGCAGGATAAAAGGCTGTCAAGAAGACAAACAAGAAAAGGGCCAAGGTGAGTATTGTCATCAGGGCAAGAGTCAAAAAATGTAATGGTAAATGGGGATGATCTTGGGACACAAGGAAGAGCCGCAGACTGGAAAACTGGCATGTGAAAGATTTCTCCACCCACAGAAGAGGAGGAGGCATGAGAAATATTTCAGATGAGACCTTCCCTAATTTTCCAGAAAGTAAAAGAAATTAAGTATCCCACCTTCACAGAAGAGATTGGTACTCCCCATTCCAGCAGAAGACTCTCCCTCTCAAGAACTGCACTAGTTGCTATCCAGACAAAACATCTATCTGGCTAACATTGTTGTCATAGCTAAGGAACAGATTGAAATCCAGATTACAGCTGCAGGTACAAGACTGGAGATCTAAGTACAGATGTGCTTTGAAAGTGGTCCTCTGAACTTTCTGGGAGGAGTATTATAATCTTACCTGGAGATCCTGAGAAGATTGAATCTGAACTGTGATCCTTCCCTTTCAAATCAATAATAAGATGTTCCAACCCCAGTCTCTGAACTTCTGGAGTTTGGAGGTCTGGTTTCTCTGCTCACTTAAAGGCAGCCTAACCAATAGGGTTTTTCTCTACCATCTTTTTTATCTTCCATTTTTCTTCTACAGCTCATTTCTTTGAATATTTACCTGGAAGTAAATCCAAATGAGGTCACAGTGAGTGATGTCAAGATTTGCAGCCAAAAAGCTTACTGACACTTTCGCTGCCACTGTTGAGGGTGTTAAAGATAGGATTAAAATAGCATTAAGGAAATAATGAATATTTCATGAATGTGTAATCTGTTGATATTTTGAACAGAATCCAGATTCACTATTTAATTGTAAAAACAAGCTTGTTTAGTCAGCTGGAAATAAAAACTGTTTGTTTGTGTACACATGTTCATGTATATTAGAGGTCCATCAGTTTTATCTTTGTTTCTTGTAGATTAACTATTGTCTGTAATTTGAAATACACCCTGCTCTGAAAACTTAAATGCAAATGAACAGCACAGTGTCACTGCAGTTGCCAGGCAACTAAAATTGGCCTTTGCAATGGAAAAGCCAATTATCAATAAATGTTGGCATAATGCTCCAGATGTAGCAATAAATTGTATGATTTTTCACATGAAGAAAACATTATTCTGTATGATTGCTTTAACTCTGAAATCTTCTGACACAAGATTTCTTGAATGAATTGGGGTCTTTGACCAAGAGGATGTTATCTTTATTAAGTTCTGTTTTCAATGGCACCTGATTGGCTATTTCGAACTTTAAAATATAGCACTGAAGTACATAAGTTTTATTAGGGAATACAAATGTTGGTAATTCCAGCACGACTAAAGAAAAACCTTTTAGGAATCATTTTTTGTGAATTGATTCTGCTATTCTGAATTATCCCTAACTCTACCAATTTTAAAAATATATTCCATCATTATCCTGCCCATTGTGTAAAATAGCTATAATGCAAATGCTAAATATTGCAAGTGTTCATAATGTAATCTGCAAAAAACCTGGTGATATTAAAATCAATTTTCAGATGCACTAAAGAAATACACATTCAGAGACATTTGTGATTCATTTATATGAAAGAATTATTCTTGGGACAATTTAATGTTGGCTCTCTATATTTTATACTGAAGCAGTTGTCATGCTGATAAGAGTCCTCCATCTCTGACAATGGATGCTTCTTCAGTGCTTGTAAAGGTGACATTTTAACTCTGTCATGCAGAAACATTCCCTTTCAGCTCGACTATCAAGTTTCGTTCAATTCAATGAAAAAGAATTTGCTTCTCTCTCCCCCTCTCCCTCCCTCCCTCCCTCCCTCTCTCCGTGTCTGTCTCTAATATCAGGGAAATTATTATGGCTGTAATATGGGAGGAAGGGGGTTGCACTTACACGACAGCCAAAGTCTATGTGTGAATGTGTTTAATTCCCAAGAAAAACATAATTTAATCTCCTAATGGACTTTTTTTAGATGGATTAGTCTAGGCATTCAAGGGAAACGTTAGGGTGGTAGTACAAAGCATCTCCACTATTTTGAATGAAATTCTCAGACACTTTTTCTTTTTTTACCTAAGATAAGGCAGAAAATGGAAGAAAGAAAATGGAAACTTCTTTGGCAGGGGAAAATGTTTGAGAAATTCCAAAGCAAATTTCAGTTCAGCATTAGTTTTATCATCCCATGTCCTAGGATACAAAAGAAAAATGTCCTGCCTACTGGAAAAAACTGAACAATTCTATTTTCTACATTACAGACTTTCGGATCCTATTGGAAAAATTGAATAATTTTATTTTATATGTTGCAGACTTTTAGATACTTGAAGACTGCTATCATACTTCTATTTCTTTTCTCCAGGCTAAATATACATAATACCTCTAATGATCCCTCATATTTCTTTCTTCCTTCCAGGCCATATTGGCTGCTATCTTCTGGACATGCTCCAATCTTCCTAAAATATGTTTAGGAACAGAAACGGACGCAGTAATCTAGGAACAGTATGACCAACATAGAATAGAAAAGAATTACAGGTAGTCCTTGATTATGACCACAATTGAGCCAAAAATTACTGTTGCTAAATGAGACATTTGTTAAGTGAGTTTTGCCCCGTTTTACAAGCTTTTTTGCCACAGTTGTTACGTGAATCATTGCAGTTGTTAAGTTAGTAACATGGTTGCTAAGTGAATCTGGCTTCCCCATTAGACTTTGCTTGTCAGGAAGTCACAAGGACCCCAGGACACTGCAATCGTCATAAATATGAGCCAGTTGCCAAGCATCTGAAATGTAATCATGTGACCATAAGGGTGCTGCAATGGTTGTGTGAAAAATAATCATGTCACTTTTTTCAGTATTGTTGTAACTTTGAACAGTCACTAAACAAACTGTTATAAGTCAAGGACTACCTGTATTATTTCTCTTGATTTTATCATAGTGTGACATAACTGGGAACAGTAAAATAAAAAGGCAGAGAAAATCATTAAGCAAATTAAAAAAATGTTTTGGCAACAAAGGAAAAATATTATACAAGGGGCTTCAGTCAGAGGCTGGATGCTGGACTGCTTGAAATGATAATGAAATGATTTGAGGTGAAACTAAAGCAAGGAAATACCAGAAGGGATATTTTAGAACTTGTATGGCATTGTAATGATATGTCAAAGAATGGAAATTGAAATAATTATTAAAACTCTTATAGAAAGCAAGCCATGAATGCGGTAACAGTATTGAAAAATGGTAAAGCTACAGGTATAGATGTGTAACTGAAGAAATATTAAAATATGGTCCTGGAGCTTTTTGAAGTGTCTAAGCTGCTTATTGGATGTAAATGACTGCACGTATGCCTGACAATTGAAATAATGCCATTACTGTTCCTATTTACAAAGGGGAAGAAGGGGAATAAAAAAATATATAGAGATAATAGTTTATTATGTGCCTGGCAAAGGAGAATTACGATCAAAACACCTTCAGTAATTACCATTACTCCAAAATCTCTCAGTCACTGTTAGCTCTAATCCCATCAGTTTGGATGAGTGGTTAGGATTTTAGGCAAGTGAAAATGGTTGTGCATAAGTGTATTATGTAATTTGAAAGTGAGAGCTAGGTCAGGAAAACCTTAAAAGTACATTGAATGCAGGGGGAAATGGATTATTTGAGAAATATGTATGGTAAAACAAGAGATAAGAGTTGAATTTAAAGAGCAACAGGCAATGTATGAAGTGATGTGTGGACATGATAGAACCAAGAATACATTGCAAAGATATAAAGGTATAGAGAAGCATAGGAAATGATGTTAGTGTAAACTAGATTACATTCTATTTTTATCTTTTCTCTTATGCTTTTAAATTTGTTTACTCATTCTTCCTTTCTCCTTTTCTAAACAGCATTATGCAGTTTAATGCTGAAGTGAATGCTCAGTATAATTTGGCCGGATAGTAGAACCGTGAATATGTTCATGATAGCTTTGAACCAGGGGTGGGTTCTAACTTACCTCGCCGCTGGTTCGCTTCCTCCCACGCCGCATGGGCGCGCACGTGCGCATGCGCAGTGCCAAAAACCCAGCTTCTGCGCATGCGCAGAAGCAAAAACCAGCTTCTGCGCATGCGCAGAAGCCAAAAGCAAGATGGCGGCGCTTATGGCACCGCCGAGAGACCCGGTTCGTGGGCGTGGCCAGCCAGCCATCGCTCCCGGTTCGGTAAGCAGGGGGAAATTCCCGCTACCGGTTCTATAGATCCAATCCGAACCGGGAGCAACCCACCTCTGCTTTGAACTATAAATTACTGTATATCTATGTCCAATGTCCATGTGTACATCTACCCTTAAGCGCTTTTTGACTCATTTAAAAAAAACCTGGAGTTGTTTTGATGGAAGCAAGTAGTTGCTGCTTGCTGCTTATGATATGCTGCTAAGATTTTACATTGTTTATGTGGGAGCCCATATTTTGCACTTCTGAAGTTTTTCAGTAAAATATTTTAATCTGCGCCACATGGGATTATGGCTCTAACATATAAAGGTAAAAATGCCTTTGCTCTGTTGGACAAAGATATACCATATTTATGAAGCACTAGTTAATATTAAATGCACATAGTAATAGTATATGGAGATTGGATCAGGGGTGAAATCCAGCAGGTTCTGACAGGTTCTGGAGAACTGGTAGCGGAAATTTTGAGTAGTTCAGAAAACCGGTAGCAAAAAATTTGAGTAGTTCGGAGAACCGGCAAATACCACCTCTGGCTGGCCCCAGAGTGGGGTGGGAATGGAGATTTTGCAGTATCCTTCCCCTGGAGTGGGGTGGGAATGGAGATTTTGCAGTATCCTTCCCCTGCCATGCCCACCAAGCCACACCCACCAAGCTACACCACGCCCACCAAGCCACGCCCACAGAACCGGTAGTAAAAAAAAATGGATTTCACCACTGGATTGGATGTAAAATAAATGGGTATATGTAACCATAAATCCAGCACCGTTTTGCATTCCTGGTTCCTACTTTCCTAGAGCGACAAAAATTTCTCTCCTGATCATAATTCCAAGTCCAGAGAATGATAAACTTTTATTTTCCCCAACTAACACAGAGAGTGTCTTACTCAAGCTCTGTGTTGTTGTGACAGATGGGATGGCGCAGATCTCACATTCCTGTTGGTGATTGGAAGTGGCAAAGGAAACATCACTCTTTTTGCTTCTGACTATCTCATCAGGGGAAAGTGCTGATGCACTAGAATTAATGTGGCATTTGATTTAGGAAGCAACATTTCTAATCATTAAATATAGCTCTGGGAGTCAATCTGGTTGAACATTTATAGGTAAACATTTCATCCTAATTTTTGTAAAAAATCTAAAATCAATTTCAATTGGGAGGCATCTGTCTTTGGTAGGAGATAAAATAGACCTTAGCTTTCAAATACAAGTACATGTTCAATACAAAATAAAGAAAAATGAACAAATTGGACAAACATAGTTTAAAGTTGTTATTTTTATGATTTCCCAGTAATATAGGCTAATGGAATATGAAAAATACATGTTATCACATTACATGCTGTTGAATACAAAAAGATATATTTGAGTAGTGTAAAAAGAATGATATGGGCTTCAAAAATTTCAGGGGAAGGTTCTTTATAATTTAATTATATGTAAACTTGATACAGTTCATCAAATCTTGGATGTTGTGTATGCCTTAAACAGATTATGAAGCTCTTCAAACTTGGGTTTCTTACTCTCTTACTTTTATCTGAATATGGATCTAAGAACCGGTTTCAAGATAATCCTCTTTTCTGCAGTACCTAATGTCGGTGAAAGAGATGCTGGATTATTTCTTTTTCTTTTTTTTCTAATTACAGGCACCATCTCTCAGCATCGTCCTGCTCTTATGACTGCCTGTCGGTCCCTTTAAACAAGTGCGGTAGGAGATACTGAGAAAGAAATCCCAGCTAGGTGGCAGCATCGAATTGATACCGATATAGAAAGTTAAACGGGGCGCTTCTGATCTGATGCTAAACATCAGACTTATATATGGTTTTATTGTATTTATTTAATTATTAGACATAAGTAAATCTAACGTCTAGCGCATATGACTCCGGGCGGCGTATACAATGAAAACACAAAGCTAAGCAGTCTGGAGAATTCAAACACAACCATTAAAAACCAGTTAAAACCAATTAAAAACTATATTATTTTATTATTCGCACACACAATAATAGGATCCTAGCTATGTGCAAGCAGGCACCAATGGTTGCAAACGAAGCTCAACCCCAAGCAAAAATCTAAAATCATTTTCGATAGGAGGCATCTATCTTCGCGGACGAAATAAAACAAATCTTAACTCAATACAAATACATGTTCAGTACAAAACAAAAACAAAATCTAAACAAGCTGTGTTTAAACACAACGGAGTGCGATCCCTTTCCGCAGAAACACATTTTCTTCGCGTTTTCCGAACGGCGTTACTTTTAACCGCGAAGAATTTAGGTCTTCGCGAGCCACCGTCTGAGTCTTGCCAGTCATGTGGCTCCAGATCAGCTGATGGATTCGGGGGCTGCCGGAGAGGCTGCGGTCGGCAAAATGGAAGGGACGCTAGAGACGCATTTGGAAGATACGTAAGTGATGCTAAGGACGGCGCTCCTGCCCGCGGGACGTGAACGACCGGCAGGTCCTCTCTCTCTTTTTAAAGAAGGGCAGCCGGGGGATGGGGGGGGGAATGGTTTCTTCTCTGGCCGGTTCAACTCTCACCCGTGCCGTCTCCTTTTTCCTTAGTATGAAGAATCCCTCCATTGCGGGAGTCCTCTGCACCGATTCTCAGGGGCTAAATTTGGGCTGTAAGTAGACACTTTCCGGGGACAGAGGCCGCCTTCTCACCCCGCCAGAAGTCCTCTTGGTGGTTGAGTTCTCTCGTTTTCACATGCATCCATGGTCTCTTTCTCATTTTGTTTAGAAATTCTAACAGGGTCCACAAAACTGGCTTATACGGGCCTCTTGCTGTTAGCCTCCTTTAAATCCTGCTCCTAATGAAATAGCAAGTGGTGTTTTGTTTTTGTTTGTTCTTTTAAACGCTGGAAATGCCTATCCGGAATTTTGACATCTTATTCTCTGGCAGCGATGAAGAATCTAAGCTAGAAGCTTGACAGTGATAATCACAGCTTAGTAAACTTTTTTGCCACTCAACTCTCAGCAACTGGAGAAAGTTCACAGCAATCAAAGAAATTACAATAAAATCAATTAAGCCTTAAAAAATAAAGATAAAAGATGCAATCATGATGCAGTGCGTGGTCTCACTCTCCCTTGCCCAAGGCCTTCATGGCTCTTCTGGGCAACAGCAGAGTGGGGGCCATCTAGATCTCAGGGAGAACCTCATTCCAGAGGGCAGGCAACAGCTACAGAGAAGGGGCACTTCTGAGGTCCTGAAAAATGACATTGTTTAATTGAAGGAACCCAGAATGTGCCAACACTATAGGATTGAATTTGCCAGGAGATATTATGGGAAGCAGGTGGTCCCTCAAGTAACCAGGCTCTATGCCATGTGGGGCTTTATAGAAAACAGTTCCTTAAATTGCATTTGGAAACAAACCAACCAGTGAGTTTGTGAAGCAGAGGTGTTAGATGGGCATGCTGAGGCATGTCCATCACTGCTCTCATGGCTGCATTTTGGACCAGTTAAAACTTCTGTCTAGTCTTCAAAGGCAGCCTGTGTAGAACATGTCACAGTAGTCAAGTTGTGAGATAATTAGAGCATGAGTGGCTGTCTGAAGACC